>JADRCH010000018.1:20729711-20745845 GCA_019843965.1 Rhynchomys soricoides
CCTTTTACTTGTGGGGGAAGCGCATTAGCCTCTGAGCTGTCTCCCTAGCCCTGTTATGGCTTATGTCTCCCAGGCTGTCCCCAAACTTGCTGTTAGCCAGTCTTGAGCTAATTGCTTTAAGCAGTTGCATACTTTTCTGTACAACATCCATATGGTATGTCAATTATTCTCTTGCTAATTGGTATTTATGTTACTTCTGTTTCTCAAACTATGATAAACATGAGCACAATGAATATATCTGCTTATTTGCCTTTGAGAGCTTGTGCGGATAGATATCTACAAAATAAATTTTTATGCACAAAATAACCAGGACAAAGGGGATTTATATATATTTAAAATATTGATACATTTTATAAACTGCCCTGAAAAGTGACTGTTAGTTTACTTGCCAGATTATATGTCCGTCATTTTTAAATTTATTACAGTGCTAAGTAAAGCCTGTCACTTAGAGCCCAGGAATGAGCACAGAGGTACAAAGAACCTTCTGTGCTTGTCATGGGAGATGTGAATTTTATGACCCTCCCCTTCCCGTGGTCCAGACTCTCCAGGATATCCTCTGATGTGTGGGCAGCTCCTGGGTGAGGCCACGCCCTAGTCACGAACCCAAGGCCGGAATAACCACCCTAGAGCCCATCTATTCATGTTGCTATTGTTCATTCATCCAGTAGGACTACACTCTGAGGCCTAGCTATGTTCAAAGATGAATACACAAGTAAGAAGAGGTGAGGAACTAAGTTTGGAGGACTTTGAATACTAAATCAGGGGATTTCCCCCTTTAGGGAACAATTCCTTTGGTTACCCAAAAAGAATTGGGTAAATGAGGCAGGAACATCAGTAGAATAAGACGAGTGCACCACAAACCTTCTTACGTCAGCAACCATTTCCTTATTGAGAAGATGCAAGTTAACTACCAGGAAAATGGCCAGTTTTTCCTTCCCTCAGTTTATTACAGGCTGTACTAGAATGGTCTTCTTACAAAGTAATAAAATGTAAACGTGGCTTTTAGGTATGCTAATGCATTAGGTTGGCTGAACACCAATTTCCCAGCCAGCTCGGCTCTGAGGAGTCTAAAGTCGGCTATGAGAACCCAGTGGGCATTGGGAGGAGAGGGGAGACCCAAGTTCCCTATTCTAGTTTGAGAAAGTTGGGATTCCCCAGAGGAGATCCTCAGCCTTGGGCTTGTTACTAGAAAGATGGGAGTAGAAAATACTAGTCTTGCCCCCAGGTCCACTGCCGTGCACAGTATGTAGCATCTGGACAAAAGAAGTGTGTTTGGTTCCCAAGGAGAACTTTAGAAAATGGGTGAGATAGATAATAAAGACTTTCAGGCTCAGGGCATTCTAGAAGGGAGTTATAGAACACATAGTAGGTGTTTTAGGTGGGAGAACAATTTAATTGTGTGAATAGTGTTACCAGTGTAAACTTAACTTCTTTTGTAAGTCTGAAATCGGTGATGCCATGGTCTCTTCTCTCCCCATCACTTTGGAGCCAAACCTAACTTGGCAATAAAATGTGACCCTGGAGGCCACTTGTAGTCTGCACTGAGCACCTCTGACTGGATGGTTGCAGGACATAAATGCCAGGGCCTGACCTGAGGTGTGTGTGTGTGTGTGTGTATGTGTGTGTGTTTGTGTACTCTGATTTATGGCCCCCAAGGAGTTAGAATGAGATACTGTTAACTTGTATTCATAGTGCTGTCCCTCAGGCATTTACCAAGTACTTTTCAAACTAATCTTTATAGTGAACCTACAGGACTGGGATCCCATTATATAGATGAGGAATCTGAGACCCCACAAAATAAATGAAGTTGTCATTAAGACAACCTAAGATCACACATTCTGGGTAACAGCATCTAAGTAATGTCCTTGGTGAGAATGTCTTTAAAATCAAGCTGCAGAGTCAATATGGTGGCACATACCTTTAATCCCAGTACTCAAGGGACAGAGTCTGGAGGAACTTGGTGAGTTCAAGGCCAGCCTGATGTACAGAGCCAGTTCCAAGCCAGATAGGGCTACATAGACAGACAAGCCAGATAGACAGACAGACAAAACCCACAGCAAAGCCAAAATCCCCAAATAAACAACAAAACGAAAAAGACGAACAGGACGACGATAAAGAAACTCTCATTGAAGATGGAAGTCAGATGGGAGAGGCTCAAGGAGGGGAAGCTGGAGGAAAGATGAGATTGAAAGGGAAGTGGGGGTAGATGGTGGCAGAGTGACATCTCAGATCAGGTAGATGGCCAGGCTTGGGGGCTGGAGGGGGTCCAGACTTCTCAAGACGTGTAGAGTCCTGGAGAGGAGGCTTTAGTCTGGGCAGCACAGCCTGGCTCTCTAACCTGGCCTTTAATCTGTCTTGGTTTTCAGCCATTCATTCTCCTTCCTGCCAAAAGAGGAACAGACACTGAAGAAGAAAGATCCCCTTCACCCACTCAGTGTGGCAGGCAGAGGAACCTGGATGTGATTTGGATTTTTTAAAATTTTAAAATTTTTAAAAATTGCTTTGGTGTGGCCCGACGTAGCTTTTCACTTACTGGTCTGACTGTGACCACAAGTGTCTACACCTCAGAGGGGACTCTTGGCAGGGACCTCTGAGGGTGGGGTTTTCCCCTCCCCAGCCTTGTGCCTTCTCAGGTGCCTCCAGTTATATCTAGAGCCACTGGAGACTTCTCCAGGCAAAACTGAAGTATCTGACACAAACATTCACCAAAAGCAAGCCCACAGGAGAAGAAGGCTACAACCAACAAGGAATTTTCTTCAGAGACTGGAGGACAAAGATCGAAATCATCTTTTAAAAATGTATCAGTATTTTAGTCAGGTGGTGGTTGCACACGCCTTAATTGAAAGTGCTCAGGAGGCAGAGGCAGGTGGATTTCTGAGTTTGAGGCCAGCCTGCTCTACAGAGTGAGTTCCAGGACAGCCAGGGCTGTGCAGAGAAGCCCTGTTTCAAAAATGAAACAAAACATCAGCCTTCTAAAAACACGAGTAGGATTTTGTTCTCGTCTTGGCTCTTTTTTGGCTCATTTCCTCACTCTTCAGACCTCTCTTCCCCTCCACAAATTAGAGGCTCCCCCTTACTGTCCCACCCCTCCTTCCCTCCCCCTGAAGTCCTTCTTCCCATGAGTCCTTCTTACTTTTGAGCATGCTTGTGACCTACTGAGTTTAATTAGGGTTGTTTGCATCAGTATGGGTGGGGGGTGATTTACTGGAACATGGGTAACTCATCAGTGGCTCCATTACTGAAGAAAGTGACATCCTCACCCCCAGAGGTCATTCATCAACTGTCAGGAGTTCCTCAGGGAGAGGTAGGGCCTCATGAGCTTTCTGAGATGAAAACTGAAGGACCCAGTGTTGTGCAGGTCTTGTATGGTATCCGTAGCCTCGGTTGAGTTCGTGAGTCCACTATTCATGTGTGTCCAAAAGTTGCCTTTTTGTGGCACACCTCCCTATCCTCTGATCCCTACGCTCTTTTCACCCCCTCTTCGGAGATATTTGCTGCCCTGTTTGGGGTCAATCTCTCTTCTGTTACTTTTGGCTTCTCTTGAAGCCTGAGTGAAGTGGGGCTGAAGATGGGGCTGCCATGGTTGCTAAGAGCAGTATCAGGCATGACGGTGAGAGGATGCTGCTGTCTGCTCATCACCTAGAACAGAAAAATCTGCCTCCCTACCTGCTTTGATTCTGTTTCACTGGTGGAGAGGACCTGCTGTGTATTAAGGCTCTCTGTTTCCATACTTCTCTGCTCTCGACCATTCAAATACAGCCCAAACTTCAGTAGCAAAGAAGTGACAAGTTTCAGTAGCATGAACAAGGACACTTGCTTTCTCGTTCTGATGATGGATAAATGTCTTCCCTTTGCTGGTGTTGCTTCCTGAATGTATCAGCAGTTAAGGCATGAGAGGACCGAGGAGTTCTAAAGTATCTCTTACCTGGTTGGCTCAGGACCACATGTAGTTCATTGGTCAGAGTCATTCAGACGCTTCTCCATTGACTGCAAAGCAGACTGGGGAATTCAGGGGCTTCCACAGATATTTAGTGGGTGCGAATGGACTCAGCTATATTTTCCTCATATCTGAAATGGATGTTTGAACTGGATGACCTACCTCCAAGAAAGCACTACTCTGGAGTTCCAGGATTGTGTGAGCCAAAGGCTTGACAAATGGCGACCCTAGGCAGGTGGTAGTGTCCCAGGTGAACATTCCCATCCTAAATAGCAATTTTATTTCCTCATTCCTTCTCAGACCCTCTCTGAATTCTTTTCTTTCTGTAGCATCCCCTTGAACTTCCAAGTCCCAAATATTTCTAGCCTGTGAGATCAAACAGCCTCAAGTGACACCACATCAATGCAAACTTTTTACTTTCTGAAAGAAAGGGGACTTTTCTTGGAGCGGGACAGAAATGAAGTGTTGACAGCCAGGCTGCTGCAGACTGAGACCACCTGGAACCACCTGGCCTAGGGCTCCACCTCCTCCTAGGAATCTCTACAAGGAACATAGAAATGATTCTAAAAGATTCCCTCATTTAATTATTTGGTTTCTCCTTTTTCTTTCTTTCTTTCTAGCCCATTCCCAAGTGTGTTGATAGCCACACTGATCCCTAGTGTGTGTGTGTGTGTGTGTGTGTGTGTGTGTGTGTGCGCGCGTGTGTGTGTATGTGTGTATGTGTGGAAACAAAGATGTGTGTGCAGCTGGGCATTGTGTACACACCTGTGATCCCAGGAAGGTGGCAGGATGAAGCAGAAAGATCATGAGCTCGAGGCCAGCCTGGGTGATGTCGACCCTCTCTTCAGATAAAAGTATGCAGGGATAGAGTACCTCACCTGTAGCTTGCTTGCCAAGGTGCTCCAGGAACAGTCTCCAGTATAGGGATGTGGAACTTATGCACACTGGAAAAACACTGATCTATTTGACAGATCAGGAATGTGCCAGAGTCTCAGTATTCATGCTTCTGAAGGAAATTTGACAAACTCTCTCAAAATCTCAGGAGGAAGAATCGAGGTCTGACTATACCTTTCATAGCATCATGTCACATGCTGTCACTCTGACCTCAGGCAGACTCCAGTTGTGATAACTAAACTTCTGTCTTCTTCAGGAATCTGTAATGCCCCCCCAGAATCTCTGTTCTTTCAGAAAAGATCCTTCTGGATCCACCATAGCCGTACTCATGGCCTCTGCAGGAATGTCCAGGGCTTCTGGGCATTGCCATTTAGAAAAACACCCCTGCAGAACCTGTCAGCTGGGCACCACCCTGACTGTGTCCGAGGCTATGGACTCCAAGTGATCTGGTAGGCTCCCAGTGTTCCTCAGCTGCTAGAAATTCTTGGGCATTCCCTTTTATTAAGAGGTGCCGTCTAAGTTTCGCCCCTTGAGCAGGAAGGGTAGCTTTGATCAGGAAAGCATGCAGAAGGTGATGGTCTGTGACTTTTGGGTTTGGTCCTACAAGACCCCACAGCTTCTGTCTGGTTCTCTTGGAATACATGTGGGGAAGCCAGATCCCATGCTACAAGAAGTCTGAGGCACTAGGATAGGCCACAAGTAGTTCTTCAGTTCTGGGGGAACCAAGTGTCCAGCCCATTTCAGGGAGGTCTGAGACAGTGCATGAAGAAGTCTATTGATAAGTCTAGATTCTAGTATTTTACCCTCCCCTGCTGACATGGTTGAGGGAGAGCGCTATCCCTGCAGGACCCTTTGTAAATTTCTGACTCTGGAATCTGTGAATAGGAGAAAATGAAAGGTCTGCTACAGTGCCCAGTTTGAAGTAGTTTATTGCATAGCTATCGACAACTGGAAAACTATCTTGTTCTCCTGCTATTAATACAAGCGTGGATGGGGTCAAATGTCAACTTCCAGGAGAGAAGTCTATAGTGCTCATTCCTATCCAGCTCTCTAATGACATTTTAGAGGGCTCAACAGTCACACCAAGAAGAAAGACAACAGAAGAATTATTGGGAAATTGTGTGTGTTACAAATGGAGCTAGGGAAGCAGGGCACTGGTGGAGAAGAGTTGGCTGAATGGTCAGAACCTAGGTTCTCCCACTGGCTTGCCTAGCTCTCCTGGCCAAGGCGAGACCTGGCCTCTCACCTGATTCCTCAGGAGCTTCCATGCTTTTGCTCCTGCTGTGTTCTCCCGGACACTCTGAGCATCTCACATCCGTGGAGGCTTGTCATTCTGTGGCCAGTTGACACTGAAACACGCCTCTGTTCTCCATGAAAATCACTCCCTTACGAACTTTTCAAGTTCCTTGTTATCATTTGGTCTCCTCTGTAGGCTCAGTAATCCTTACTGGTGCAGTTACATTTACAACCCAGCCGTCATGACCTCTCTTGAGATCACTCCAAGCGTCTCTCCTAATTTTTAGGGCCCCTCTTTTATAACTAGAGGGGAAACCCTAAGTACATAGAGACCAATTCCATGCTTGCCTGATGCCTTTTCTTGGCCTCTCTGCTCTGATTCCTGTTTATCAACCATCTGCATCTCTCACGTGTCCCTGTTATTTGTAGTTTATAGAACACCACCATTGCCTCTTATCTCTGGCTATCAGTCCTCCTCAGTGACCTCATTATTTCCACTGATTCAGGTGAAGCTGGGCCGGCTGTGGGCTTTATTTAGATCATCTTTATTATACCTGTGGGTAGATTTTGTAAGCAGGCCCTAGCACAGGTTGACTTGTGGGTTTCCTTTTTAAAAGGTCAGTGTGAAACAGGAAGTGTGACTAAGAGTCTTCCTCCATGAAACCTCATTTCATTAGCTGGAAAAGGTGTCTGTCGTTCCCCTCCTCCCCCTGCACTTACTCACGGCCCACATAGACATATTTCAATACAGC
Source organism: Rhynchomys soricoides (assembly GCA_019843965.1). Classification (NCBI taxonomy): domain Eukaryota; kingdom Metazoa; phylum Chordata; class Mammalia; order Rodentia; family Muridae; genus Rhynchomys; species Rhynchomys soricoides. The sequence goes on from JADRCH010000018.1 coordinate 20,736,531, forward strand.
ACATATTTCCCAAAACACTGGAACGTGCAGACTAAGTCTCATGTGTGTGGTGAGTAGTTATTTATTAGCCTTGCTCCGTCTGTGGTCCCATTATCACACCAGCTCCTGGAGGGGTCATCACATTCTTTATAGAATCCAAAGACAAGTAGGTACTCAGATCTGGGTTGAGCAGTGAGGACTATGGAGCCCAGGAGCTGGGGCAGTGGGCAGTGCTCATCCCTAGAAGGGCAGAACCAGAGAGGGAAATAGGGCCATCTGACTTCCAGCCACAGATGCCAGATTCAACCACATGTGGTCTTCAAGCATCCACAAGGGTCTTGCTTATTTCTTCTCTTGGGACAGTGGGGACAGGATCCTGGGCAATTTATTCTGAGATTCCTGGTTGGGGGTCTCCCTGGGAGATAGTAGTTGCTGTCCTTGGACTTCCTGGTTTGTAATCTACCTTTCTTCCTTTCTTTCCTCTCTCCCATAAAATAGAATACCAATACTTATCTTAGAGGGTTCTTATGAAGTGAAAATAAATGAACACACATGAAACCCAGAGAGCAGCCGCCTGTGCCGTGGCTCTGTCAGTGCTGGTTATTATTATTCTGGTGGGTTGGTTAGCTTTCTTCCATTCTATTCAACTTGAAAAGAATCTGGCATCAGCCAAAGCCTTTGCTCTGAAAATGGCACATTGAGGCTCCACCCTAGCCCTGGCCAGTCTCTCAACAGTCAGTTCTTTCTTCAGAGCTAAAAGAAATTATGTAGATGATCCAGTGCAGAGTCAACACTTGTGTGTGTTTGTGTGGGGATGGTTTTTTTTTTTTTAGTTATGACATTCAGCAGCAAGCATACCTCTGAGATGTCCTATCTCAGAGCTGTGAGTAAGATCCACTCCCCAAAGACTTTTTCAGTGTCTGTTCTGGCCACTGAAGCTCTTAACAGGAGTGTGGATGGAGAGTCAGGAGCCAGGGCTCCATCTGAATTGATCGAATGCATGGAGATAGTGTGAGATGTTGGGACTAGGGCCACAGCCCAGTTCAAGAGTACTGAGTGTCAGGTTGACTTCACCTTCCTCTCAATGCCTTTGTTGAGAAATTCCTCCGGTTTAGATGTGAACCCCCAAAAAGCTCATGGACACTTCTGTGCTTTGGGTTGCTTCATTTTGCACAATAGTTTCCTGGAAAAAAAAAAATGCAGCCTTGTCACAACAGAGGAAGGCTAGACTGCTGTTGGATGGGGTGGGGTTAGGGGTGGGTCAGCAGGATCGGGAACTAGAGGGTGAACTGAGATGTGACTGCTGAGAGAGGGAGGAACCCAACAGGGCCAAGGCTTCCCTGCTGTATGCACCAGTCTGTGTACTCCTAGGGTCAGTGTGAATCACTGGGTTCTTTCTGTGTTAGACCCCAATGGTCTGCATATCTGGATCAGAAGGAGGCGTCTCTCAGGCACAGAGACAGTGTTTACACTATTGTCTCCATGTGGGAGTACATTCTTTTCTCAAATGTTCTTGATCAATGATCATAGTTGACTGGCTTGGCTGTGTAAGTGGAAGCATTGATGGCTGCTTAGAAATGTATTCTATTCCTACAGGGGTCAGAATAATGTTTCAGTACCTTAAGGATCTGTACATAGAATTTATCCCATCTTCAGACAAATAGCAGAACTTTTTGTTTGCAAGAAAAACTTTTATTGATTGCTACCGATGTGCAATCAAGTAAAATTCCTGAACAAAAACCCGGTTTTTAGAGGGTAAGCTTTGACGTGGGGTTGCTAGATATTTCCCACTTTACCAATCTAGTATTTTGAAACACGATGCCTTGGTCTCCCCGGTTTCTATTTTTGTTCCAGAGTTTCTTGTGCAGATCTTGGAAGAAACAGCAGGGGGAGAAAAGCAGGTGTTGGCTTAGGGCCTAGAGCTGGGAAGATGTAGGCCTTTGCAGCTTTCCAACCCCCTCCCCAACATTTTCTGAGCTTGAGAAAAAATGGCTCTCAGCAGCTTGAGCAGCCCTGGTTTTCTGTAGCCCCTTCTTCCAGCTCCTGTGGGCGGGTTTCAGTGAAGATGTGCTGAGGTGGATACCCTGTAGGCCACATTGCTGGTCTTTCCCAATTAGTTCCCCCAGGGAACAAAGCCTTATTTCTTTCCTCTCTTAGTTCCCAGGCACTGTCTTGGGGGGAAAACAGCCCCTTGGCAGCTCAGGGGTTAAAGAGAAAACACAGCAAGAGGGGGAAACAAGCCAGACAGCTGCAGCGGCTCCTCAGAGCCCACTCTAGGCTAAACAGAGGCCCCAGCAACTCCTTGGAGACTTGAACCCTGGGCGATGGAATTTTCCCTTGCGTGGAGGCTATTGTCCTCTGGAAAGGGCCAGGGCCAGAGAAGGGCCTGGGGAGCATGGATCCCCGAAGTAAGTGGCAGCCAAGGAACTCCTGAGAGCCCAAGGGCTCTGTCTCACCCAGCTGGGCTTGGGTGAAAAAGCAACTGGGGTGCAACCCACCCCTCCTCCGTTGAGGAAAAGGGGGGGCATTGTGTGTGTGGGGGCTCCAAAGGTCTGGGCACCAGTTGTTGCCCTACCCCTCAGCCCCAACCAGCCAGTCACTGGAACAGAATGAAAGGCTTGGTTCCCTTGACAACCAAAGGGACTATGGTTTTTCACAGAGTACAAGATGGGCTCCGGGGAAAGACAGGAGGTGGAATTAGGGGTGGGGAATGGAGGAGGGGGCAGACAGGGAGAGGCAGCCTGTTTACTGTAGATGTTTGAGTTTGACTCTCAAGGGACGCTTTTGTAGGTTCTGGCCTGGGAAATACAGGATACCGGGAGTGTGGTGAATACTCTCAATGGCGGCTTAGTTCTGAGGCAGCAAAAATGGTCTGTAATAGGAATATGTGTGTGTGTGTGTGTGTGTGTGTGTGTGTTCGCGTGCACGCGCGCGCATGAGCATAAGCCTCTTGTGGACCTCATGAGCAGAGGCCCACCTTCAGAGGTAACTAGGAGGCCCCTCTGTTACATTCAGAGCCCCTGAAGGTGCTGAGCGAGGCCTCATCAAGAGCTATTTGTGAGTCTGAGATTAGAACAGCAGGCGCCTGTCTCCCTGCCTGATCTCACTGGACCAGACAAAGCTATTTTTAATATCAGGCACAAGAGTTGTTGAAACGTGGACAAACAGCAGAACCTGGCTAACTTTGTCTCAAGCACTAGCCTTCATGAGAGGGGCTTAAAAGCTGTCCACATGGTGGACACAAGCATTGAGGCTCAGTGAAAAGATAAGGACAGGAGATTTGGTCCCAGGACTTTGGGGTGAGAGGTCCCAGCATGTCCATAGGAGTACAGAGAGAGGTATCTGGGATTCTTGGTGTGACCCTCTCTGGGACCTTAACCTGTGTGGCTCTAACCTGGCATTGACAGACAAACCTTCTATAATATCTCTGAAAGTGTGACATCTTCCAAAAGGAGACTGAAGGTGCATAGTGAAGAAGAGGATATGTGAGCACTGTAAATCAGAACACTATTTAAGGGTTTAAAAAATACACACACACACACACACACACACACACATGTATAAGCACATTCACACACACACACACACACACACACACACATCTGGCTGGAGATGTAGCTTAATAGGTGGAGTGCTTCCCTAGCATGCAGGAAACCCTGGGTTTCTCTAGCACCATACACGCTGGGCTTGATGGCACAAGCCTGAAATCCCAGTATTCTGGTGGTAAAAACATCACAATCAGGCTATCCTTGACTCAGGGCCAGCCTGGTCTATATGAGAACCTGTCTTAAAAAAAAAAAAAAAATCAAAACCAAAGCTAACCTTCTTATTTTAGAAAGGTCTTAGAGACAATATCTGGGGCTCCTGGCTGCTTCTGGAAGCTTCTGCTTCTATCTGAGGCCCTGGAAGTGGAGGTTGGGTGTGGAAGGTCACTGTGTTTTTCCTGAGAGGTGGCTGGGGCCATCACTCTGAAGTACTTCCTGTCACTCACCAGGTCAGGGTGGGTACCATCTGAAAGACACAATTTGAGGAAACCTAGAGGGCAGATTCTAAGATGAGGAAACACCTGGGTGGCAGGGTCCTGATAAGGAAATAGTCCTGAGAGGGAGGCCTCCCCAGCTGCTATGTGTGTGTGACCTATGGCCAATCACAAGTCAGCCTGCTTTAATGAGTGTCATTAAATAATAATACTCATAGGCAGATCAAGGGCTCACATATCACCTAGTTAATATACTTGTCTATTTGGAAAATACAGAGAATGACATCCCAGGGGAAAGAAATTAACAGGAGGAAAACGGTCATCTTGGCTCCTTCAAGTGCAGAGGCCTCAGGTAACTTTTGTGTGCAGATGAGAAGTCTGGGTGGGTTAACTATGTGGGCTTAACTTGAGCAAGATCACATAGCTAAAGATGGGGAGAACTGGGCTTGGAATCCTTTCTGATTATCTTAGATCTGTACAACAGCCTATTGTCAATCACAGAGGGATTTCAGATATGAAATCGCCCTTGCTTCTCCAAACTGCTTATTAAGGCAACGTATTATTCCCATCTGCAGACACAGCAGCTGAAGGTCACGGAGTACAGATCACAAGACCAGTGTGTGGTAAAGCTCTGTCTGCTCTGGGGCTTGGTTCCTGCTTTCTGATTCTAGGTTCACAGTCCCAAGAAAAGTGGATTGTCCCCCAGTCACTCATTTGTGTGCTCATTTAGACATTCAGCTAGCATTTGCTGCAAACCTCCAGTGGCCATCAGGAGACATGTTCTTAATTCAATGTGTAGACTGATTCGATTCACTCCCAGAAACTGTTATAATTTTAACCAGGGGATAAACACATTAAGAAAAATTCATCACAAATGCCCCCAGATCACTTTTTACTCTTTAAAATTCACAGAATAACTCAACAAACTTTGGCTGAACTCATGGTGACCCCCAAGAGGGACACTTTTCACATCTGGAGGCCAAGGCTGTCCATATTTGTGCACCAACTCCAGGCCAGCTTGCAAGCCCAACTCCCCCACTCCTCACAGTCTTTATTGTGAGGGCCCTCCCATGGATCAACTTCCTCCCATCTGTGATTTCATGACCCAGCTACTTCCTGAACAGGACCGAAACATTTATCTGATGCCTAAACTCATGCGGGCCAAAGTTAGTGTGTTTACCGGTCAAGTTCCTGCTCACCTATCTGCACAGGACCATGTATTAAAAACGATTTTTTTTCACATGGAACTACCATGGGAAAAGATCTGTAATAGATGAAATCACAATTTGTGCAGAGAGGTAGGAAGCACTTGAAAACAAGAGAGCATGGTTGTTGCCCTAGAAAAGCCGGCAGGCTGGTGAGTAGTCTTCATGGCTGCCCATGTGACCCAACATTTATTAAGTCCTTGGGTCCAGCTGTAGGGGAAAGGGGTGCTAAGAAGTCCTTACAAGGAAAATGGAGATGCTAGGGAATGCTGGGGCCAGCCTGTTTGGGGTGGTGGTGGTGGTGGCGGCTTGATTTAAGCATCTATTCAATTAAGTCATGAGGAGCACTCTTTGGTGATGTGGTCTTGCACTTGCTTATGTGGAGCCTATGGGTTGGAGATGGGACCAGGATGAGGCTCTTCCCAACCTGGGGACAGGCTCTGGGAAAGTTCTAGTGTTGAAAATTAAATTATTATGTTTGCATTTATTGTGAACAGGTCTGCAATTAAAATTCAAGGCAATGTCCTCTTGTATCTTGTCTGGTAACCCCACCTCCCAGCTGTCCATACCCTCAAACTTGTGAACTTATTCATTCTTTGCCAACATGAATTAGCTTGGCAAAGAGTTTTAAAGTTCACTATCTTCTGTGTGAAACAGCATCGTGATCAGATTTTACTTCTCCCCTTCTCACACATTTCAGAAAATGGTGATTGTTTGGTTCTTGTTATTTTGTTCTCTCTTTAATTCTGCAGAGGCCAGTGTTGACATCTGAACTCCTTAACAGATGCACACTAAACACACCAGACGGTTTTTTCCACCAACTTGCCCATACCTCTCATCTTTTTGGTTGCCTTTCCTCAGGTCTGTTGATAATGATTTCAGGGTGTATAACAACCACAAATGGCACTACTCCAGGAATGAAAACCCAAGGAAGTTTTATATTTATTGTAAGGAAAGCGAGGCAGGCCCGGTTCCCTCCCTACTCATGCTGACATTAGTCAAGAGGTGGTGTCTGTCCAGCACACACAAAGTTAATAAAGGCCATGAGGCAGCCTACATTCAGCTGACAGATCTCTGAAGTAGTATATTTGGTTTTCCTGTCTTGATTTGTACATGTGTATGGTTTGCTTTATTAGTTTAATAACAAGCCAGTAAAAGATTCTAGAGACTGGGAAGGGAGCACCAGTGAGAATAACCATAATATGGTCTTGACAATGCGTTCATTTCAGGAGAAACCACAGTGAAGGCAGTGGCTGTCTTAGGAGGGTGAAGTTTTAGCTTTTAATTTTTACTTATTTTTAGTCTTTAAAAAAAGATTTAAAAGTTATATGTATGTGTGTATGTGTATGCCTGTGTGTGAGTTTATGAACATTACTTGTGGCCACAAGAGAACATTGAATCCCTGGGAGCTGGAATTGTGAGCCACCTGATTTGGGTGCAGAACTGAACCTTGGTCCTCTGCAAAGCAATAAGTATTCTTAACTGCTGAGTCACCTCCAAGCTCTTTGATTTAGACTGTTTTTGAGACAAGGTTTTACCTTTAACTCCAGAGCCTCTTGTCTCAGTCCCCAAAGAGCAGGAATCACAAGCCTGCACCACCATATATGTCAGAATGACAACTTTTATTAATTTTTTGGTTGCCAAACTTTATGTACAGTTGTCTAATTAAAAAAGAAAAGAAAAAGTTTTAAAGAGTGCTTTCATTTTCTTTATTGTTAAATGTGAGTTCCCAGCCTTGAAGTAGTGGTGGTTCCAGGTATTCAAGGCATAGGAGGAGGATGACCTGAACTAATGAATTTGAGGATAGCCTAGGCACCATCTTAAAAAAATAGTAATAGTAATAATAATAATAATAAAGCAAGGTCTTGCTATAAAAATACAACTGGATATAGAAAGGAAATATGGCACTATAAAATTGCCCAAAAGTGTAATTTTTTCCAATTTCTTGTTTTGTTTCCTGAGTACCATTTCCATGGCAACATGGTAGATGGAAGTGATGCTGGAATTCAGCTGTACCTTAATGAACCTGGTCCTTTCCATAACACGGCTAATATTTAACAGTTATATCTTATGGGAATGTAACCGTTGAGAATTGCAAGAGCAGGAGTCCCGTGAATCTGAGCACTCTACCTCCGAGCAGTTCCTGTGTTCTGAAATCTAACCCTGCCTACCTGCAGAATCACTAACTTTCATAACTTCTTTTCTTCTACACAAATCCTCTGAGCTTATGAATGAATCAGCAAAGAGACATAGATTACACAACAATAGACAGTGTTTCTTGGAGCCCGGTGACTGGTACTAAGATGAAATGCAGACTCCATCAACTAATCCTTGAACCATTCAAGGTAGGTTGCAGCCTCAATTTGTAGATGAGAAAACAGAAATTCGAGGGGCATTCAGATCCCGCAGCTCATAAGTACAGGGAAAGCAGAGATAAGAAGCCTAGTGAAGTGTGAGAGTTTTTCTGTAGGCTGTTGCAGTCCCCTTGGAGGGCAGTAACTCTAGTAATCTCCCCTTCCTTCTTGTAAGAACCTTCCAAGAAGAGGTTATCAAGGACTGCTTAGGTTGAATCATCCTTAGAGTTGATTTCAGACATTAGAAGCCCACAGTTAAACAGAGAGGCAACTTTCAGATGGAACAGCACATTCTAGATCTTTTCAACACACTTGGATATTCAGCCCCTTCTCTGGCAGTTCTTGTGGAACTTTGTAGGGTAGTTGTATCGTGAAGGCTGTGGAGAGAATCGTCATGTCTTCCCTGCTCTCAGGAGGGCTTCTTCCTATTTCTCCTCATTAAACAGTGTAGCTAGCTAGAATGCATCTCCGAGAATGCCTGTCCCAGAGCCATGTTATGACAGCTAAGAGGGAGGAGAGCCTTGAAGAAGGCTCTACCATACATAACTTAGGAAGATTCAAGGAGGAATTTCCCTCCCAAATGAAGGTTGATCATTTCCAGTTCCCCTGGAGCTGGCCTTTTCTGAGAACACACATCAGAGGGGATAGATACCTGGCTCTCTAATGCCTTCCTCCTTTTCAAGGGTGTGTTCCCAGATTTTTATCACACTCACAGGGATCATCTAATGCGAGTGGGGCTTCTGGTCAAAGGTTAGTGTTTATGGTTCATTGACTAGGTTGAGTATCTCAGTTTCCTGACATTTTGTAACCATTCCCTGATGTGGCTGGACGTCTGTTGTATCCTCAAATTATTTTAGTGAGACTTAAAAGGAAATATGATAGTTTGACTCTAAAATGCAGTTTTATTTTTTGTGCATTTGCACGGAGATATAAAAAGAAATCAGGAAAAAGACTGTCTACATCACTTCAGTACATCATACTTTTTCTCAGAGAGACTCAGTAGTTTTATTTTGACAATGGGTTTTGGCATGATATAGAATTCCCTTCAAGGAATTAAAAATCAAGCAAAGAGTATTGCTGAGTTCTGGGCTAGCCTAGGCTATAATGTGAGACTTTGCCTTAGAAGGAAAAATTACATATGTCTCCATGAACATATATCTCTGAGACTCTGTGCCAGACGTCACTCTGGTTTATAGATAAGGAAAGATTCTTGCATAACATCTTAGCGAGTTTTTCTTCTCCATTTGAAATAGTACTTGTAACCATTATGATTTGAGAATATCCTCACAGATCTATTAAAAAGTCTGTTCTGGTCCTGATTAATTAACACTGCTTTGCTAACTGAACAAAGGGTGTAAACTGGGCTTGACTAATCAAATAAGACCTTTGCCTTGTTGTGTCAGCTGCTCACAGCTATCTCTACCATGAAATCATTCAGCCTGCAAGGAGATTCGAGGGATTTTTTTTTTTTTTTTGGTTTTTCGAGACAGGGTTTCTCTGTGTAGTCCTGGCTGTCCTGGAACTCACTCTGTAGACCAGGCTGGCTTCGAACTCAGAAATCCACCTGCCTCTGCCTCCCAAGTGCTGGGATTAAAGGTGTGAGCCACCACTGCCCATCCTAGGGGTCTTCTTGAGAAAACTTGTTTTCTCGTTCTTGCCCTGACAGCTGGATATAAGTAGGGCAACTTATAGGCAAGATTGTGTGTGTGTGTGTGTGTGTGTGTCAGTATGTGTGTGTGTCCGTGTGTGCGTGTGTCGGTGTGTGTGTATGTGTCGGTATGTGTATGTGTGTGTGTAT
>JADRCH010000018.1:20752144-20792269 GCA_019843965.1 Rhynchomys soricoides
CTCCTCCTCCTCCTCCTCCTCCTCCTCCTCCTCCTCCTCCTCCTTCTGTTTGTTTTTTTTTTTTTTCCCAGACAGGGTTTCTCTGTGTAGCCCTGGCTGTCTTGGAGCTCAATCTATAGACCAGGCTGGCCTTGAACTCATAAAGATCTGCTTGTCTCTGCCTCTCAAGTGCAGGGATTAGAGGTGTGTGCTACCACTACCTAACCCCCCCCCCATTTCTCCCTTTCCCTTTCTATCTCCTTTTCCCTCTCTCTCCTTTCCTTTTCTTCTCCCCCCTTCTCTCTCTTTGCCCCACCCCCTGTGATATGTGTCCCAGTGTTGTGTACATGGAAGTCAGAAGTTGATACTGGGAGTCTTCTGTCTCTCTCCACCTTACTTTGCAAGACAGGCTGTCTCATTGAAACTGGAGCTTACTGTTTTAGCTAGAGTGGCTCACCAGCAAGTTCTGGGGGATCCACCTCTTCCCTTCACTCAGTGCTGGGGTTGCAGATGTGTGCTGCTGTCCGCTTTTACATGAGCATTGGGGATCTGAACTCAGGTCCCCATGTTTATACTATGAACACTTTGCCCAGTAAATTATTTCCCCAGCCCATAAGAGTTTGGTTTAATGTATTGTTCTAGAAAAATCTTTCTGGTGCTATCTTCCTGTTGGTTTGGCTGAAACGTCTACAGGAGATGGCCAGCTTATCCATGGCTCAAGGAATTTGTCCATTTCTTATCTTGAAGGCACAAAGGCTAGTGTTCGATATTTCCATAAGCCTGGGTGGAAATTCTTAAAGGCCTTGGTGATTACTTAGACATGTTAGCCTCAGTTTGCTCACTCATAAAATATGGGGCTGATTTTGATTTCATAGGGCTGTTGAGTTGAATAAATAAAAATAAAGAGTATGTGGTACCGTTTTTACATGGTGGGAATTAGAAAATGTTAGTTTTGCTGGGCAGTGGTGGCTCACACCTCTAATCCCAGCACTTGGGAGGCAGAGGCAGGCGAATTTCTGAGTTTGAGGCCAGCCTGGTCTACAGAGTGAGTTTCAGGACCTTCAGGGCTACACAGAGAAACCCTGTCTCGAAACACCCCCCCCCCAAAAAAAAAGAAAAGAAAATGTTAGTTTCTACCTAAATATCATCAAGGCAGTGTTTCACTCATGAATTCATTCAACAAATTTGTTTTCAATTAGGTTGTGGTAAAAGGTGCCCCCTTCAGTTGTGCAACATTGTGGCCTAGATGTTCCCGCCCTTATGAAATTACAGTCTAGTAGATAAGAAGCAAAGTGGAGTCAGGTGCTAGGGAAGGTTGTGACAGCATATTTTCTTAGCCTTGTTTTCTGATGTCACCTCAGTTGGCTGTGTAGCTAGATAGGAATATACGCTCAAGGGAAATTCTTTTAACGAAAACTTGGGAACAAAACTATAGTGACTCACAGCAGGCTGAGCCCTAACAGCAGCAAATAAAGGGCTAGGGAACAGCTAAGAGAAGCAAGCAGCTGTCACAACAGCCGCAGTCATCTTCTGCTTATGTGGGACTCTTCTCTTGCAAGCTAAGTGCTTTGTAGTCATTACTCAGTGAATCCTCACAGCTTCCTTCTGGGGCAGGGAGGAGGCAGAGATTATTAGAAATGAGGAAACAGGCTTGGCAACAGGATAACCGCCGTGTCTGAAGTCATACAGCCAGCATATGCTCCTGTCTCTGAATCGGGTTGCCCAACTTGGAGCCCATTGGCTTACTTTGTGTCCATAGGACAATGAGGTTGGGAGCTGTGTAACCGGGAAGCACATTTATAAGTGTTAGATAGGAAAGCCTTACAACCATGCTTTCCAAACACTACTTTTGGTTCTTCGCTCTGTTTTGCATGGGCAGCCTTAAACATCACGGGTAGAGACACTACTGGTTGGTCCCTTCCCTATTTATTGAAGCCGTCCTTAGGATATTCCAGTGAGGGCAACTTAAAGTGGTGTTATGATTTTTCTTTCTGTGACTTCAGTTACCTGGAGCAGCCAACTGTGGCCCACAAACATTACATAGAAAATTCCAGAAAGAGTAAGTTTAAGATTGTATGCTGTAATGAGTGGCGTGGTGCCACTTGCTCCAAATGAAGCAGATGATCCTCCCTCTGATGTGTCTTCAGAAGGTCAGTTGTAGCCTAATGCTACATCACAATACGGACACCAACTCAGTTCATTATCTCCCACCATTGCAAGAAACATCAGAACACTATAATAAGACAGTTTATTATGCTTTTATTATAGCATCTTGTTATAATGGCTCTGTTTTATTATCAGTTATTGCTATTAATATCTTACTATGTCTAACTCACACATTAAACCTTATCATAGGTATGTTAGTACAAGGAGCATATGTAGAGTCTGATGCTGCTTATGACTTCAGGAGTCCACTGAGGGCCTGGGAAGTTCCTCCTGAGGATCTAGGGGAACTATTGTAATTTACTCCAACACACTCATGTTACAGGTGAGGAGGCTAGGAGGCAGAAAGAGGGAATGTGATTCATCCCAGGTCAGATAGATAGTAAGCAGTAAGCTCTGTCCTTTGGTCACTAGCTAGGACTCTTTCTCCTCCAGCAGATTGCTCCCTATCATCCCTCTGCTTTCCAGCCCTGACCTCTCAGTTCTTGGCTGTGTGACTCCTGATACCATACTTCAGAGATGCAAAGCTTCAATTCAGTGCTCCTTGGAGGTTAAACTTCTAGACTACCTCTGGGGAACATTTCTCAGAGCACTGTGTACCTCCATGGTTGTCTTGAACACTAGGCACAGAATGGTAGTACCTGGAGCCAGCAGTGACCCCATAAGAGGGAGGATAGAAGCTAGAGATGCTCCAATGTGCTCCCTGCTAGCTGTCTTCAGCTTCATCAGGTCGAGTTACTTCTCTGACTGGAGTGTGGAAAGCATTCTATACATGGGGGACAGCTTCAGATGGCAGTCAGATAATAGCTGTTTTTGCGAATTCTTTGACTTACTGACCTTGATGCTTTCTTCAGCTACACTATCATAGTGCTTTGAAGGTCTCCACTGGTCCAGGAAACTGACAATGTCTCAGACTAAGCCCAGGCTTGCCACCCCTGCCCACCTGCCTTCTTCCACCTGCCTTCTCCAGCTTCAGGGTAAGACTGACAGATGTGGCCAGTTTCTCTTACCTGATTTCTAAGCCTGAAGTCCCCTGGTGTCACTGTGGGTATGGCCTCATGTGGTAATTATTTACTTTTATTTTTCTGCCCAATTTGTAAGTTCTCAGCTTTGCTTCTGACATTATTCCCAGGAGCAGGGAGTCTAAGCAGCAGATTTCACTTAGCATAGGGCTACTGTTCCTGCCTTAAGCTGAGTGGCCCTAAGGATGCTAGCAAGTAGACCCCCTTTCTCTCCATTTCTTTGTGATTCTGCTATGGCTGAGGGGCTTGCTCTGCAGACAGTACGACTTTGACTCACAGAAAGTCAGGAAAGGAGGAAAGACGAGAGTGGGTGGGTGGGTGGGAGAGTGGGTTGGAGAATATCCCCATATTGGCAGGGGGAAGGCGGAGGGAATGGGGAGGTTCCAAAGGGGAGATCTGAAACATTTGGAATGTAAATAAAATATGAAAATAAAAAAAAAAAAAAAAAAAAAAAAGAAAGTCAGGAAAGGAGACAGGAAGGGCTTGGTGAGAAAATGCTCATTTCATGCATGAAGTAATTCTCCCCAGGGCCAGGGGGGATGTTGGGATCCTATAGGCAATGATGGAATCCTCCAATGGATACGGGTGGAAGAGGAGCACATGCTAGCACAAGGCTTAAGACATAGGAAAGGGAACGCTCTCAGCATACCCTTCCCACAATAAGCCCACAACAGCTGCTCGCTGTTGCTTCATGCAGTGACTGCCTGCTTGGGGTTACACATTACTCCCAGATGCATCGAGAGCTTCATGCTTATCTTACTTATCTGCACACTCAGAAGTGGGGAAGCAACAGGTATTATTATTGCCACTGACAGATGAGAAACTGGGGCACAAAACAGGTGCAGTGTGGGAGTGGAGCCCAGGCTGAGAACACAGATCTGACCCCAACTTGCAGGGCATACTGATGGTGAACCTCAGAAAGATTGCCTGTAAACAGTCAGGTGGCCACCACATTTGGAGAGGGGGAAGGGAGCCTTGCTGTTCTGGCGGTAGGATAGTCTGAGGGCTTCAGTAGTCATTTATGTTTTCCCTGTTCCATGTTGGGTAGTGAGAAGAAGGTTATTGTTGTTGTTGTTGCTGTTACTTTTCCCACACATCTTAATTATTGGTTTCTGAAGTTATTCAGTTAATAGAAAGAGCATAAGATAATTATTTGTAATTAAGACATTTTAACTCTGTAGAGAGCATGGCTATAAAGAATAGGAAGACCCACATGGAGCAACAGAAGGTAATGGCACACTAGTGAGAGCGGGAATCCACTGGTAAAGAACCAGTCAAGAAATTCCTCATTCTTTTGACTTTTAATTTACATTTAATATTGTCACATTTAAAATTTTCTTTGTGTGTGCATGCACGTGCACCTGTGCTCACATTGAACTCTTTTCTGTTTGTGTGTGTGTGTGCGCGCACACACACATCACAGTGCATACAGAAGTCAGAGGGAGATCTCAGGAGTCAGTTCTTGTCTCCTTTCATCATGTGAATGTCAAAGAATGAACTCGGTTTGTGCAAGCTTAGCTACAAGGTGTTAAAATAGAACAGTACTTGGGAAGGACTCTTGAAGAAAGGGGTCCCCATTGAGTCTATCTCTCAACCTCAAGACCTCCAACTACACAGATCTGAGGAGCAGCTTAGCTTGTGCAGGAGGAGTGGTACCAGGATGGGGACAGAGCTAGTGTGATAGGCTAAAACCTGACCAGGATGCTAGTCCCACCCTGGGTGTGTCCAGGGCCTGTGTGTTGTACTCTAATGAGGGGCTGGGCCAACAGTGATGAGCTTTTTCTCTTCCTCCTCCTTTTTTTTTTAAATGAGGTGCTGTTTTGCATAGATAAATACTATGATTGTAATGTGGGAACCAAATGGCAGGTCATTATGCACCAGCACCCTCAGAGGTGAGATTACGGATTATGAAACCCTTCTGCTTCAGGCCTGCTGCCTGACCGTGGGAACTAGGAGGTGTCTGGTTGTCTGGGCCTCAACCTGGGCCAACTGGCTTGAGGCCCTCCTCCCAGGTCATCACCTGACAGTGAGGTAGGGACAGGAAGCTTTCTTCTCCACTGCTTACCTGAGATTCAGAATCCCTGGCATGGCAAGTGGAAAGGGGAAGACTGGCCTCCTCCATTGCTTTCCCACTTGGATCCATGGTTTGCCATTAGTAGGACCAAAGCTCTGCCCTTAGCATTATATGGAGCTGACCCCCGAGTGTTATGAAATGAGATCTGGGGCTGTAGAAGAGGGGTCTTCAGCAGTTCCTTGTGCTGATGCTTTGCCTGGGAGGAGACAGAACACAGGAAAAAGAAGGAAAGAAAAGAAAAATGGTTGACTCTGGATCCATCAATAGATGCCTAGCTAGGGGAGCCAATCTCAGAAGGGGACGTGGTCTTGAAGGAACCTGCTGCTTGAAATAGCCTTGGAGCAAAGTAGAGCAAGCTGAGATGAAATGGAGAAGACTGGGAGGCTAGAGGCAGAGTCCAAGTCTCCAGGGGATGCTCCACTGTGCCCTCTAAAGTGGGACTTTATAGTTGCTAGAGATCAACCAGCTAAGAAAAACTGTACACACAGTGTGCTTTGATGCACTGTGTTCTTTTTGTCAGGTTCAGCAAAGAGGGAGAGAATGAACACTGCTGAGCTTCCAAGAGGTCAGATCTTGGTGATAAACACAACCAAAGTCAGCACTTCCTGAGGAGAGATGGACACTCCGTAGACAGCAGTGGGGAGGGGAGTGGGGGATTGGGAGTGGGAGGTGGGAGCGGCTGTGTCTCAACTGTGGTTAAGGTGTCTAAGAGCACTCCCTACAGATCACATCAGGGACAGGCAGCCTTTGGGACAGTGTCTAGCAGCCCAGGCCACTACTCACTCATTTAGTCAATTTATGACTGTTCTTTAAGCACCTATGATGGTGTCAGTAAGACAAAGAGCCTGTCTCCATCAAAATGAAGTCAGAGCAACCTCCTAACAATACACAACTAGATAGCAACCAGTTTGTTCCTCATAGTGTTGCCTGGGTTTTCAGAACACTGTCAAAGCATGGCTCTAGAGAGGAAGTGAGACTCAGCTACTGAACTCCATCACAGCCTCCTCTCCACTTCCGGGCTTTTAGCAGAGCAGCTGGAGCAGGAGCAAGATGGGAACTGAGAGAGTCAGACTCCACTCTTTCCAAAGTCTTGAGACTCAGTGGGCCACCACTGGGTAGGACCCAGACATATTTCATGGTGTGGCAAGGAGCATTCATGATGCAATCCAATTACACCAGGCTGTAAATGGGCTAAGTGCTGTATCTTTATGATGCATCAAACACTGGGACACGTTAAACACCTGCCGTATCTCAGGCCTTCCCCACAAATGATGCATTAAAATCATGATTCTATAAGAAGCTTATAACCCCTATTTACCAGCTTCTTCAGTGACTTGACCTTAATTGATCTGTAAAACCAAACATGACTCTTATACCAGAGCTCTGTAAGAATGACTTAATGGAGGATTATGATACTCATGTTTCATAGCATGTAGGAATGGTCTTTTGTCTCTTTCTATTTATTCTCACGGTAAGGAAACTCTGTAGATGTTCTGCACACCGCTAAGTGCAATATTTGAAAGGCATTTGAAGGAAATTATTAAGCAGAAGTGAAAGCTATGTTTTTGTGTAGTTGGTGTCTTTGTTAAATTCTATTTAAAACCATTTTATTAAGTGTTTCACTTAATATTCATACACACTAATGGTTGGACCCAACCCAGCATTCTTTCATTACCTTAGGATCCCTACCCTATCTCTACCCTACGTTCCCTTCCAAACTTCATGAGCTCTTTTTCTCTACTGCCTACTGAGTCCATTCATTGCTGTTTGCATGTGCCTGGGAATGGGACCATCTACTGGAGCATGGGTAGCCTTCCAAGGCCTGCATCCTTGAAGAAGAAAAGTGACTCTCCTTTTCCCAGTAGCTAACAATTTGCCAATACACTCCTTAAGAGTGGTAGCTCATGATCCTCTTCCTCACGCATCCTGGGATTTTAGTTTTGATCTTATGCATGCAGTCATAGTTCTTATGCATTCATGTATGCAACTGTTCTATTACTTCTGGCCAATACTGCTGTGCTACAGACATCCATTCCTTTTGGCTTTTAGAATCTTGCCATCTCCTCTTCTGTGATGATCTCTGAGAGCACAGATACAGATGTCTTATTTATAGCTGAGGACTCTCTTATGGCTCTCATTCTCTGCGTTTTGAACATTGTTGGCTCATCACCATCTACTACAAAGAGAAGCGTCTCTGATTAGTGTTGAGAGATGCACTAATCTGTGGCTATAAAGATAAGAACTCCGGAGATAGTTTATTAGTAGGTCTATTTAGCAGAATAATAGCACCAGGTTCTCCCCCTGGGGCCTAGTACCAAGCTAGCCTCAAGTGTCTGGCCCAATTAATAGTATCAGGCCTAAGGTTCATCTTGTGGAGCAAGCTTTATTTTATTTTAATTGGATATTTTTTAAATTTACATTTCAAATGTTTTCCCCTTTCCAGGTCTCCCCTTTGTAAACCCCTATCCCAACCCTCCTCCCCCTGCCTCTATGAGGGTGCTCCCCCACCCACCTGATCCTGTCCTCCTGCCCTGGCATTCCTCTACACTGGGGCATCGAACACCCTCAGGCCCAAGGGCCTCTACTCCCACTGATGGCCAACAAGGCCCTCTTCTGCCACATATGCAGCCAGCACCATGGGTCCCTCCATGTGTATTCTTTGATTGGTGGTCCAGTCTCGGGGAGCTTCTGGGGGTCTGACCAGTTGACACTGTTGCTCCCTCCATGGGGCTGCAAACCCCCTCAGCTCCTTCAGTCCCTTCTCCAACTCCTCCATCGGGGACCCACAAGCTCAGTCCAATGGTTGGCTGCGAGCTTCTGCCTCTGTATTTGTCAAGCTCTGGCAGAGCCTCTAGGGAGACAGCCATATCAGGCTTCCATCAGCAAGCACTTCTCAGCATCCACAGTAATGTCCGGGTTTAGTGTATATGGGATGGATCCCCAGGTGGGACAGTCTCTGGATGGCCTTTCCTTCAGTCTCTGAGTGGAGCAGGCTTTAAATCCAATCAGAAAATGGTTCTTTACTCCAGTAATGTTGCTGCCACCATTACCCTGGTGAGCCTATCTTGCCAGGCTAGTCATTACTGTAGCTTGCTTGGTTGATGTTTTTGAGACAGGGTCTCATATTATAACTTGGGCAGGTCTGGGACTCACAACAATCTTCCTACCTTACTCCTTTAAGTGCTGAGATAACAGGCTTGTGTCACTACCCAGCAAAAACTGTATGCTTGGAGATATTTATAACTTTTAAAAACTGAGGGTCTTGAGAGACAGCTCAGCAGTTAAAACACTTGCCAGCAGGCAGGGGAATTGGAGTTTGGGACTTGTGGACCCATGCAAGTATTTGTGGGTGTGGCAGCTTGCCTATAATTCTAGCCTTGAAAGACAAAGGCAGTCGATTCCTAGACCAAGCTGATTAGCATGACTAGCCATAGATTCACTTCTGAGTTTGACTGAGAGACCCTCCCTCAGTGAATAAAGTATAAGAGCAATGAAGATTACTGATATAAATTTCATGCCTCCACACGTGCCTGCATAGCTGCGTGCATGCTCGCACGCCCGCAAAAATGGTAACATGCCTATACACACACCCACCCACATACATACACATAAAAATAATAAATAAAATAAACAAATTAGATCTCAGCACAGAGAATTGTGTACAAGAGAAGAAGAGATAAACAAATAGCCATGCATCTGTATGCAGATATATTAGTTAGTACTTTTTATTACTATAACAAAACACCTGAAGCTGAATTATTTTATAAAGAAAAACTTTATTTGATTTACAGTTCTGGGGACTCAAGGGCATGTGACCAGCATTAATTAGCTTTGGTAAGGACCTCATGGTAGATGACATCAGAATGATGGGAACATGATGGGGAAGAAAAGATCACATCACCAGACAGGAACCAGTGGGACCCCCAGGTTCCATCATCCTTTCCAAGAACATCCCAGGAGGCCCTACCTCTTAAAAGAGTTCCAGCCTGTCACCACAGGGACACAAACCTCTTACACATGAACCACTGGAGAACCAACCTCATATAAATGAGAGCAGTGACACATTGTATAGCCACTAGGGATGCTAATGACAGTGCTCTTACAGATGAGAACATCCTGTCCATCAGCAAGGCAGAAGGCTGAAGGCTGTTTCTGAGAAGGATCATGATGGCACAGTGCTAGGATATAGCTAATTTCATTATTTAAAAAGAAGCCATCCAGGGTAGAGCTCAGTTGGTAGGGTGCTTGCCTAGCATGCACTAAGCCCAGGGTTTGATCCTAGCACCACATAAGTAGGCAAGGTGATGTATTTTTCACTTAGGAGATGGAGGTGGGCAGATCAGAAGCTGAAGATCATTCTTGGGCTACAATAGTGATTTGCAGGCCAATGTGGAATAAATTAAAGCCTGTCTAAAAATAAATAAATAATAAAACCAAAATGGAAAACAAATAACAACTCCCCCCACCTTCTTCCAAATTAGCATAACACTGCATGTAATTGGAGAGCATACTAAAAGAGGAAGGCAAACTTTCAGACTTCAGCAGAACGCTTCATTGTTAGCGATTTTCCCCATCATGCTAAAATCTTGTTCTCAGAGTGAGGTTCGGGCTCTTGAGGCACCTGAGCAGCCTTCCCACTGTATTTAAGCGACAAACTCTTGGACATTCCCCTTTATAACAGAATCCCTGGGGCTGCAATCCAAGAGTCAGAAGCCTAGCCAAGCCTCCCCATGCAAGGACACAAATATTCATATTTGAGGGCTGGTGTTGTAGAAATTCTCAAAAACACATCCTGGAAACAAAGGAGGGAGAGTCAAGTCACCAAATCTTCAAATTTAATAACATTTAAACTTTACCAAAAAACTGTCTTAAGCAATAATCTTCTGAAGTATAAAGAATTTTTTCATTAACATCTGGCAGCAATCTGCTCTGAAATGTTAGTAACTATGCATTAAGAATGTTTTAGTACTTGATCTAATGCATTCTTTATGATTTTTTGTAAATACATTCTTAAGAAAAATGAAATATTTAATTCAAACAGCACATTTGAGAGAGCAATATATATCCATAAGAAGATTGTATTTATAAGAAAATGGAATTTTTCTTGGGCTCTAAGCTTTTGACAAATTTAACATCTTGTCAGTGACTGTTCAGCAGAATACACTCATTGACAATGTTCATGGATATCCTAGAAAACTATTACGTTTTAGTGATTCAAAGAATTACCATTAAGGAAATTGTTCGTTTGGGGGCTGAAGTTTTGTTGAATTGATCTAGGGTCTCTCAAGAAGCTCTGCTAGGGTGCAGGAGGAAGAAGAAGGATTGGAAGGATGCCACCAGATCCCTCTCCCTTGAGCTATCCATCCATAGGGTTCTAAGAAGGTCCATGGTATTTTTCACTGACCCAGTCCTGACATAATCATTGAGCATGGTCACTAACAGTCGGTTTCTTTACCAGCGCCACTTTCTTGTTTGATTCACACAGCAACCCTACAGAGGGAGTATGCCATTGCCCATTTGTAAACAGGGAAATTAAGCTCAATAATTGAGTCCTTGCAGCCACTCTGCAGTTGGCATGAACTTTGAAAGTGGGCAGCCTGGTTCCAGTGTCCCCTGCTTTCTTTACTTGTCAAGAAACATGCAGGTTTGCTGTCCAAAGCCTTCCTACCACTAATGGATGAGAGTTCAGGAAGAACAAGAGGTATTAAGAGATGTTTACAGGCCAGAAGCTTTAATGTTAACATGTTCAGAGTGGAAAGAAGGCATTTACATGTGTTCTGGGGTTTGGAGTGCTCAGCAGATAAAAGAGCTAATTGGGTATAGCTCAGTGGTAGAGCACTTGTCTAACATTGTTCTGAGTTCTATACGTGTACCACAAAACAGACAGACAGACAAACAAGCAAAAGCAAACGATCCCAAGGAACTCCTCTGGGGACAAGTCACTGAGATGGGTGGAGAATGTCAAATGCGAGCATGTGTTTTCTCTCTAAGGTTGCCAGGGAGATTTAAATCTGAATTTCAGGTGAACAGCAAAAGTTTACTATGACCATGATCCAAATATCACACAGGCATATAAAGTTCTGTTGCTGTTTATATGAGTCAAATTTCATCAGGAGTCTTCTGTCTTCATCTGCAAAATCTAGCTTCTCAATGTCTTTGGTGAGACAGCCTGGAACTCAGGCTGTGTGTTTGGTAAGTCATTTCAAGGACTGAAAGTGCAGAACAGATGCAGAACTCTGGACTTAAACCAAGGAGCACCATGTGACCTTCACTTTGGGGGCATTCTCAGAAGTCTTCCAAAGGGAGGCAAGTGGAGGCAAAATGTTTCCCTCAGCCCCAGCAACTTCTACCCCTATTAAGTTTGTATGAGTTTTTATTAGAATTGAGCTCTGGTTGCAAATTCAGAGACAGGGCACTGAAGCTGCAGTTTTAACCTTTGAGATTTGACCTCCTGGGAAGTCGTCTTTTACATCGACATTCACTCTACTGCCAAAGCTGTCACCCTCCTGGCTATGATTCTGTTTCTCTGGGTCAACCCCATTTCTGGTAAAAGTTTTGAGATCCTCTAGGGAAAAGCTCTTCTTTAATAACTCTGGCCTGTCTTGAAAAGCTGGCTCAGCTGTTCTAGGGTTCCCAGCAGAGCTACCAGACAAGAAAGGTGCAGCCCAGGCTTGTTGGAAATGGAGACTGTCCAGCCCTTTTCTGGGACTGGGAGGCATAGGGTGGGTCCATGGGGTGGGGCCAGCAGGGGGAGGAGTCACCTCCACCTTGGCCTGGTTCTCTGGTTCCATCTGACCTTCCTGCCCTGGAAGACAGGGTGAGATTCACAGCCAGGGAACCTTCTGGAGTAGCTGGGAGGGAAGATGTCCCTGGATGGTCCAGGCTCTGTGAGGGGATGGGAAACACTCTGACCCTCACTGTGTATGATATCCTTAGTGAGGGTGTTGAGACCTGTGTTACTGAAGGTCATGAGCTAGGTGAATGCTACCTCTTAATGCCACCTTTCAGGAGGACAAGGGAAAGTCTCGAACTTAACCAAGATCAATGGGTGCTTGGTGTCTAACAGGAATGACAGATGGGTTGCTTAGACCAGCCGCTGGTTGACTTCAGTGCTGAGAATAGGAGGCACCACACACCTACCATGCATTCTTATGCTGCCAGCCGGCCTTTCCCATTGTATCCTTCCTTATTCCCTGCCTCCTGAGGGCAAATTTGTGTCATCCACTAAGGCTCCTCTACCAGCCACATAGTCCTGTCAGCCTTTCCCCAACCTCCAGGTCCTCTGCCTGCACATGCCCAGTATGCGCCCATTCTCAGGAATGCTCTAACTCCATCTGCCTCTTTTCCTGGCAAACTCCTCCTCAGCAACAAAATGAGCTCCAAAGTCACCATCCTTGTGAAGCCTGACTCCTTTGACACCTCAGTTTTCTTCTTTTCTTTTCCTTTGCTGGAGAATGCTTACATAATTTTATTCACAAGGAAGCTTTATGCCCCAAACCCTGTGTGTGGCTCCATATTTGGTCCCTCACTCAGCCTGGGCCTCTTGAACACTCGGGGTCTACCCAGAGCCCGGACTTTCTAGGGCAGCCAAGGCTCAGTTTCCTGATTTCTTTTCAGCTGTCCCAAGAATGGGCTGCTGACCAAGCAGATATGGCCAAGCAAAGGCATACACAGCACCATCTATGGCCAACTCTGGATCCTTATGAGGGCTTGAGTTCTTCCCCCATCTCTGGAGTTCTCCCTGGCCCAGAGCTGGACTTTTCTTGCTCTGCCAACCCACTGTTTCTACTTGCCAGCAGCTTGGCTAGGCTGCCTTCCTGAAATGCAGTGGGCTGCTTGGTGATGCTTCTTTCTGTGAATGTTGGGGAGATGTTCCAGTGATATAGAGAGGGCTAGGGAGGATGGTCCAGTAGAAGGTGGAGAAGAAGGAGATGGGTAGGGGAACCAAGGAGCCTGTGCAATTGCTTAGAGCAGAGGTTCTCAATGATCATACCTATCAATGGAAGGAGTGCCATGGCATCTCGTGTTGGCTCTGAGGCCATTAAGTCTCCTGTAGGCCACTGGAGAGTCCCACGATAGGAACTTTCTAGCCCAAAGCATCAAGTCCTCAAGTTGAGAATCCCTCCTCTAGAGCTGAAGGGCTGGGGTCAGGCAGGATGTAATGCTAAGCCTGAGAGGTAGACGCGAGGCTTACTAGAAGCAGAGGGCAGTAGGCATTGTCTTCTGGGCATGCCTGCTGCCTTCCATCTTTTGGTTCCTCACATGGAGCCAAAGGTCTCTGCACTGACATTGCTCCCCACTGTGCCTTTCCATTCCCACTCACTCCCCAGTGAGGCTGGATGATGATTGGATATCAGATATTGAAAAAAAAAATCTACCTTCTGTTATTTTTTCCAGATCAACTCACAGTTTCAGAGGGACAAGGAGGCAAGGAATTTGTGCTTTATTTTAAAATATGTTTTACATAATGGAACACTCTTTCTCTTTACATAGTTAGAGAATAATAACATAGGCCACTTATTTTGAACCAGGAGCTCTCACCTATGCTATCCGCTCTCTCTGTTATTTGACTTTGCCAGATATTCTCTTCCTTGGGGGAGAAAAGGCATAGGTGTTGGTATAATTTGCCTAAGTCATAGGGGTAGAAATAAATACTGCCGAGACCAGAACCAAGACTTTCACCCCCATAGCTGTTGTTGGAAAACTCGGAAGTTAGTGTCAGAGGAAACTCTAAGTGAGCAGGAACAGAGGAGCTCCCGTGTCTCCCTGAATGGCACTGTTCCTGAAGGGCAAGGCTGGGAAGAAACTTCACCTGAACAGGTAGAGTTGGGGCAGGGCCTCTAGGAGGGTGGGGATTATAGGAAGATGGTTCTCATGAAGAGAAGATGACATAACAATCATTGTAGTGAGTCAGCCTATAATGCTTCACTCCTATGTCTTCCATTGGGCTGACCTGCCAAAGCATTCTACCCATGACGTCAATTAAGCATCCTAAAAAGAAAAATGAGAACCTACAAGAGAGCACTGTGCCCACCCTTGAAGCTTCCAGAAGGTCTGTCTTGTTCATACTGGAGTTCTTGTTGGGCTGCTGTCTGCTGTCATGGAGCTCAGAGGTGCAGGAGACCTGTGGTAAACAGGAAATGGTTAAATAGAAGCAGGTGGAGCAGTCCATGCAGAAGCAGGGCAGGAAATAGCTGAGCTGATGAGTGGACTCACAAGAATGCCAGCCTCCTCCCCAAAGCACTGGCAACCCTATGACATGTGCCTAGCCCAACATGGCCTCCTCAGCTCCACCTGAAGGACTTCAAGGAACCAGAAAGTTGGGAGCCATAGGGCAAAGAGAAAGGATATCCTCCTTGGTTGCCTATGGGTCTAGGGTGGGAGGGGCTGCAGGAGGTGAGCAGACTTAGTTTTCCTCTACAGTTCCTTGTTCCCTAGTGAGCGTTTCATACTAGTGGGCACTCCCAGAAGCATTCTTCCCCACCTGGAAAGCACACACAGCACGCCTGTGTCCTGGACCTAGGCAAGGGTTGGCATTGCAGGTTGCTGTCTTAGCTCTCCCATCTACTCCTCAAAACTCAGCTATGTTCTGAGGGGGTGGCATAATCCTCCCAGGAGAACTGAGGATTCTAAAGGTGGAGGAAGTGAAGTAACTTCCTAGTGAAGGGGCACTAGGCTGGATGTCCCCTCTGACTTCACCCCCCCCCACACACTTCATGCTGCTTCCAAAGACTTTCTTCCACATCTGAATGAATCCAACATTTAGGAAGTCCTCTGGGTTTGATGGGCTTCCCTCTTCTCCAGAATCAAACCAGTATTCTTAGTCATCTTTGGGCCCTTTTCTCCTGGGGATTTGGGACTTTCCACAGCTCCCTTGTGAGTAGACTTTGTCTCCATAGAGTAGGTATCTGATTACTCTGGCCTTGAAGTATCCTTGATAATCACTAAGGATCCTGGAGTATCCAAGTATGTACCTTTAGTTCAGATCTCATTGGTAGGATCCCTACATTGGGTACCTGGATGGTACACAGGAACATGGAGGCAGAAGCTGCTTAATTCTGGTGGTGTTACAGCCACCTGTTCGCTAGCACCAGGCTTTTGGACACAGCAATTGTGCAATCAGGACCATGGCTTTGGGCTCAGGTGTCCTTAACTCCTAACCAAGCATGGCAATAATTTGAGAGAAAGCAGCTTGGCTCACAAGTTTCTTCATGTACATCACAGGCATGTCAATCACCAAATACTGATAGTGACAGAATTATGTTATTTATTCTTTGTATAGCACCCATTGAAGTACAAGTGGGTTTTTATCCATGTATGGGCCTTTTAAATATCTGTTCAAATACAAGAAGAAATACTTGATTGTTTCTGTTTCAGAGGTTAGAAATCGAGGCCCAGTGAACGGAAATCAGTGTCCTACTTGGAATCACAGTAGTGGGTTTCCTGTTCTCTGAGTTGAAGCTTGGGCAGCCTGGCTCACTGAATGGTCATTATACTATACTGCTTGTATGAGGAGGTGTCTGAAGAGGCCCTGGGAGGCAGAGAAGTTCAATGGAGTCAATACTGTAGGAGAGATCTGCAGGCCTCCATGGCCAGGTAAAAATGACCGCTATAAGCATCCTGGAGGGTGAGCTGTACAGCATAGGAGCCTCCACGGTTATAGAAGGCCCTTGGACTTTGATCACTCTATGGCCCTGGCCTGGTAGTCCACTGGAGAGAATATGAACTTGGAGAGGAGGGAAGGCCTTTAAGATAATGTTGGTAAGAAAACTCGAACCACCTGCTCTCAGGAGTTGCTGCAAAGCTTGTGTGATCAAGACAGAAAAAAGGATGAAAAAATACATATGACAATGGAAGAGGAGGAGGAGGAGTGTGAGATGCAACTGCACCGCAAGGTGGGGGGTGTTGCCTCTCTGTGTGTATGTACATTATGAACACGTGTGTGCAAGCACACATGCAAGTTATGTGTGTGTGAACTCACGCACGTGTGTGTATGTGTGTGTGTGTGTGTGTGGCTGGCTGGCTGGAGGTTGGTGTTGGGCATCATCTTCTTTTTTCTTTCTTTCTTTTTTTTTTTTGTGGATTTTCGAGACAGGGTTTCTCTGGGTAGCCCTGGCTGTCCTGGAACTCACTCTGTAGACCAGGCTGGCCTCGAGCTCAGAAATCCACCTGCCTCTGCCTCCCAAGTGCTGGGATTAAAGGCATGCGCCACCACTGCCCGGCTTGGCATCATCTTCAATCTCTCTCCTCTTTACTCTTTTTGAGACAGGGTCTCTCACTGAAGCTGGAGCCTACAAACCTGGCTGTACTGTTTAGCTAGTAAGCCCTAGTGATCCTCCTATCTCCAAATCTCAGCACTGGGAGTCACTCACTGTGCCTAAAGCCCCCTCTTTTTCTTTCTTCCTTCCTTCTAACTTAGCTGCTGGGCTCCCCAGGCTTTTATGCCAAGCACTTCACCAATGGAGTCGTCTCTCCAGCCTCCTTACTTGTGTTTTGACAAAGTGAAAAGTGATGAATCAGAGAAAGATTTGACAGGATAGGATATGCCCATCACTCATGAGGAGAGGAAAAAGAGGTCACTTAAGAGAGAGCAGACGGTCTGGAGAGATGAGCACTGGCTGCTCTTCTAAAGGTCCTGAGTTCAATTCCCAGCAACCACATGGTGGCTCACAACCATCTATAATGGGATCTGATGCCCTCTTCTGGTGTGTCTGAAGACAGTGATGGTGTATTCAAATACATAAAATGAATAAATAAATCTTTATTTAAAAAAAGAGCAGACAGAGAGAAAGAAAGAGGAAGGAGGAAGAGGAAGAAGGGAGGAGGGGGAGGAGGAAGTTTAACTGTGACAGTTGTACAGAGAGAGAGGGAGAGAAAGAAGAGAGAGAGAGAGAAAGTTAGACACAGTTGAAGACAGAACTATCCAGAGAATGAGAAAGAGTCAGAGATTAGAACATTACCAGAGTTAGTATGATGCTAAGCAGAGCTGTTCAGTCAGAGGCAGAGAGAGAAGCCAGATTGACTCAGTCAGCTTGGAGAGGAGTGTGAGCCAGAACAGCTGAGTTGAATCAGCCAAAAGACCAGAAAGAACTAGAAAGTATGAGTTTATTCAACAGCAATTCTTAGAGGCTGTAACATTCTAGTCCTAGATTAGATTGTCCGGAGGCTGGAAGCCTCTGAGAGACAATAATTACATCAGGCAGATAAAGGCTACTTTTACAGTGGGAGGAGCGGGGAGGAAGAGCAGGAGGAAGACAGGAACAATACCAACATCCGCCTACAGTTCATAGTGAACAGTAGATCTAAATGGCCACTTTACATAGAAAAAGACAAAGCTTCAAGAGAAAGTATAAAAGGGAAAGAGCTCTGAAGTACAGACAGAGAACACAGGTGATCATCTTTGTGATTTGGGTTAGACAAGAATTCTTACGTATGACACTGAAAATATAGCCCATAAATCTGATAAATTGGATATCATCAAAATTTAAATTCTCCATTAAACTGATCAAAAGACAAGCCACCGACTGACAGAAAATATTTACAAGAACTCTATCTCAACAGAGGATGTACATATAAAATAGACAAAGTCCTCCAAACTCTGTAAAAAGAAAAATTTCTAATTATTAGATAATTGAATAAAACCCTTCACCAAAGAAGAAATAAACACAGAAAAATATGTTCTGCATTGTTAATCCCAAAATTGAAATCATAGTGAGAAACCACTACATATCTTTGGAGTTGCTAAAAGAAAAAAGCTGTTAAAAACAAACAATATGCACACACACACACACCACACACACACACACACACACACACACACACACACACACACACTCACGAACGCACATAGAGGCCATTGTCTCCAAGGCTCATGAGCTGATTTTGATCCCTGGAACTCAATGGTTGAGGGAGAGAATCCACTGCAAGTCATCCTCAGATCTTTACACGTGTGCTGAGGCACACATGACTCCCATTCCCCAACCCCATAAATAATGTTAAAAAAAGAAAAGAAGGTGAGAAACCATGCTATCTCAGCAGCTGAGGAAACAACTAGAATTCTTGTACATTGCTTGTGGGAGTTCAAAACAGTATCCTGACTTTGAAAAGAAGGTTGACAATTTAGTATAAAAAAGAGTGCACAGTTCTCACACCATCCAGAAACACCATTTTGGTGTTTACCAAGGGAATGAAAAACTCAGGTCCCTGTAGAAAAAACAAATGCTTACAATGGCTTTCATCACAATGGTCCAAACAGGACATAACTCAAAGGAACTTGGATGATTAAAGGAACAAACTGCCAAGCCCTCCTCATGGTGGAACAGTGCTCGTGAGTGAAATGCATGCCTGACATGGAGAATAAAACAAACAACTGGTGCATTAGGCAAAGCCAACCCAGCTAGGTGAACACACACTGCACAACGCCATTGAAAGGGCATCCAGGAGAAGGCAAAAGTCTAGTACTACAAGAATTCCTGAGGAATTGTTTGGGGATCCATGCTGGGTAAGAGGTTGACTGACAAGAAACACTGAAGAACTTGGGGTGGAGAGATACCTTTGCACTGTGGTGCTCACATGCCTACATGCATCTGATAGTTAAGGTCCTTAGAGCTAGAGTTTACTTATTCATTTATTTAAGATTTATTTTATTTTTATTATGTGTGCATGTACATTTGGGTACCTGTAGAGACCAGAAGGAGGCATTGAGCTAAAGTTGGAGGTGGTGGTGAGTCCCCTAACACACATACACCACAATAAAAGTACATTTCAGGACCACTGGATAACTTCTTGGGAGAGACCTACCTGAGGCATCATTCCCAATTATCTCTCTGCGTTCCAGAGTCCTCAGCCAGCTCCTACACAACCTTGCTGTTTGTGGGTCTCCAGGGCTAGAAAGGGAACTAGTAATGATTAGTCAATCCCTCTTTGGGTGTCAATTGTTGAGGCCCTTGTTTTCATTAACTTGAAGCACCCTGATGATCAGTAGGCCAAGGTGAGGGTGTCTCTGACAGAATGGGAGAGGAAGAAGGCATGGGAAGGGTGACAGTTTTCCAGGAGGCTGGAGAAGGGTGGGATGGGAGCTGAGCCTTCAGTTTGGTTCCTGTCTCTGGGTTGTTCCTACCCATCCTGGCACCTGGGGACAGAGGTTAGGTGCTGTGTGGAAGTCACATGCCCTTTGTTCTCCCATCTTTGCTCTTGGCTTGATCCTGTAAGTCTTCCTTCCCAACCTGTGATCCCTCCTGGGCTTCCTTCCCCTGTGCCTCCTCCTCTGCCTCTTGATTATTCAATACCCAAATAAGCTTTGGGATTCTTCTTTTAAGGCAGTTAAACATAAGTGGCCTTTGGGTGCCCATCTTGGCCCATTTCCAATTCTGTGCATCTTTTAGGGTTCAGATTATCTTAGGTGCTTCTGTGTTGCTAGAGGCTTCACGGCTAGTAAGAACACTGGTTTTCTGGAGCAAATATCTTGCAGCAGACTTTGGTGGTCTTGTTATGCAGATGATAAAGAGA
Organism: Rhynchomys soricoides; assembly: GCA_019843965.1. Lineage (NCBI taxonomy): Eukaryota > Metazoa > Chordata > Mammalia > Rodentia > Muridae > Rhynchomys > Rhynchomys soricoides. Next base: position 20,771,891 of record JADRCH010000018.1, read on the forward strand.
AAGAGGATTGGCTGAGGTCATCTGCTTGGGCCCGTTGCTAATAATTTCCCCATTCGTTTCCTTCCTTCCTTCTTTCCTTCCTTCCTTCCTTCCTTCCTTCCCTCCCTCCCTCCCTCCTCCCTTTCCTTCTTCTTCTTCCTTCTCCCCCTCTTCTTCTTCCTTCCCTCTCCTCCTCTTCCTCCTCCTCCTCCTTTTTGAGACAAGGTTTCTCTGTGTAGGCCTGGCTGTCCTGAAACTCACTCTGTTGACAGGCTGACCCCAAACTCAAGAGATCCTCCTGCCTCTGCCTCCCAAATGCTGGGACTAAAGATGTGTATGCCCCTCCCCTCATTCCCAACTATTCATTGCATTTCTAAGAGACATTGTCCTAAGGTGTGAAATGCAGAATAACCTTACTGGTGACCAGAGGATTTGGGAAGACACTGAGCCACAAGTCTCTCTGATTCAGTCTTCTTAGGCTGTATACATGATCCACTTATCAAGGCCAAGCTCCACAGCTGGCACACAAGTCATCCTTAGGCTCTCACCATTCTGAGTGAGTTCTGCTGTCTAGTAACCATGAGTAGTGTGGGTGTAACACTAGGTGACAGCAATGGGCGACGGCCTGGGAGCTGACTCACTTCTGCTGGCTTTGAATCAGACCAATGTTATTTCCTTCGGGTTTTGGTGGGCCAAGCCAGATTCCTCAGGACACTTGTCCTTGAATTCAGGTTTTGGTAGAGGATAGTGAGTTGACTAAAGGCCTGAGGCCCATTAGAGCAAAGCATTTTCCAAGAGACTAGGCCTTGGGAGCTGAAGCTTTACAGAAGGGCTGGTGGGACAGAGGGACAGAGGAGGCCTGCCCAGGTGAGAGGGCTCAGCTATGGAGCCCAAGAAGAAGTGGGAATGTGCAGTGTTACTAGGTGTAAATAACTTTTGGTGGAGGCTCAGAGAGTGTAGAGAGAAAAGATACAAACAGAAGGGTGGATTTCTTTCTCCCCTCTCCAAGATGAGTGTCTTCATCAAAGTTGTCTTACAAGTGACTTGGAGTGAGACCCCAGAAGGCTGGGGACCTATAGCTGGCAGATAACAGGCTGTCTGAGCAGGGCTGTCTGGCTAGTGGCTACCAGTAACTAGGGGCTTCCCTGAGCCCAAGAGCTCTGCAGAGTCTCCAGGGACCCTGCTTGAGGAGGACTCCCGGGATCTCCTTGAATACAATATTAAGTCTTCTCTTTCTCTTCCACTTCTTTCTTCCTGGGCATCTGCTGGTGTCTTGAGCTTTATCTGTTCAAAAGAGGGAAGGTGTGAAGGAGGACACTGTGGGGACCACTCTGTCACATGCCCATGCCAGTGATGAGAAGTGGAGAGGCAAAGACCCATGAGGGACCTTTGAGAAACTGCAGAGCCGGGGCATAGGTATTTCTGGCTATATTGCAAGGTCCTGTGTGTCTGCCCCAAGCTTTCCCTGGATCCCCCATCCCTCTCCAGAAAGAAAGTTTTATTCCTGGTCCCAGTGACTCTCCTCAGCTAATCTTACAGGGTAGAGAAATGAGTGATTCCCGTGCCAAGGACTCTGGGAGAAGAACTTGCCCTACTTAGTGCTTCCCTGGGGAGGAGGGGGACAGTAGGCAGAGGCAGCAGCTGAGTATGTGTGGTCACCACGATGGGAACCTCTCTCCTGCCCTCTTGCTTTCTTCCTATGTGATCATCACCTGTCTTCTTCAGTTCAGCTCCCTCCCTTTCTATGTGTTTGTTTTCTTTTGGTTGTTAGACAATTTCTCACTGAACCATTTTCTCTGTAGCTGGGTACTTTGCCACACTGTTTCATGTTATTGGTGAAGGTATTGTGGCTGTGCCATGCCCATTGCTGCTATAGAGGGGACAGACCCCAGGACCTCCCTAATGGTTCCAGAGTATTCTCTGGCTAAGGATAGATCTCTGTCCAGCAGTGCTGATGGCTTCATCACTGGTTCTGTCTCCACTGTTCTTACTGCTTGTCTCTGTGTGTCTTCTTGAGGGCTTGGTGGTCATCTATTCTGAACAGTCAGTGTCATTGTCAGCCTCAGGTTGCCTTGGTGATGTTTCTTGGAGGCAGACTCAGAGCACTGATCTTGATATGGCTCAGGAAGGCAACCTGGATCTTATCAGTGTCAAGCTTGGGTGGCAGCATGGCCGGAGGTGGTGGGTTCCCACCCACAACCTCTCCCTTCTCTCGATACCTCCCTCGATACCTCCCTCCATACTGAGTACCGGGACAGGCTGATGGGTGGGGCTCAACCTTTGTCCCTACTCTTTCCTGCACTCAGAATACACTCATCTATCTAAGTGCCTGACCAGTTTCCAAGTGAAAAATAAATTGCCAGAAAGCTTCCCCTGACCCTCACCGAGAGATTAGTTGTGGTTATACATACTGCCAGCCTTTTCACGGGAGACTGGGTTTCCATCTTGTTTCACTGTAACTTGTTGTTGGTTCTCTGGTCTCCATCCTCCAACATACAGAAGGCGCTTAGTAAGGTCGGCCAACACATGGCTCTGTGTGCCTACACAAAGAATACATGGGTGGCAAGGTCAGAGGAGAAAAAACAGAAGTGACCCTTAAGGGGAAACTACACCATGTTTTTCCAGCTCTGACCCCTCAATGATGCCCAAGATGTTCCTCAAGGATGCTGTACCATCTGCTTGGCCAATCTCAAGGACTGCTTCATTGGCTACTTGCATATTGGGCTGGGACTTAATGATGGAGAAAGCTTAAGGATCATGGTAAGAACTTCACATTTATGGTGGAGACCAGCATTTCTCAAGACGCTTCACAGAGGAAGAAGCTGTTTTGGGCTCTGGGGTGGGATGTTGGGAGAAGGAGCTCAAGGATCAGGAAATCACAGTAAGGAGTGAATTGACATGGGGTCGGATGATGGCAGAGGTTGCGGAGTGAGTGGATTTGGGGTGCAGATTCTTTGTGAGGGTGTGAGAAAGCTGGTGGTGTTCAGAAACTGGTTCAGGTCTATAGTGGCTGAATATTAAGAGTCAGAGGCTTTGTAGTTGGAAATAAAGCAGGAGCCGAAGGGCTCCGTACACGGTAGCTAACAGACTTGGGAGTGGCTTGGGGCACAGCTATTGGCCTCAGAAAATGTTGCAGGAAACAGCAACAGAGCTTAGGATTTGGCTAGTGCTAGTCACACAGGCCTGTAGCAGCGGGTGAGGATCCTATGGTGCGCCCTCCCACTTCCTAAAGGCAAACCCCACAGGAACATGGGTGATCTGGGCCCTGGCTTCAGAACAGCCTTTCCCCCCCACCTTTCTTGTGGGCAGTTTATATACTAATGGCCCACCGCACCCCAGGAGGGGGGAATGGGGATCCATTTGTTTTTCCAGAGTTTGACCTCTCAGTAAAACTCTTACCCCAAAAAGTGTGGGTTTAAGTGAAAGCATAAATCAGCCCCTTTGAAATGCAGAAGCAGCTTGGGGAAGCCCCCTTTGATATGCAACTTGGAACCCCGGCACTTAAAACCTGGGTTAATTCTCTCACTTTATTGGAGGCAGAGAAAGGGAAGAGGAGGAAACCGAGGACTGCTCATTAAGTCTGGGGACTTGAAAAGCTTGGTGCAGGAGCCTGCGGCTGCAAAGACATCAGGAAAGCATAGCGGCCCTGGGAAAAACAGCCCAGTCCCCAAGCACTCTAATCCTGGTTCCCACCCAGACAGATGAGACGCGAGGGTGGAGAAGAGAGGAGGGGGCAGGCAGCAAGGGGAGGGGCTCCGGAGGATAGGGGGTGGTTACTACGGAAACGGGGAGGGCGCGGGATAGGAGAAAGCCAAGGGCTAAGTTGGCAATTTCCTGAAAAGAACTGAGTGTGGGTCTCATTCACTAGACACCGTGTGCTTTCGTAGGTCTGGGGGTTGTGGCCCCTTGTGGGATCCAGGACACTGTGACTTGCCTGTTACCTCCTGGCTGGGCCTAGGGCCTTCATTAGAAACATCTGTGGCTTGCTGACCCCTGTCACAGGGTGGGTGGGGGAGTAAAGTCCGGAGGGTTCCATAAGATTTCAGACAGGGGTGTGGTCCTGAAGTTGCAAGGCTGTCCCCTACCCGACTCCCAGAAGGGAGGAAAGGCTGGGCTTTCAAAGAAGTATGATGCTGGTTTGGGGAATGCACATCCTATTTTTCTGAGATGTTTGCCACTGTCGTCCCTACAAGCCACAAGCTGCTAGCTCAAACCTTAGGTATCTCAGGCTGGCCTAGGACGCTGCAGCTTCAGGAACTTTATTGGGGAATGCTTAAAGTTCCTGACTGGGCTGGCAGCCAATCCTGAAGCCCCCAAAGGCTGACCCAGACAGGGACTGTGCTGCTAAGAGCCGATCTGATTGCCCCCCTCACTCCCCTGCTGACTCTGGTTTGTTGGAAGGGAGAGGTGAAGGATGGGAACTGAGAAAGTAAAAGCTTGAACCTCCAGAGTATTATCTCCATCTAGGCTGGGGGAAAGGGTAGCTGATGCGGTCCTGCCAGCCCCTGATCTCCCCCTGACCTCTGGGCTCTGGATTCTGGAGAACTCATTAGTCCTGTCCTTGGCATAAGCCCTGACTCTGTGGACTGGGTTTTTGCACACGTACATACTACACTCAAGGTCATCTTAGGATCGTCATCAACTGAGTCCCTGAGCCTCTCAACACATGTCCCTGGCCCTCTCTTCTCATGGACTCAGGAACCCACCACCATTAGAAGAACTCTGTTTGGGGCCCAGCCTGGATCACCAGTTTCTTTCCTGTGCCATAAAATGGCTATAACCTTATTCCTCAATGAATTTCAGACCGGGACCCAAACAACATAAACCACAGGAGTACCCAGCTTCAACCTCCTTTATCTTAGGAAAACAGAGCAAGCTCCCAGAAGACACTTCCCACACTCCTAGGACATGTGAAGGAGGAGGGCAGAGGGACCATAATAGAACCCAGCTGTCTTCGGAGCTACTGCCCAGGTCACAGGGTAGTCACCTCTGTATCTCTTCACCCAGGTCCTGCCTTGAGTAGCCAAGAGAATGCAGCTCCCTCACTTGCTTTATCATAAGCCAGCACATGAATCTCAGGAGGCCAACTAGAAACAGTCATTGGAAAGCCTCAGAGGGAAAGGAATGGTCGTGGGAAGGACAGGCAGGGTGTAAAGTCCAGAGAAAGGAGGAGGCAGAGAAAAGGTGGCCCCTAGGTGGGGTCTATAGTAATCAATCCTGGGTCATAGCCATAGTGAAGGCCAAATTCAAGATGTCTGAGGTGCTTCTGGGAGAAGACGCATGGTGATAGTATATGTCTATGTAAGAATAGATTCCTGTCTGTATGGGCATGTGCAAACACACACACACACACACACACACACACACACACACACACACACACACGGAGCTAGCTACAGGGTAGGCTGTGCCAGCAATCACTGCATTCCAGTCACCCAAATCCAGCCCACTTTGCAAAATGCTTTCTCATGACTTGCCTGCACATTCCCCTCTACTGAACCCTGCTTGTTTCTATATGCTTCCCTCGTCTGAGACTCTTTCTTCCCCACTTTCTTTTAAAGCAACTGTACAAACACCTGCATTTTATTAATGCTGCCTGGAGCTGGGGCTGGGCCCCCTCCCACCCCCTCCCCATGCTCAGTGAAGCAAAACGCAAGGGTTAACCCTGTGTGGCTGGGTTTCTGTCTCTGAGAAGTGGGTCCCCATGAGTTTAGAAAAACATCAAAGCTATGAACGAGTGAGAGTCCCCAGTAGTTATTTAGTCTTTCTGATAGCCCGGGCACCCCATGTCCCTTGCCTTAGCTTTTGGCCTATTTCTATGATCATTGTGCCCAGTGTTTCTTGTCAGAAGACAGGAACATCATCCTGTCTTGAAAGGCATCCTCTTTTGAGACAATTCTCCAGCCTGGCCCTTTAACTGTCTACTGTATTGTTCTGTCTTTAGAGGCCGATCAGGATTAAATAATCCCAGAAAGAAAAGAAAGAGGAAAAAGCTGCTTTCCTCTTTAAAATATTTTTAAATAAGGAAAGCTTAAAGAATATAAAAATGTCTCATAATCCTATCACCCAGAGCTATGTTGGTAGAGATTAACATTTCTTTCAATTCTATACAGGGATTTCTGTTTTTAAAAAGAAGCATGGGGGACAGGACGGATGGCTCAGTTGACAACAATCATGAAAACTTCAGTTCAGAGCCACAGCATCTGGGTATGATGGTATATGCTGGTAACCCTAGCATTAAGGAAAGGGGACAGGCAGACGAGTGGGGTCCCCAGCCAACAAGTTTAGCAGAAACAGCAAGCTCCATGGTCAGTGAGAAAAATCCATCTCAAGAAATAAGGTAGAGAGAGACCGAGGGAGACATTTCAACATCAACCTGTGGCTTCCACATGTGCCCATATGGGCAAGTGTGTTTGCATTCACATGTGCACCATCCCCCAACACACACACACACACACACACACACACACACACACACACACACACACCGTTAAAGATATTTGATGAATTTTCTTCTGTGGTCATTCTCCCTAGCGTAGATCCCCTCCCCTCTGTTTTTTGAGACAAGGTCTCTCTATTATGTAACTGACTGTCCTGAAACTCACTCTGTAGACCCAGCTGGCCTTGAACGCACACAGATCTACTTCTGCCTCCTGCGTGCTAGGATTAAAGGCATGTCCCACTATGCCCAGCGCAGTTGCTTCTCTGAAAGACAGTGACTGTTAACAATTTCTGATATGTAATCCCAGAAAAATGACTTGCTTATAATTAAAAAACAAGCCCAGAATCCCTGCCATTTCAGCATGAGAAGACTCGGCCATCTTTTGGACGGCTTTGGATGAATCTGTAGGTAACTGTGTCATCATTTATTTGACCAATGGCATTTGGGTAGCTTGTGGTTTGCTTTTTCTCCTTCTTTTTTATTTTAAAGATTTCGTTTTAGCCAGACATGGTGATGCACACTTTTTACCCCAGAGCTCAGAAGGCTGAGGCAGGCAGGTCTCTGTGAGTTCAAGGGCAGCCTGGCTTATGTAACAAACTCCAACCAACCAACCAATCAAAAAAAATTACCTTTGAAGTGAGCACTTGCACACATGCCTCTGTGTGTGTGTGTGTGTGTGTGTGTGTGTAGGGGGCAGAAAAGGGTACTGGATATCCTGGAGCCTGATTAAAGGCAGTTGTGAGCCTACTATGTGGGTGCTGAGGACTGCACTCTGGTCCTTGACAAGAGCGGTGTGTGCTCTTAACTCCCGAGTCTTCTCTCTGGTGCACCACTCAGAGTCATATCTTCTCTGACCCTTGTTGAACTGCTCCTGTAGGCAGCCCATTCTCTGCTTCACATTGTCTTTAGTCCTTTTTATCAATACCACTGAACTCGGACATTTTAGGTGTTTGTTCTATGTATCAATCATTTTGAGATGGTCCCATGTTTTGCAGGCTGGGCCTCAAACTCACTATGTAGCTGAGGAAAACAATGAACTATTGATCCTTTTGTCTCTAACTCAGGACTATGGTCATTCGCCATCATGCCCAGTTTATGAGGTTCTGGGGATTGAACTCAGGCAAACAATTGTGCACTCTGTCAATTGAGCTACATTCCCAATCCCAACTGCTCCAGATACTAGATTTTTTAAAAGACTGTTTTTCTTAAGACAAGGTCTCACTCGCTATTTTGACCAGAGCTGACCTTGAACTCACAAATCTACCTGCCTTGGTCTCTGGAGTGCTAGGATTAAAGGTATATGAATAGCAGTATCATGTTCGGTCTCTGTATTTGATCTCAATGTCAGGATACTCCCAATTTTTATTTGGAGGGAATACTTCTCTCTTAAGTCTTGTTTTCTTGTGCAGTTCAACCTGTGGGTGTACACCCCAGAGTACTGAACGCAGAGGAGGAGCTCTGTACAGTCATGCTCTTGGCAGCATTATTCAGAATAACCTAAGTGTCTGTCAGCAGAAAGCTGGATTACTGAAGCATGATACGCACACACAGAATGTTATTCAGCTTAAAAGGAGGGAGAATCACCTCAAGGGCATACTAAGTGAAAAAAAAAATCAGTCACAAAGGGAGAAATAGCACTTGACTATATTTACATGAGAGGCTCAGGGTGGTCAAAACCATCCAGACAAAGAAGGGGCAGAATGCTGGTTGCTGGAGCTGGGGGGGAGGTTGTGGGGGGGTTTGTGGAGGAGAATGACTGCAGAACATTTTATGCAAAGTTTCAGTTTGGGAAGACAAAGATCTTCTGGAGCTGGATGGGGGTGATGGTGTGGAACACACCATGGATACCATTTAATGCCACCAGACTGTGTACTTGAAAATGCTCAAAATGGCACATTCTATGTTGTATGTATTTTGTCCCAATAAAATGTCCTTTTTCTTCTTATGAGAATGTTCTACTCCTGTTGCTGGCGAGCTGTCTCCAGGGCTTGCTGTAGCCACCTCTTCACCTCGGGTGCTGTTGGCCCTGCCAATGCCAGAGAGTCCTTATCCTATTTCCAGATATTTCCAGGGCATGAGCCCATGACATTATTAGGCAATCTTTTCCAGTGTCTCAAAACCCCAGACATTCTTGGTAGCAGGCCTTTCCTGCTGCACCTGAAGTGGATTTTCCTTGGTCAGTAAGTGCTTTGTCAGCCAGAAGCCCTCATAACACCACCTGCAAAGTAGATCTAGCAATACCCAGAAATAAGCTAGTGAGCGGGCTCTGGAGGTCCAGTTAGGAATTCTTGTCAGCAGGAGGATAATCCTTGCAGTGTTGTGAGTCCTAAGCAGAGCCTGGGGTGCAGGCCCTGTGGGGTCCTAGAAGGTGGTAAGGCCTACCACTGCTGTCTTCATTGTGGTTTGTTGGCCACCAGAACTGCATTGCCTGTGTCCACTTTTGCCTTCAGCTGAAGGCCTTTTGCTGACAGGCAAGTTTCCCCAGCACCCAAGGGCAAAGCTAGCAAGTTATTTCAGCAACTCTTTACATTCTTGTTTGACTAGAGACTCATGACATATTAATCAACTACTTGAAAGGTGTACCTGACAGGCATGTTCCCTGCACTGGAAAGTGCTGACCTAGTCAGCTTTGAAACATCAAAGGACCACAAGGGAACAGTGGTTGAGAAAGACCTTGTCACCCGGGTACCTGTGAGGCCTGGAATGACAGATTTGTTTGGTCTTGGAGGAAGTGGGCCTTCTCTGTGGTGAGGATGTGTCCCCATTCTGCTCCAGGGCTCAGGGAGGGAGTGGAAAGGGGACTGACCTGACTGGTGGCTCTGTACCTTCTGACTTAAATATTCCTGCTACCACAGTGGGTCCTGGTGACCTCCTTACCCCAATCAGTGGTGTTCAGAGCTTGACCTGGTACCTTGAATGCTTGTCAAAGTGACAGTGCCTTTCTCCCCTCGAGATTTCTATGGAAGTTGGAACTAGAAAGGCTGAGCAGAGGGAAGAGAACAGCCCTCAGGGACTGCAGGCAGTGAAGGCTAAGATGAAGAGTTGCCCATGGGTTCAGCTCATGACTGGGGTTTGGCGTGAACTAGGTGACAGGTATTAGCATGAACAGAGTCTGTGTAGTAAAAGACTGCCTTGGATATTTTCCTCTCCTGATGATCTGGACTGTCTGACAGAGGAAATTCCAGATGCCCTGGTGGAACTTTCATCTCGATCAGGCGGCTAAGGGATTATACTCTAGCTGTAACATTTTGGAAATACTACGGTAGCACAGGGTTTTGGGCATTTTGTTTGTTTTGTTTTGTTTTGCTGTGTTTGTTGATAGTTTGGTCCATGAATACCCCTTTCCCATCCTTGGCCCACACATCCAAGGAGCTGCTATCAGGAAACTTGTATGAGAAAAGGGAAGTAGGAGTAGAAAAGGCTGCCCTGGCTTCCCATGGAGAAAGGCACAGTGCCTGGATTATTAGCCACTGAATTCTGGGACCTCATATGTGGCAAGCATACAGAGGCTGCAGATAAAATAGTCACGTCCTTCGTAATAACATTTTGGTCAATCACGGTTAGCATGGGCCATCAAATTATAATGAAGCCGAGCAGTTCCTCTTGCCCATGGATACAGCAGCCGTATTAAGACCGAAGTGCACGTATTACTCACATGTGTGGTAACTGGTATAAACAAACCCGCTATGCAGCCAGTTGTGTGAGAGTACTGCAATCAGATTGTGTACAGTCCAGAGTGTTTGATAATGATGGTCAACAGCTGTTCCGGCTTATGTACTTACTGTATCACTCTGTAGATATTTAGTGTGTTCTCTTTCTAGTTACAACAAAAATGTTAATGGTGAAACGAACGCCTTTCCTGCAGCAGTCTCATACAATTTGTGTTTACTGTGTCCGGGTTACATCAGAAAGCCATGTCAGTGACTGGCCTCAACCATCTAGGCTGTAAGTGCATTCTATTGTGCTCTACAGCAACAAGGCCAAGCAATGCTCTACTCTTCAGAACTGGCCCCTCATTTTAAGTGACAGTTGATGGTAGCTGACATTTTTCTTATTGGTTATTTATTTGCATTTCAAATATTGTCCCCCTTCCCAGTTTCTCCTCTGCAAACCCCCATCCCATCCCCCCTCCTCCGGCCTCTATGAAGGTACTCCCCCACCCACCCACCCATTCCTGTCTCACCACCCTAGCATCCCCCTATGCTGGAGCACTGAGCTTCCACAGGACCAAGAGCCCCCTCCCATTGACACCAGATAAGGCAATCCTCTGCTACATATTCATAAAGCTGACAGATGTTGAAGGGGAAATTAGTTATAGAAAGACCAGTGGATTGTCCGAATTTCCTAGCAGATATATAAACAAGGGGAAGGAAACTCTTGCTTCATAACTTGGCGCCTGTTCCCTGCAGGAGGCCATAACCCCAGTGAGAAGTGTGTCCCCCATGGAGGTTAGGTGCCCATGTACTTACTCCCTCAGAGCTTTGGTTTTAGGGTCAGAGCTGGATGGGACTATGCCTTAGATGGAATCCAAAGCATCAAAGGGCTGAAGAAGTTCTGGTTCTGATAAAAACCTGAGCTTTCCTATAGCAATCTGCAGGGGACCCTGATGTGGCCTTTGGGCTGAGCAATAGTAGCTGAATGCTAGGACTCAGGACTCCAGGGACCCTGGAGACATCCCTGCAAAAAACTCCTAAGCTGTGTGTGTGTGTGTGTGTGTGTGTGTGTGTGTGTGTGTGTGTGTGTCTTTCTTCTCTAGGACTAATCCAGAAAGCCCAGAAAAGGAACAGCACATTCTGCTATTCATGTCCATGCGGTGGTGCAGGCCCTGCCTCCCTTTTCTTTCTTTCTTTCTTTTTTAATTAGTATACAAGATGGGTGTTTAGTATTGCATCTTTCATACGTTTATTTTTTGGATACTTCCCTTTCTTAAGGAGAAAGCTTTCTGGTATAGATGTAGAAGCCCCTCTTCTTGGGGACGGCTCTGACTCTTGACAGTCTTGGAAGTGTGTGACTTTTTGAGAATCGTTTGTACCCAGACTGATCCCCTCCCCCCCGCGGCCGCCCCCCAAATCCTGAGGACGATGTACTAAGAGCATGGAACTGGATGACATTTTAGAGTGCCTTTGCTGAGGTTTGGTCACCTTACCAGGTGCTTGCCACGATTTGGAAAGCCGATCCAGGAAAGCACAGGAAGTTGTAGGCAGGCTGATCTAAGCAGCCTGCCTCTAGAACCCCCTCTCCACACCCTTTAAGTCTTCTTTCTTCTTCTTAAAAATTTAAAACTCACATACATTTTAAAATTTACCAGAGTGCATGATGCCGTGTGGAGTCAGCTCTTTGTTTCTACCACATGGATCCTGGGGCTTGAACTCAGGCTGTCTGCTTCCGTGGTAAGCGTCGACTCACTGGAGTAGATTGCAGAGTGGCCTTCCACCCAAGGTTTGAGCTTTGAATTTATATACTCAAATACTTCTCCTGCCTCAGTTCCCCAAGTAGCTGACACTATAGATGCGCACACCCTTGCTGGATTTTGAGCCCTAGTTCCTCAGCGTGTCCCCCAAGTCAGATGTGCTCCTACTCCTGCTCTTGTTCTATCTGTAGCCCAAACATCACAAGCGTGGTTCACGCCTGAGCTGAAACCGGTTTTGCTGAACTCATCAGAAAAGCTGCGGGTGAGGCAGCCATCCAGGCTGGAAGGAAGTCAGTGGCCCCTGCAGGGCTCACCCAGGGCTAATGGAATGGGTGTGAACTGCCACAGATTCGCTATGGAGCCCTCAAGTCTCCCACATAAGGAGGTTCAAAGGATATATTCACTCTCTAGTCTTCCTTTCTTGGATTACATCTTCCTGCCTTCTTCTACTGCCTTTGCCTTCTTAACATCTGGGTACCCCATGGCGGCATGCAAGGACTCTGGAAATGGAATGTCCAAGGAGCCATCTATCCTCCAGCCCTGCAGGCTCCATTGCCACAAGCAGTTTGAGAGCTTCTTCTTGCAAAGACAAGTAGGGAGGACACTTCCAAGCTATGCCTGTTTCTTCTTTATTTCCCCCCCGCTGGGGGTGGGGACTGAAAGACTAGCTTTTTTTCTTCCTTTTTTTTTTTTTTTAAAGTACACTTTGGCAGGCCCCATTTTTTTTTTTTTTCTGACAGAAGAAAAAAATAACAGGCATATTTTGGGCGATTACTCAACTGGGGTCCTTTGTGACAGGATATGCAGCTGCGTGACTAATGGAGCTGGCTTTCTCCTGGTTTCCTTCCCCTTTCAAAGCTCTTGTTTACTGCCCTATACCAAAAAGGGGGGAAAAAAGCCATACGCTACAGATTTTTATATGTTAAGAAAAGCTTTGTGTGACACATAAGCTATAAATCCTCTGGATATTCCATTTCCAAAACTGCAAGATCCACCCCTCCACCCCAACTTCTTTAAAGCTCTCAAGTTCTTGACTTAGGACATGTGATTGTTTTTCACTCACACATCCGTACTTTCTTCTAAACATATGTCCAGCAGATCGTGTGTGTGTGTGTGTGTGTGTGTGTGTGTGCGCGCGCGCGTGTGTGTGTGTGTGTGTGTGTGTGTGTGTGTCGTGCAGGGTGGAGAAGGAAGCAGGATGGGAACCATATTTATGACGTTTAATTCAACAGTTGCTAAAGGAAAGGAATAATGACTTCCAGGGGCTCAGGCCCTCCCCCAACAAGGCCTTTGTGTTTCCATAGCCTATGACAGTTTTGTGGTGTAAGCAAAAGTTATTAGAAAGCACAGAGACTAGCTTAATGAGGAAGGGTAGCTGTTGAATGGGGAGGGATTGCCTCTTGACAGGAAAGTCCAATTTGCTGGCTCTGGTACTCTGAAGCCTGGGCTTTTCCAGAGAAGCATTGGAAGAGATTCCTCTTTACCTTGTATTTGACAACTGGAACTGGAGGTTTGGGTTTTGGAGAGACCATTGAATGGCTTTCTAGAGATCCATGGCTTTCTACTTCCCAAAAATATCTGACTTCTGGGTAAGAAAAGTCACTAAACTAGTTAGTTAGGTTTCATGGAGACAGAGCCTTGCAGACATAGCACAGGATCTGTGGCTCTGTGATGGGTTTGAGTTTTAGTTGCTATCTGGATGGAATCAGTCGTTAATAGCTGTATGTTTCAGTTGCTTGGATGTTGACATTGGAGCAGTGTCCTCTGTTCAATCTGCTGGCGTGAGGATGAAGATGGAAGAAACACAAGGCAGAGCAGGAATACAGACCTACTAACTTCCCCCAGCCAGAAGCCTGGCTCTTGTCAATGGATGAGAGGGCCTGGCTTCTTGAGGACCAGTGTCTAAGGATGAAGAGGACTGAGGAAGGGGCCCAGTGCATGTGCCTGGACTGTCTCCAACCTTGCCATTCCTAGTCATGCAAGCAGTTCTCAGAAGCATTACCAGTCACAACCCTTTCCTACTTAGGAAACTCTCCCCCTTGTCCAACCCAGACAGAAGGTGCTCTCCAACCCTCCTTCCTTCCTGCTCTCTCTTCCACAAACAGTTCATCTTTTCAGATACTCTTGGTTCCTGGAGGTAAACACCAGATGCAGTTTAGACACTGTCTTCTCTGCCTTGCCTCTTCTCTTTCCTCTACCTCTGTTAAATCTTGCGCGCTGGCCTCTTTTTTGGAATTAAGGTTTCATGTATACTCAGCTCTTGCCAGACTTGCCCCAGACGAAGATGAATACCATGAAATAGGAGGTTTTGAAATCCCTTTCCATCTTTCCCTTGACCCCTTCAGTAACTAAATAAGAGTAACCCTAAGAACTGTTTGAGTCTAATATTCTTGATAAAGCCAACTTGATCTGATTTGGGGAGACGCTAAAGTGAGGCTGGAGCTAGGAAACGAACGGATGGAGGATTACTGAGCATGTCCGTGACACAGACAGAAATAGAACCCTAGACCCAACTCCCCTTTGCCTGGGGTTTACAGTGACATCTTAGCTTGGCTATCCCAGAATAGCCTCTCCCAGGCTGACCAGCTGTGAAGTGATGTGTTGCAAGGGTTATTTTTTGCCTTGGCTTAAATGTTAAAAAAAAAAAAACAAAAAAAACCACCCCATACTCCTAAACTCAGCCTAAGAAAATCCATTTCTCACAAAGTTATCCACTTGCCAAGTTTAAACAGGATCCATTACATCATAAGTGCCTTCAGGCCACATTCTTCACTGAGGACGGTACTCTGGTACCTGAATTGAGTTCAGAAATCACAGTTTATCGAAGGAAACAGATCACTAAGTCACTCCACTGGACTGAAGCTGTTGACATTGCTTATTTGGAGATGCCAAGCATTGACTAATGTTCTTTCAGTCATGTGGACCTACACTAGCCTGCAGCTATGTCACAACGGGTGTGGTCATCAAAGGCCTGGGACTCAAGGCGCTGATGGAAAGGGTCAGGAGAGGGTGTCCAGGAGTTGGTTTGTAAAAAGCGATTGCTGAATTTTCAGGAATTTTACAAGTTTCATTGCTAAAGTCAGCCATTATTAGGTAACATTTAAGACCAAAATTGTAGATGCTACAACCTAACCACACCCTAATTTGTCTTACCACAGTTTGTTCTGTGCCTCTCGAGTTCCGCAGCTATTACTGTATATATGGGCTTGCTACTGTGAACCTCTGCACTTCCACATTCAGCATCATTACACTAGCAGTCCACCAGAGAAACTGGCAAACCATGCTACCAGCTTGATGTTTTCCCTTCGTAGATCATCGATCATCCAGAAAAGGAGAGACTCACGGAAGTGAGGAACACTAGTAAGGTAGATCTGATGTAGAAGCATATTGTAACTCTTGTAACTAATGGAGAGGCACTTGTAAGTTCTAGCACTGACGTTGTAAACAACATAAAACACTGAGGCAATATTCTTCCAGTTTTCAAAAAATATTATCCTACAATGTGGAGTCAAGTAAATGATGAAGAAATGAGGATTGGAAATGCTTTTGTATGTAGTGTAATGACGGATACATTCTGAGAAGTGTGTTGGGCAATTTCACTGTTGGATGACTTATGGAGTATATTCAGGCAAACTAAGATGGCTACAATGTCACTCTTACAGGATTCTGTTGTAGATGCAGAGTGTTTTCTGCCCAAACATTGCTAGGTGGCATGTATCCATGTGTTTTTGCTGTTTCATGTTCCTCTTACTCATTATTTTGACAATCGTGCCTGATTCATGCAAATTAGTTGTTAAACTTTTACTAGCATACTTCTGGGAATTAATGTGTATGGATCTCTGCCTAGGGGTTCTAGATAGAAGAACAGTAAATGAATTATTTATTCTAGCTAGCCCTTATAAAAGACACAGAAACCTGGTATTTTATTTACAAGCTGTAAGCCAGACTGGGCAGGTTCTATGCTGTTCTCATGTATACTAAACCATATGCTCCTTGTTACTTGCTTTTGAGTCTCATCCAGGATGCTTCTACCACATCAGCCTGTCCTCAGGGTGCACTTCTCCTGGCCATGTGCTCATGATCCATCCATCCTCATGGCGGCTTCTTCCTCTCTGTTTTATTCTTCCTTCTCTCCCCGTTCTCTCCTGAGATCTATGTATCACTCGATTCTCAAGTCCCTCCCTCCTCTCTCTACTGCCCAATCACAGGCTCTAGCCTTTTATTAACCAATCAGCTTTAAATTGAGAAGCAAGGTTTACACAACAAAGGCCGGTGTACGTGAGACTGTACTCATCTGGATGACAACCAGATCTTGGGGTTCAGAATTTAGCATTTGTATATATAACACCAGACCATCCCCAGCATACCTACAACTTAGCAATAAGGGACATGTTATGGGGGAGCAGATACTAATTATTGGGAGAAAGCCACGCAGATGATGTAACTTATAGCCAGCACCAGAGCTTGCCGTTAAGATAGAATGTGGAAAATAAGGCAGACATGTATAACTGAGCACACCATTGGATAGAATTAGGGTTGGATGGCAGAAAAGCCAAAATCACTGCTAAAATTCAGAATGAGGATTAATGTTGTATTTCTAGTCCCTTGGAGTTGTCAAGACCTTCCTTCCTCAGGCGCTCATGTGATCACCAGAACTGTGGGGCAGATGATGAAGCTGAATAACAGCTGTTGCATCAAACCCATTTTACAGATGGGAAATGGAGGTACCAGGAAGTTACAGAGTTTGCTCATGGTTAGTCTTTCCACATAAATGGCTAAGCTGACACTTGATGGAGACATAGAATGATCATAACTTTGGGGTCAGACATAACTGGGGTGGGGAAACCTAACCCTGACATTTATGTAACTTTAGTAAAATTACTATTTGAAGTGTTGGCTCTTTAAAAACAATGTTTTGAAAATTATATTTGTTTATTATAAACAAATTATATTTGTTATATTTGTTTATTAGTATGAATGTGTGTGTGTGTGTGTGTGTGTGTGTGTGTGTGTTGCACATGTGGAGTTCAGAAGACAACTTTCAGGAGTCAGTTTTCACTTTGTCCCACGTGGGTCCCAGGAATAGAACTCAGGCCTGTCAGGCTTGGCAGCCAGTGCCTTTACCTGCTGAGCCTCCTCCTCACTAGTCCAGCTTTTGATCTTCTTAACGCACAAAGTGAAGACGACACTGTCTTGGTCGCAAGTTTGCAATGAAATTTGGGTGAAATTCAATCAATGGACATAAAGGACTAGTACTGAGGAAACCATCCATAAATGTTTCTTTTCTTTTCCCTCCCACTGAGTCTTGAAATTACCGACATTGGTTATGAGTCTTTCGTCTCATATATTTACTTTTTGCTGTATTTTTAGGGATCAAGATAAAATTACTCACATAGTTTTGAGGGGCTAGAAGCCAGGGCAGGGAGGAAGGGGCCAAGAAAAGGGCAGGACAACATGTACGTCACTGGTAACTGCGGTGTATCCATACACAGGACTTAGTAAAAGCACCCCACTTTCAACAGCTAGCTCCCCATCTGGGTGCCTCTGGTCCTATGTCCTGTAAATCTGGTATCCTTTACTCTTGGCCATGACCTCACGCTTGGTGTCGCTACACATGGGATTCACAGGACATAGGGCATAGAACCAACAAGAAGCAATGAACAAGGAACATGACGAGAGCTGCCTAATTTTCCTTCTATGAAGACAACTTGGGAAACAATGGAAGAACTATGGTAGTCCCGTGTTAAAGGGTACAGGGAACGTGCCTCGGTTTAAATGTTCCCCACAGCTGTATCTGCTCCAGCACTTGGTTCCCAGATGTTCACACTGTTTTGGGAAGTTGTAGAACCTTTCATGGGATCTTTCTGGCAGTCAGAGGGCCTGAGGGACAGGGCTTAAGGGTCCTCCGCTGGTTCTTGATCTAATCAGCTGCCTCACACTGCCAGTGCTCCAGCCATGTTTTTCAAGCCATGGTGGAGCTAAAGTAAATCCTTCCTCCCTTAGGTTGTTTCTTTCAGTCATTCTGTTGCAGCATGAGAAGAGTAGCCAATTCAGTAGGGGAAGCAGTGCAGACAGACACAGTCAGTTCAGACTCCAGACTGGGCCTCACCACTTGAATTAATGGAACAGTCTGTGATCCAGGCTGACTGTCTAGGGACAGTTTCCCCAAGAGAAGCCCAGTTTAGGATCAGAAATGTCCCCTTTCTGCTTGCCATTTTAAATGCCCCGGTGCTCAAGAAGGTGCTCTAGGTGGTGACCTGAAATAGGAGCTGAAAGATGGGGCGTGAGGTTCCAAAAATCTCTTTCTAGTTTTAATCTCAGTTTCCTCAACTGTGGCACAAGAAAGAACATCCCTACTGGGCCACTGTCAAGGCCAAATGAGGGGAAAAAATCTCACAGGTCTCTCTGTTATTCTTCTGAGTCCCTGTGCTTCCAAAGGTGTCTCACTTCAACAGTCCCCCAGATCCCCTGTCTAGTATGGACCCATGAGAAGAACACACCATTTCTGCAGTGCTGCCCTCCTGCATGTAGAGACACAGCCCCTGGATGCTGGGCCAACAGGCTTGTCACTGTCAGGTGCCAAGCACATGAATAAATGCCTGCAAAGAACTTGACTTGAAAGCCATCAGAGCGAGACAGAGGTACCTTCCCTTGCTGCATTCTTTAGCAGGGGGGCTCGACATGCCTGTCTCCTCAGAAGATCTGTGCGAGTGCAGACATGTACACTTTCCTGAACTCTAGCACTGCCCCTGCAGTGTGCGAGCTGTACAAATTCCACTCCCTTATAGCTACCTCTGGATCTCCCAGACACCGAAGCAAAGCAAAAGCCATAGGTACTCTGAAACCGCTGCCTACTGAGACATCATTTAAAGGTTCTTACACATAGTTTTAGATTCTCTGGTTTCTCTACGAGTAAGCCTGCTTTTCCAAACCCAATGCAGTCACCTGCCTTGGTCCAGCTTTGGAGTGTTTGGACCACCAACTGTGAGGGTGGAGAATCAGATTACTAGGGTAAGGGCTTCCATCTGATGGCTATATAGCCCCAGAAGAGTCACTTTAACCTCCCTGTGACTAGGTTTTCTCACTGTAAAATGATGTTCATGGTGGCACCTACACATAGGTTATTCCATACATACCATGAGCTTGTACATTTGAGTTAGAAGTTCATACTGTATATGAAAAATGCTTACCCAGTGCTTGGAACAATAAGAAAAAGCATGATACACAATAGTGATAATAATTAGTATTATTATCAGGCACCACCAAATTATACTAATGATCCTATTATTATTAATTATTAATATTATTATTACCACAAACCTGGCGGTTTGCCACTAGCAAGCAAGATGTGGAAGAGAGGGTGTGTGAGGCAGGTGGATTAGAGAATGAAGAAGTGCAGAAGGCAAGGAGATAAAAGATGAACGAACCGTGGTTGAGTTAACTCTCAGAAACCTGATAGACCAACAGATCGGGCCAGTGTCTGGAATCTGCCCATTGTTAGGCTCTCTCAGAGTCTATTTAGTCTAATTTTTAGACCCTGTGCACCACAGTAGTATAGAAGAAGTTAAAACTCTTTTGGTTTTGGGATCACTCAGGATGGAGTTTCTACATATTTGAATTAACCCAACTGAGTTATATCGAATCAGCCTTAGAAAACTTGTTAGTGACTGTGGTCCCTGAGTCCTAACTCCAGGTTAGGTCTTTTCTTACCACTTCTATTGCCAAAGTGAGCCTATAAGGAATCAGAAGCAAGTAGAGACCCAAGTTAGCTGCCTATGTACCTAGACATCTAGCCACTTCCTTCGGTCACTTCTGACCGAAGTATGGCACTACTGTAATTTGCCTGTAACGTATCTCCCAAAGGCTTGACTGAAGGTTAGGCCCCGAGGCAATGTCCAGAAATAAGCTTTGGGGAAGAAACTGCATAGTGAGGGTTCTGTATGAGCTAACCTATAGTTGGAGTTATAATTTCATGGTAGTATTGGGGGACATTACAGACTAGGAGGTAATACCTGCTTGGAAGAAGTGTGTGAGTCCCTCAGAGCATCCTTTGAAGAAACTAGAAGGCAAAACTGATGATTTCTTGCATTTCTTGGAAATTTGTAGTGAAATACCCAAGAATATACTTAAATGTAAGTATACATGGAAATAACTGTATATGTGATATATAGCATAATTTATGATAAATAATTTTATACATGATATATAACATAACTTATGACATGATCACACATTAAAACAGAAGTGGCTAAGGAAAGATAAATACCAGAAAGAAAGTACAAAACATTATCAACAGTTTTCTGCTTGTGGTTTTGTGTATCCTCCAAAGTTTTTGCACAGAGTATTTATTGTGTGTGTGTGTGTGTGTATGTGTAGTGTGTATGTATGTAATATTGTGCATAGTGTGTGTTTGTGTAGTGTATGGCATGTGTGTAGCGTGTGTGTAGTATGTCTGTGTAGTGTGTGTGTAGCGTGCGCGTGTGTGTGTATTGTGTATGTGTGTAGTGTGTGTGTATCTCACTCTGTATACTCCTTTTGGTGAGAAAAG
>JADRCH010000018.1:20792481-20827890 GCA_019843965.1 Rhynchomys soricoides
AGAAGAAGAAGAAGAAGAAGAAGAAGAAGAAGAAGAAGAAGAAGAAGTTTGCCCTTAGTCGCTACAGGAATTGGTGCTGTACCAGGTCTGGCTAGTGTAAAGTGCTGGTCAGCATAGTTGAGTGAACTGTGGATAAATATTTAGAGTTGCTTACAAACAGAGAAAACAAAAAACAAACAAACAAAAACCCCAACCTGCCCTGTAAAGAATGTTCCAGACTAATTCCCTTGCACGAGGAACATGGTTTGTAGTTGCAGCCTGTCTTTGAGAACACATGAGAGATTAATGAGACATACCAAAGCAAGAGACTCAATGGCCAGGACACTGTTAGACGGGGTTTGCACGGCTGTATCCTGGCTGTCAGGCCCCAGAGGAGATGAGCATGATGATCTCATGGTTATTTTCCATCCCTTATGATCTATGGGACTTCCCTGGTGCTTGTGTAGCTGTTTGTAATTTGTTCTTTGGCGAGTTCTTTTTACATTGCTCTGAAGGAAAACAGCGATTTCCGCATTTTTTCTGGGTCATAAATGGCAGAGGATTAGGTTCCTCTCCTCATAGATTTGCCTTGGGTTCTATTATCCAACATTAAAAGAGGCTTATGGAAAAAGGAAGTTCATTTTACAAAGATTGATTTATTTTTATTTTATGTGTATAGGTGCTTTACTTGCATGTATGTATATGTACCTTGTACATGCAGTGCTGACAGAGGCCAAAGAGGGCATCAGATCCCCTGGAACTGGAGTTACATATGGTCGTGGGCTGCCATGTGGGACCTGGAAATTGCACCTGAGTCCTCTGGAAAAGCAGCCAGTGTCATAACCATCTAATGATCTCTCCAGCATCTCCCCTGCCCCCAATAAAATTCTTTATCAGGTGAACATGGACTCTCCAGAACTTCTTGTCTCAGATGAGTTCATGTACCGATAAGGACTCTACACTGCCACTCCTATCTCTGTGTCCCTGGAGGGTCTCAGAGGACAGAATGGCTTTTGTCTCTGCCTAGAACTGTGAACATTTCTGAAGGAGGTTTTGAGGTAACGGCAAATGCCGTTTTGAGGCAACAGAATCTTTCCACTCATTACAAACCACCCTTGTACAAAGCATAGTTTAAACCCTTCCCTAGTATGAGTAAGGACTGAGAAACAACAGATGATTTCTGCTTTCATCCAAATTACGTGGAAAGTTCCAGGGGCTCCAGGAGGGAAGACAGGGAGGAGAACAACAACAGAACATCAGGGTCTCAGGGTGTCCAGCTTAAAATGTTAGCCTCTGGGACTCACTACTTCAGACATGTCACTGAGCCTGTGAATACCGTTCTCATCACATGCAGTTGTAAAGCTAACGTTGTTTAGCTTGCCTGGATCTGCATTTATGGTCTTGTTTGATTGCAGAGCACAGTTCACCCAACTACCTCCTTCCTTGGGGCTCTGTGGGATTCTAGGGCTATCAGGGGATTGCCTAGAATGGAAAACCCAAAACCCGTTAAACTGCTGCCCCTAAGAAGGGACTCTGGTTCCAGGCTCACAGCTTCATTTAACTTTTCCATAGCTCTTCGTGGCTGTGCATCGTTGTGTTCCCTCAGAATCCATTTTGGATAATCAAATACGTTAGCATCGTCCAAGGCCTGGCAGTGTTCAGAGCACTGTGGAGATGTCCCTGGGGCATACAAAATAGTTTAAGACAGGGTTGGAGACACAAAGACTCATTAGAGAGGCAAGGCTCTGTACATCTGCATCAGAGGATGGATAGGGTAGCCATCGATGAGGAAACAAAGCGTAGAGAGGAAGTAGCCAGGGTGTGCAGAGAGTGGAGGAAAGAGGTAATGTATCTCCAGGCCTCTGGAAGGTTTGTTGAGGAGCAGGATGAGATGCCAGAGAGAACAGAGGTGGAAACTGGCCTCTCAGAAGATAAGTGGCAGCAACAAAGTGGGCAGGGATAGTGGGCAGCCAGGTGTGTAGGCCTGTGAATATGAATTCAGGTGTGCAGAAGAAAGGCGTAGTGCGCAGGCTGGAGAGCTGAGACAACCATGTCATGGAAGCTTTACATTTCCTTTTTAAAGTGCCTTTTCTTCCTTTTGCAAGAATAATTGTTTTAGGTTTGCCATTGCATCTTTGTCCCCATGTGCTGTTTTCTAGAATAAGATTGTGTTGCAAGCACTGTCTTGTCAAAAACCTGACATTTGCCTTGGGCATCTTCCTCTTGTCTTCCTCCTCACACTGGCTCACCAAGTGTGGAAGTCTTCAAAGGTCCTTGCCATCTCAGCATGGGTAACTTGCCAGGTATCCTGGGTGCCTCATGAAGAAGACAAGCTGGCTTTCTCTTGGCACAGAGTTTCATTTCGCCAATGGAACTAGACTTGGAAGAAGCCGGATCAAGTGTCTGAACTATGTCCCCACAGACTGCCATCTTGGGAGGGCCAGTGGCAGACGCCAGGAGCTGGCCGGCATCAGGGTACAATCTGGTAGCCACAGAAGAGACCCTCATCCTTGGAGAATCTGAGTGCGCACTGACACCTGTTTGGCTTGGCTGGTCTTGGCTGGTAGTGTTTCCAACAGAGATGAGCAGAGATGGGTGAGTGGCTGAGAGCTGGCAGTGTTGAGAAAGAAAAAACTCAGCTCAGAGGTAGGTATCCACGAGTCTGCTATCCATACACCCTAGTTAAACTAGTTAAATGTCCTAGTTTGCTGGACATTTGAACCAAGCTTTCTGGTAATCATCTGAAGCATTCCAATGGAAGATGAGGGTGGAATTAAGCTTCATGGAGCTATTTTCTGCATAAAAGGAAGATTTAAAGGAGCAAATGGCCAGAAGATGGACAGGGTTAGTGGATAAGAAGAAAATCCATTGCTGGGAATTATGTGGGACTGGAAGTTTATGGTCTGGGAGTTGGTGTGCGTGGGGAGACTATGGTAGTCATTCTTGGGCCCTTTCTATGTCTGTGTTCTTGGCTTACTGCTGTGAACATGGCTTCATGGGACCAAGAGGCTTTGCAGCAGAAAGAGGCTTTGCAGCAGAAGTACCTTGTAAAGATTTACTCCCACCAAGGTAGCTGCAGCAGGAGGGCCTGCCACACCTCCCCGCCTGCCTTACAACCATGACTTTCTTACTCAAAGACTGTCCATCTGTCCAGCCATTCCGCCAAGCCCAGTAGCCCCATGCTGATTTCCTTTGGAAGAGCCCCAGCTCCCAGGGTGACCTCGGTAACAGCCGGGCACATGGAGGACTTCAATCCCAAACTTCCCGTTACCAGGAAGAGCTGGCCCAAGCTATGGAAGTTACAATAGCACAGTGGCTGTTTCTGAGCAGGAGCCTTCAGTGAAGTCATCGGGATAGTTCTCTCAGCAGCGTGTCTAATTTTCCCTGGCTGCCTTTCTGGGAGCTGGGCACCCAACCTAATTTGGTCTCTCCATTTTGGCTCATTCCTAGACTTCCATGCCATAAATCTGAGCCCCCCTCAGTGCCTGATCCCACCAGCAGGCAGACAATTCAGAATTAGCTGTCGTCATGGTTGTCTAAACTGACAGGCAGGGAAACTGAGGCACAGCAGGCCACAGGGCCTTGTCCCACCTCCCACAGTGACCCAGCAGCACAGTTGCCAGCAAAGCCCAGGATTCTGGCTGGAACTTTAACTATGGAGCTCTTATGGAAGGCTAGGGGCCATGTGAATGGTTTCAAAGCTTTTACTGGGCCTCACTTGGCTCCAGATCCCAGAACTGTATGCAATCAGATTTTGATGGGAATGCTGTGGAGTGAGAAGTGTGTGTGTGTGTGTGTCTTGATGGTGCTGTTTGGAATTCTTTTATGCTTTGTTGCCTAGAACTTGACAAGCCCCAGAGTAGAGAAACAACAACAACAACAAAAACAAAAACAAAAAACAAAACCAGAAAACCCAAAAGCAATGGGGTTGAGAGAAAAATCCTCCCAAAGCCACGGTGCAGGTTGTGGGCAAATGCCTTTCTTTCTTTCTTCACCCAGAACCCCTGCCCTCAGGCACAGTAGGCTAGCTGGCTAGGCTGGTTTGGCCAGTCCAAGCCAAGATTGGACTCTTGATTGCAAACCTTCTCTCTTGCAGCCCCGGGCCTCCTGGGTGTGGCCTAGTGCTCTGGAGAGGGGTGTGGGGAAGCAAATGGGGCACTTGGGTTTCAGACAATTTCTAGGTGCCCCGGGGGACCTACATATTTCCTATGTAAAGTCCAGTCTGTTTGAAATTAGACTTCTCTCTTTTTTTGCTTATTTCCGGAGAGATTAAAAATAGAGACTCTGGGCTTAATATGGGAGCCTCTGAGATCAACAGGGCCCTGTTTCCATGAGTATGAAAATACCGAGCAGTCTCACCCATGATTGCAGGTCATGTGTAGCAGGCCAGGTGTGCTCTGTGTGAAAGAGTTTTAAGTTGTGTTCATTCTCAACAGTTAAGATTCTGTTTCTAGACCACAGCAAGGACACCTTCTTTCTAATTTCAGCTAAATAGAAGTGATCAGCACTGTTGAAGACCCCAAACCCTTGCTGTGGTTCAGGTTTCTTGTTAAGCTAAAGTTGCAGGCCCTGTCTGTCCACACAACTGCTCAGTTCATAGTGTGTATGGGGGGAAGGAGTGGGCACCCTCTCTCTTCTGAGGATGCTTTTCAGGTTTCATAGCTGTTGGCTGATGATAGCAGGTAAAAGCCTCTGATGGCCCTTGCTCATGAAAAAAAGAATAATAGAGATCTAGATTGGACATCCTGGTATAGACCAATAATCATAGTTCTCAGAGGATGAAGGCCAGAAGGTAGTTGGAGGCTAGCCTGGGATACATAGTGAATTGAGGCTAGCCTGACTGCATAATGAGACCCTGCCTCAAACCAAACAAATAGATGAATGGATAAAGAAATGTGGTATATACACATGGTGGTGTTTTGACTGAAAATATATCATTTGCCAGAAAATGAATAGAATAGTTCTCTCTCTCTCTCTCTCTCTCTCTCTCTCTCTCTCACACACACACACACACACACACCCTAAATACTATTATGTGAATAATGCCAATACACATGTATGAAAATGTCACCGCAAATCCATTAGTTTGTATAGTAGCAAAAATATTTAAAACACAAAATCAAAACAAAACAGAGGTCCACTTGGTTCTAATCTCTGGAGAACATAGATGAACACACTGGGGAAAAGTAGATTGCAGCAGTGGAAGTCATTTGTGACAGTAGGCTTTTGACTCACAGGGAAAGGGAGTAAATTGTAGTGAACTACTTATACCTGTGATGAGGGAGTTCAACTTTCTTGGGTATACACAGTGGAGTGTTGCAGAGATGAAACTCAAGAAAATAGTCTAAGCTTTCAGAATATTCAGTTCTAAAAAGGTGATATTGGCTAGTGGACCTTCCTGCCTGGAGTTCTCCCTGTGTCCCATCTGGGGACCTCTTGGTGTTGCTCTCCAGCATTAAGTCACATGACCATGGCTGTGTCTGTGCACCTGAGTTTGCACAGTGTAGGCCTAGTGCTGGCCAGTATCCTTACCTCTGCTCAACTATCAGAGTACTTTGGAATAACTACTATACACAAGGATTCTTTGGTTGCTAAGGACTGAAAATCTGTCTCAAATTCCTTTAGCAAAAGGGAAACCTAATGGTCCATGGAATGGAAAGATCCAGAATTAGAGTTAGCATCAGACACAACTGGATTTGGAGCTGAAATGTTACCAGAACTTGGTTACTCTACTTTTTTCTCTGTCTTCTCTCTGCCTTGCTGGCTTCAAACCCAGGTTTCAGGAGACAGTAAAAAGACAACAGCCCCAAGCTTCTGCCTCTCAGAATTTAAGTTAAAGGGAAACACTCTCTTCTCCAGGAGTCCGGTGTGTGTGTGTGTGTGTGTGTGTGTGTGTGTGTGTGTGTGTAATCTCAAGATACCTTTTTTGACTCCAAAGGATCTGATATCTACTGCCCACCCAAGAGAATGTAACACCCAGATAGAGTTAAGCCTGGGTCACATGTATACTTTAAGTTTCAGGGTTGTATATGAAGCTATTGTACCTTTGGGCTGAGAGTGACAGAGAGCATGGGATTTCCCAAAATGAAATGGCACCTGGGTACCAGAAGGTGGATGGGTGCCGAATAGTTAAAATGAGAAATAGGAAATCCTTGGTATTTATAATCTATTTGCTAACAGTAATGCACCTTGGGAGCTATACCCAATATGACACCCCAGGATCCTCCTCACACATGCTGCGTGACAGGATTCTACCATTGTGTCTCCCTTACATTCCTCTACCTAGATCCATTATCTAGGTCTTCCACCTAGAATTTGAATTTTGACCCTGGAATTGGGGAGGCAGGGTTTTTCTGATAAAGCTGATGTTTCCTCTTCACAGATGTGACTAGCAAAGATCTGATCCAGCAATAATTCTTAGCACAGCTTTGGAAAGCCTGGGCTAAACTCTAAATCATGAAGTTGAATTCTAGCCACACACATCCAAAGCTCAATTTCTACCTGCCCAGTGTCCTGCCTGTGGAGCAGAGCAACATAGAAGCCCCACACTGAGGACAACCCTAGGCCTGATGGGAGATCACCTTCCCATGGCATTGCCTTCAGCAGCAATCTGGAGTCAGGCTTCAAAACTCTGCACTTGGCCTCTCACTCTCTTCTCTTTGCTGTATTGCCAAAACAGTCTTAAAAGTCATGGAAGCATTCTCTACCTCAAGGGATTCGGGCAACAGAGGTCAGGGAGTTGAGGGTCACATAGGAGCATGCAGAAGGGCAGATATGGCTGGATAGAAAGATGCTTATCCTTGGTGCAGTTATTTGTGTGGGAGTTGGAGGAGGCAGAAAGCACAGGAGTGTGGTCGGGCTTGAATTCTCAGGAAACACTAGAGTGGGGGCATTGGTAAAGAGGCTGGGAAAAGAGTTTGTCCCAGCTGAGAATACAGGATGCTTCATTACACACTTCCATTCATCCAAGAACCTATCACGGTTCTGCCACAGGAGACAGGCAGCCCAGGGGGTAAGTGGGTACCCCGGAGTTCACTAGCATAGTCTCCAAAGTAAAGGTGGGTGCTGGAGTAACAAGCAGACCCATGAATGGGATCAAGGACAAGCAAGGCAGAGCCAGTAGCTAATTCTTTGGCAACAAACAGGCATCCTGGGGCAAGGAAAGGGGGAAATCAGTCTCTCTTCCCCCAGAAATGACTGTATTCCTCCATATTGGCAGGATTTCCAGCTTTCACAGGGCCTGACTCTTTCGGGAATCTTGTTTTCTTTGCCCTACACTGACTGGTTAAAAATAGATGGGTGAAATGTGACTGGCTGGAGAGTCTTTGACCTCTTTCAGATTTAGCTTTTGGATCAAGTTAAGAGAATCCATTCTAACCCTTATTTTGGGAAGAACATCCCTGGAGGGAGGATAGGGTAGGAGATACCCCATAAAGACAAGCTGAAGGGAGTTGTAGTTCTTTAGCTTAAGCAAGTAAGAATCATGTTTCCTGATAGTGGTGGCAGTGTCGGGGCAAGGGCTTTTAAAAATCAGCCAGCACAACTATTATATTATAAAAAAGGAATTTCTATCGAGGCTAAATCATAAAACTGATTATAAATAACTTCAAAAATGCTTATCTTTGCCTTTCTCCTACAGTGTGTGTGGGGGATTACATGCTGTCCAAATTCCCCTAGTCGCCATAAATAGCCAAACCTTGTTGCTTACTGCTAAGTGTATTCTAGCCCCAACCCAACACCCTACATGGTTAGATTTTTCTCTTAATAACAACCTATGATACTTCACATGTATTAAGTCTTTACCAAATCAAAACAAAACATATGCCAAGTCATTCTTCACAAATATAATTTCATTAATTTCTGACATGAAAGGAAGGGTTATTACTCTCATTTTCTAGAAAAAAATCGGAAGTTTAGAGAAGTTAAATAGTCCTATCTAGACAGTGGTAGAGGCTGCCTTCAACTCTGGTCATCAAGATCCTAGATCCTCTGCACTTAAGCCCTACCGTGTTCTCATCAACCCCTCCAAAACCCCTCCACCCCTGAGCCTTGTTGAGCTTGTGTTTAGGAAGTGTGGCTCCTGATATAAGCAAATTAGTCTTCATCCCAGGAGGAGAGAGATGGCACACTCCAACAGGATGATTGAGAATTACTTAGAAATAGGGCTACTCACAAGTTATGGGCAAGGTAATAGTCACCAACAAGGCAAGATGAAATCTCCTAGGACTGGCAAGGGTGGGGAGCCCTGGGGCAAGGCAGACAGTATTGAGAGAAAAGGTCTGCAGGAGAGTGTTACTCCAGAGACAGTGACAACAGATGGAGATGGCCACGACATGGGCAAGCAGCAAATAGCCCAGTAGAGTGGAAACAAGGGAATGAAGTTTCTGACTTTGGTTCACACTGTGTCTCTTGTTGACATCTCTTACTGGACGAACACAATTGAAGCCAGAAGGCAAGGGTGCCCTGTCCACAACACCAGTTTGCTGGGGGTGCAGCCTAATGGTGAGAAGCTGGAGAAGGGAACCAAGGGTGAATGAATGTGTTCAGATAACAGAAGAACAAACCTACCGTGTGAAGGTTTTGCTTTGGGGTTCATGGGAATT
Source organism: Rhynchomys soricoides (assembly GCA_019843965.1). NCBI lineage: Eukaryota > Metazoa > Chordata > Mammalia > Rodentia > Muridae > Rhynchomys > Rhynchomys soricoides. The sequence goes on from JADRCH010000018.1 coordinate 20,801,064, forward strand.
CTTTAAGAGGCAAAGGGATGGTTTCTAAAGACTCTAGGAGCGGATGCTAATTGTTAGTTGTCAGTATAAATACACCAAGAATAGAAATAACCTGCCAGGTGCCCTTTATTATATTCTGGCTGGAACCCTTAAGCTGGGGCCCCAAGGCATCACTGAAGTCATTAGAGGGGGACAGAGCCATCTGGAAGATCATGTAAGCAGAGTGGCTGGGGATGTGCTGTGAGACTGGCCTCAAGGCTGTTGATACCCTCTGTGTCAGCCTAGGCAGGGATCCAGTAGTATCCCTGAGCCCTCACATAGCCTTTCTCTGTGACCTTTCACCCAAGCTTGGGAAGAATAGTCAGGGGCTAGACTTACTTACTTGCTGCTCTCAGGAATAACTGAAACGTTGGATAACAGAACTGGAGGTCTCATAATGTGAGCTAAGGATGGCCAAAGGAAACACTAGAATCCAGTAGGATGAAATGTACATCTGGAACACTGAGGCGGAAACAAATGAAACCCATGTTCAGGGTGGGTTGTCTTTTGGAGAGTAATCCTGATGTGAGTCAATGTGTGTGACTACCACAAAAGCTGGTGTGCTCTTAGGTGACATTCATAGAAGAACAATCTTAGTCGACATTAACTGAGGAACTGCTAGATAAGGAAGGCATGGCTTTTTGTTTATGGTGTGTGTGTGTGTGTGTGTGTGTGTTTACTGGATTCTTTATTGGTCTGTCCTATCTAGAGTGTTTGTGTGCGTGTGTTCATGTGCATTCATGTGGAAGCAAGATATTGATGCTGATGTCTTTTCCTCAATCACTTTCCATCCTATTTCCTGAGACAGGGTTTCTCTCCAAACCCAGAGCTCTATGACTGAACTAAGCTGGTTGTTCAGGAAGCTCCAGGGATCTACAGGTTTCTTCCTTACCTTGCTAGGGTTACACATCATCACCATATCCAGCGCTTTATGTGGCTGTTTCAGATCTGGACTTAGGTCCTTGTGCTTGTGAGGCAAGCCCTTTCCTGAGCCATCTCTCTAGCCTCTGCCTCATTTTTAATAGAGAAGCAAATAGAAATGGGATGGCACTTAGGATGAGCTATGGACGAGGTAAGAGGAGGTCACGTAGAGCACATATGGAGAAAACAGATGTGATGAATATGAAGGGTAAGAGCGAGGTCTTTGGGTATCTGAAAAGTGCTTATACAGGAGGGCTTTGCTTATGAGGGGCATAAAGAAAGCATAAAGACCAGTGGGTATCAGTTAAAGGTGGGCAACTGGATCATATTCTGTGGATAGTAGAACAGCATGTGATGACATGACTCTGGTTGTGTTAAAGGTATTGGAGACAAGAGCTGTTAGAGAGGAAACAGTATCATCACACGAACAGGAGGGCCATGGGCCCAAAGGATCCTTGTAGACTCAACATACCTGCTACTCTGTGGACTCTACATATCCAATGCACGGCCGATGCTTGCTTTCTGTATTTCCTTCACACTACTGTTCATCAGCTGTGGAGAGGGGGTAGTGGTAGACCACATCCAGTAACTAGTCTTCAATGCTTGGGTCTCTAGTACTCTGAGAAGGGCATTTCTCTTCAAGAGATCTTGGGGAATCTTTGAAAATGCAGATTTCCTCAGCATAGAGGAAGATCCTAGTCTTGGGGCTCAGCAGACTTGGGTGTGACACTCTTTTCAGCCACTTTGACTGCAACCCCAGACAGGTAATTTGCATCAAGCTTCATCAACTGCTAGGGGAGGCTGAAGGGCTTCTGTCCCAGGGAGCCTTTGTACTGGTCTGTTTCCTGTGTTGTGCCATGGGAATAATGATGACAGCCATGCAGCTTGTTATAAGGAGTGTGTGAATGGATATGTGGCAATCCTGGGGACAAGCCATAATCTTTCCATTCATTCACAGAGCTCAAAATGATAGCCATATCTGTGAAATCTTGGGTACCAGATACCCACGCAGGCCTTTGTGTGAAATATGTACACTTCTTTCCTTTAAAGTTGCTGAACGCCAGGCCTTCTGGGCAGTTCCTGAATGGATGCCTTGTCTCAGTAGCCTCCAATAGTGCTTGTGCACCCCCACAGTTAACTTCCCCTTGGATGCTCTAGAGCACTGTCTATTGGGCTCATTACACACAGTGCAGTGGCAGTGGAGGTGGCTGTATGGAAGGAGGGTCCCTTCTTCCTGAGGTTCTAGGTCCTGGTTTTGTGAAGTTGCCAATGTCCTAAGTTCAATGAGAAGCCTTCCAGCTTCAGAAACCACTGCTAGCCTGCAAGGAGTGGCCATCCCTTTCCCTTTCCCACAGTTTCAGCCCCACAAGGCCTCCTCAGGGAAACCTGGCATCTGTTTCCCCTGGACATTTTGTGCCACACTGCCAGTCCCATCACGGTAGGCTCCTGTCTTCCAACCAGAGACATAAACACATGCTAGAGGTCTGGGACAAGGTTTTGTTCTGAACCCACCTGAATATTTATCTCCATTTTGAAGAAAGAGTAGACAGACGCCTAATAAAAGCTTGTTGTTTAGGCTTTCAACCTTGTTACCAATCCCTTTGAGAAGTCAGGAGCAGGAAGAGTAAACACCATGTTATCATTTATTCAACTGACCAACAACATTGTGCAACTATTTGTGATTTACAAACTAGAGCTGCCCACAGGCTCCCCTCATGTGGCTGAGGGCCTGTTTTTGTTTTAGTGATTGCAAATATTGTTAAAATAAAACAGGAGATTTTTATGGGAAACTATGGATTTCTGGGCTCTCTTTAAAGAATCCAACAGAAACTGAGTTGTGGCTTATCTATAGGCCCCATATATGCTATGCTTTGGGCTTCTGCTAGTTCCCATAGGCATCTGAGTTTGCAGCCCAAGGTTTGTTAGTTTCAGAGCTTGTGACTTCAACAGGAATCTCAGGAAACGTTGACTTTGGAGACATTTGACTTCCTGGGTTTATTTCCTGACTCACTATAGCTTATGTTCTTCCAACTTCCTCTAGCTCAACATTCCCTTTCCTGTGGTACAACCAAAGTCTATTAGTAATGCCGCTGCGTGGGCCACACCCCCTACCCATGATCCTGACAGTTCTTCAAGGTTCCCTGAACCCTGCCCAGCTTTAGGAGTGCTAAATTGGGGTGGGAGGGGGCAGGCTTCAGCATGGCTTTATTACCTTTACTCCACTTTATCTCAGAGACCTCAGTAGTTCCCAGGTATGGGGGAGGGGTAGCCTGGGATGGTTGGCCTTCTCCAGAACCTCCTTTCAGAGCAGTGATGGTCTGCTTGGCCTGTTGCAGTGATCCTGAGATTGCCCACACTCTCAGGACAGGAGGGACCCTGCTGAGGTCCTGTTTCCTGCCCTCTGCAAGGACAGATTTCAAAGCTCTTAGTTCACTCCTTTTTCTGCCCCCTCCCACACTCCTTTCCTCCCCAACATTCCTTGTTTCTTGTTTATATTGCAGAAAACATCTGTGAGAGTAAATGGCCGAGATGAAAGATCTTGGCAAAGGGCTATTTTTCTTTGCTTGGCTTCAAGGGAGCCAGATGAAGACTTCAGCCTTACGGAGCCTTCCCCCAAGCCCTGGCCCCACAGAGGAGAGAACTAGATCTGAATGAAGACAGACCAGAAGGTGGCCCAGCCAGGCTCCCCAGGCAGGAAGGTTGTTTTTTCAGTAGAACTGGCTCGCCTGGAAGAAAGTAGATCCCCTGTGTATCCCAGATGGTTCTGTGGGGGGTTTCCTGCCCACTCTGTCCCCTACTGCTCCGCACTGTTCTGGATTTGGTGACCGGTTTTGCAGTGGAGATTCTCTCACACCTTTCCTCTCTCTTGCCTTTCTCCTGAGCAGTTGTGCAGTGCAGGAAGTGGCTGCCTAGGCATTGCACACTCTCTTATAAAGAGGTATACAGTTTTATCCAAGCCAGTGACTTCTCTGAGTCTTAGATTTTCCACCTGGGAGATGAGGATAATGGTGCTTAGTTCATAGTGACATGGTAAGGGAACAGCAATAAAGAACAAGGCATGTTCCTTTGTCAAGTCGGTGCTGAGTGTGGTGATGATAATTTAATGGGGTGCACTGAAAGAGGGACAAAGCTCGAACAGAGTCTCTAGGTAGATTCCTGAACCTGGAGCTTCTCCTCTGTAGACAGAGCTGAGCTCTTCCCCTCCTCTTTGTAGAGAGACTGGGCTATGGTGCCAAGTGCTGATACCAGTGGAAATGAGATTGAAGGGGGAAACCAAGTTTTCTCATCCTTGGTATTGTGGACACTTGGCTTTTCTGGAACTCACCAACTCTTCTGTCTGGCCATAGTCACAAAGGGAGGCCCTTGTCATCCAGATGAAGCCCCATGCTATATACCTTGATATTAGTCCTGGGGGTACTGCTGGGGCCTGACTTCTTTGGCCTAGAGTTTTAGTTTAGGCAGTAGCCATTTACATCTGAAAGGGCTGCAGAAGCAGCTGAGAAAGGGCTGAGAGCACCCTGTGTCTGCTCTCAGTAGTCCAGGGAGCTAGCAGCTGACTTGGCCAGACCCTTTCTCTTCTGTCATGGTGTCTGGTACGTCTCAGAAAGACCAGGGCCAGGTCTTAGGAGTTCATTAGAACCTGGGACCATGGGGGAAAGCAGTTACCCTTTGGGAAGATAACACGTTGATTCTCTCCAGGGTGGGACATAGGCTAGATAAGCTTTGACTCAGGTAGAAGAGGAAGAAGAGATGACACACAAACATCAGTTCACTGAGAAGCAGGGCAGAGAACTTCCTTCAGCTATGTCACTGTCTGGCATGGGGTTGTCAGGGTCACCAACTGGACTCAGGACAATTTGTTCACAGAATATGCATCTAGGGAACACAGAACAGAAAACCCGCTCTGGACAGCTTGTCTTACAGCTTCTGAGCTGTGACCATCAATCAAATTGTTCATGTACCGGACAGACGACTTGCCTTGAGTATGGTCTGCTTGCAGTATGGGGAAAGCATAGCATCCTGAGCCCCTAGACTGACTTTGCAGGAACTGTGCTTAATGGAGACAGTGCTGGCAGGAAGGACTTGGAGTCTAGGGGCCTAAGTGCCAGATGCCCATAAACCTGGCCCCCACATGCTTCCTCAGAATTATTATTCACTGAGACCCAGGAGATCAAGCCATGCGTCCTACACACACACACACACACACACACTGACAACTACATGCTGCAGAGTCAGGATTTGAACTTGTTTCAGTTGTGGCCACAGGGCCTCGATGACCCTTTTCCACTAAGCTTGTGTTGTCCTGTCAGTTATTGCTAACCACATGTGGCTCTTTAAACCTAACTAAAATGAAATGAAAGGTTTGTGTTTTTTGATTTTTTTTTCTTGTCACACTAACTACATTTCACTGCTTGATAGCACCTGCAGCCTATGGCTGTCCCGCAGCATGGAACATTCTCTCATCACAGAAACCACCATTCACGTGGTGACTGAGCCCCCCCCCCCTTGTTTTAACATGCTGGCTAAGCCCTTTTATTCAGCTGCAAATTCACCTAGCTGCCAAACACCTATAGTCTCACCCCCACTTTCTGCAGTCCACCCAGAGATGAGGGGGTGATTAGTTACCATGTTTCCTGAATGAAAGGAATGAAAAGAAGGGCAAGTAACTCACTGGAGCTGGAAGCCAGTACCACAGGCCAGTCATCTTTGCTTCAAGGTATCTTCCTAGCTGTGTCTGTGCAGAATCAAAGCCTAAGCTGGGTCTTCAGGGGTCTAACTCTCTCCTACACAGGCAGACCCAAAGGTTACTCTGCTGGTCTGCCACCTCCTTTCAGTCACCCAGCTTTCTGAATGGGAGACTGTGAGCAAGCTTTATGCAAGAGCACAGGAGAAAAGGGCTCTGTGTGGGAGCCAGGAGAAGCTCTGAACCCCATATAGAGGCCAGCTCTGTGTAGTACTGCCCAGGCAGGCTGGGCCAGGAGGCATGGCAAACTTTAGCAGCACATCAACTTCCCTGTTTTGATCCTGGCTCCCATGAGATGGTCCTCCATCCTCAGGCACCCATGGAGAAGGGAGAAATGAGGACCATGAGAATCAGATAGAGGCTTTCTTGTCCCCCAAGGGATGGTATCCACAGGATCTGACTCAAATTCTGAAGCCATCTTGGAGAATAGGTGTGTTACTTTCAACCGTCCACAATGCAAAGCTGAGATGAATGAGGAACACAAAGAAACAGGTCCAGGTTGCTCAGCCTGATGGTCAGTGTGGAAGAAGCTGCCTGCAGCAAGATGAGCAGGACACAGGGGGTAGAGTGCTCAGCTCTGCTTTTGGGCCTGAGTCCTCTTGATGCTAAAGATATTTACTCATTCCTTTGGATTCTCTATTCATCTGGGCGGCAGGGACTCTACTCTTGCTAATCCCTAGCACCTGGTTTATGTGTGGCCTTTGGACAAATTCATTAGTTGGTTAATAAACGATTGGGTTAGATGTAGGTAAGAGATGGTGGGGCCATTAGGCCCCTGTCTGTGGTGGGAAATGATTTCCCTCAGGAAAGAAGGAAGGAAGAAAGAAAGAAAGAAAGGGAGGAAGGAAGGAAGGAAGCAAGCAAGCAGAAGCTTGGGGAGTCTATGTCTGTGTCTTCTATCTGGAGCAGAAAGGACCAAACCACTGACCTGTGGGATGGGACCCAGGTTCCTTTCTGCATCCTTGGACCTGGCTGTTGAAAGCCCACTCCATGAGTGATTTCTGGTGTGCCCCTGGTGGGCTGAGGAGGAGACTGTAAACAGAGAACGAACTGACAGAGAATGGGGACCTCTCAGGATGGATGAGATCTGCCCATCTCTCCCTCCCCCTTGCCTGCCCTCCGACCTGCACAGGTTTGCAATTCATCAGCCGCCCTCCCGTGCTGTTCCAGCTATCAGATGATGACAATGGAGATTGGTCTAGAAGAAAGAAAGAAGGGGCTTTCTTCCCCCTTCCCCGTCTATTTGAGCCCCCTTTCCTCCCCCATCACCATGTGTTCCTCAAACCTGGGATCGGTCCAAGTCCTAAATGTGTTGGAAAGTGTATCCCTGAGCAGCTGTGAACCTGCTCAGGCTGCAGTGGCCCGGGGTGAATGAGAAACCAAGAGATAGGCTGCGAACAATGCAGCCTCTGTTCTTGTATGGAGAGCAAGATCACAGTCAACACCTCTCTCTCTCTCTCTCTCTCTCTCTCTCTCTCTCTCTCATACACACACACACAGAAAAAGAGAGAGAGAGAGAGAGAGGCAGACAGACAGACACTCAGAGACACAGACGGGCACATAGAGAGAGACACACACAGATACCACAGAGACACAGACACACACATGAACACACACTGCCTCCTAAAGCCACCTACCCACATCTTGGCCTTAATGATGACTGTCTCACTTGGCCAGCCTCTCTCGGTAGAGACTCTTCCCTAGTCTCCTCCCTTTCACTTTAACTTAGCTGGGAAGGCCTGGAGGGAGCTGGAGGGTGTGGGGGTGTGGGGCTAAGGGCTTGCCTGCAGCCAAATGGAGTAGCTTTGTCTCCTGATTTCCCACTGAGCTTGTGGACCATGAAAGACAGTTGGATGCACAGCCAAGGGGGCTTTGCTGGAGCCTGAGAAGGTTTTGGAAAGCCTATTTGCAGGAAGCAGACATCCTGGAAAAAAACTTTGCAGGCTAGTTTCGAAGCAGGCCTGGTTGTGGAGTTGGCGCCGATCAAGGCCGTGGTGGAGTCAGGGGGGCCTTTCCATCAGGTCTGATTACAACCACTCATGAGCCTTGCCAACTGGAGGCACTGCACGCCAAGTCCCCATGGGGGTCTGAACCACCCACCGAAACAGTCATACCCATTCCTAGCACTGCCCCCCCCCCTCCAGGCTGGGAGCCAAAGTTCTCTTCTATCACAAATATGTAAACTGAGGCTCATAGCTATCTGGCCGCTAAAGGCTGGCAATGACTAAGCTTAGTAGCCTGGTTCTTTACGTCCCTCATAAGTGGGTTCTGCCAATCTGGTGCCCTCCATGAGCCAGATTGTAAAGCAAGTAGGAGGCAAGACGAACGTAATAAAGACTCCCCAGTAGAAACTGTCTCAGAGTCTGTTCTCCCTAGATAAGGTGGGTACAGCCAGGCTCTAGAACAAGACCTTTGTGAGAGGGCTAACCACCAAGATTCTATCAATCCCGAGGCACTGAGGTCTTCTCCAGCTTTATTCTCTCTCCCTCGCACCCACTGGGCCTGAGTTCTGTAATGTCTGTCTCTAATCAATCCCTCCAATATTGTCTCCTGCTACCTCAATCCAAGTACAAATGGCCTCTTTCTGAATCATCTCCACATATTACCCGTCTCCATGTCTGTGGATCAAAATTACACATGTTCTTCACATTCCTCAGCTTAAGAGTGTTTCTTACCCTCAAGGTCACAGAAACATCCTGGTCATACAAGGCTCATCTTAGGTCATCGTGTTTTATCAGATAGCCCATGCCAAGCAGCTGATCCATTCTGTGACACCACAGAGCTTTTGCTCATGTTGTGTCTTCCACTTGGGATATGCTCCCTCTAACACTGTCCCTATGTGGAAAGCATCTCCGTCTTTCAGGACATGACTCAAGTGCTTCAGACTCCAGGGCCACGCCCCTGCCTCTGCTGTTTACCCCACCAGGGTAGAAGCTCTCAACCTGTGGCGACTTTGCCTTCAGGAGACACTTGACCATATCTGTAGACACTTTTTGGTCATCACTACTTGTGTGTGTGTTATTAGCACTAGTGAGTGAGTAGAGGCCAGGGATGCTGTTGAACTTACACAGGCATGGGGCAGTCTCTCCTGAAAGTGTGTGTCTCCAGATGTTATGCTGAGCCCTGGAATAGGATTCAGTGTCCGATGTTTGGCCTAAAATGATGTCCAAAAACTATTTATATAATGAGTGAGTGATCGGACTGACTTAACAGTTATATATTCTCATACTGAAGGAGCTGTTCTCTTTGAGACCTTCAAATCAGGTCTTAAGTTCACTGTTGTGCACAAGCACATTGAAAAAGATAGAATAAAATACACATGTGCATCGAATTTTATGCTTTTAGGGTCCAAAAAGAGCAATATATCATTAAAGTGTAGCTCAGGTTGGGTATGAACACACATTGTATCTTTTTAAAAGTAGGGGCCTTTGATAAAGCTTCAGGGAAATTGTTCCCATACACTCACGCATTAGGAACCAAACCCTTATTAGCTCAAAGGGAGTAAAGGCCCAAGTCCGAATCCTACATGGGATGTGGCCAACTTGGAGGCTGTACAGAGAGAGTCATGAAAATGATTAAACTCTGGACACCTCTTCTGATGAAGAAAGGCAAAAGGAATTGATATTACTTAACCCAAAGGAAGTGGGTTTTCAGTGTGCTTCAACCACTGTCATCCAGGAAGGAGACTGTCAAATGGAGACAGCTATCAGCCACTCTTTGGCACCAAGGACCCAAGAGGCAGAAATGGGCAAGGAAGTCCACAGGCTTGTGGATCAAGCGAGTATGTGTGGGGTTGAGCACACATCAGGGAAGATGATTGGCAGGGGTCTTAGAGGGACCACATGTCTTTCACCTCTTCCCTAGATTATATTCCTATCCTGCTGCTTGTACCGTTAGAGGGCTGGGGACAGGGCTGTCAGGCTTTGGATCTTGATTCTAGAACTTTCCTTTGAACTGGAGAGGCAGGAAAGACTAATGATTCTGGGAGGCAGAGGGGAAGAATATCGGGGGGGAGGAAGGGGAGGGGGGGGAAAGGTGAGACAGAGGAGAAAGGACAGCCAGAGCAGAGAGGCAGCTGGAACCACATCAGGAAAATGTCGAGGCTGGCTGGCAAGCCAGCATCTGGAAAACAGACTGGGGGCTATATTTAGACTGCCATGACTTGCAATAATTTGTGTGTGTGGGGGAAGGAAAATGTGAAGTTGGCGTTGTCATTTCGGGGAGGGAGTTATAAGAAAGGAGCGGCTGGAGGGGGCAAGCTGTACATGAGGCCTTGGCCCCTGGCCTCTAGGAGAGGGCTGTTCAACAGCGGCCTGTCAGGAGTGAGGGATGGTGTTTACTGAGCCTAATCCAGCTCATGCCCCAGCCCCAGACATGCCCTGTGCTCCCCACCAAGAATGTGGGGTGCATTCCTAGGCATGCCAGGCAGCTTGTCTCCCACAGTACCCAGATGCTTCTGGGATGGTGCGGGGTGCTCTCCTCAGGGAGAGGATCAGTCAGGGCTCTGGACAGGGGTCTCACTTGAACAGCTCTCTGTAAATTCTAAGAATGTGTATACATCACAGAGGCCTTTCTCCAGCTGGATTATAAATAGAGGATTAGTTCAAAGGCAGGCAGCCTTTTAAAGAGACGGTGCCAAGCAAAGCCTGCAAACCAAATACAGTAAAACCTTCTTAAGCCCCTGTTGGTTGGTTCCAAATAGCATATAAGTCAAAGTCACAGCATTTTCCTGGCTGACTAGGTGCCTAGCTGTCCTTTAGTATCCTTGGGGGTCTGCCGAAAGTGAGGGTGAAATCTCAGTTATCTAGAGCAGCACACATCACTTTAGATGGCAGAACATCCCAGTTAGCTTGAAGTTTGCTCTTGTAAATAACATGCTCATGAAATGCAGTCATCTTGGATCAAAGATTTTCTTTTAAAACGTCATACAGGTAATAGATTTTAATGTAGAATATGCTGGGATGACAGGCTTTCGCTATGTTGCCCAGGTCGATAGAGAACCCATCAACTCTAGCAATCGATCTTCCTGCCTCAACTGCCTGAGTAGATACGACTACAGATATGTGCCATTATATCTAGCTAGGATGTTTTTATTTTAATATTTTAAAACTCTGCTTACTGTCTTTTTAATAAATATTAGTCAGTATGTTATTATTCCAGTCATACTAGGCCTTCAGATATGCATACTTATGTTCTTTGGGGGATTCATAGGTCTTTTTAATATTAAAAATATATATGTAATTTAAAATTATGTGTATATGTGCATCCATGTGAGGGTATGTTCAAGAGAATGTGGGTAACAATGGAAGTGGGAATTCAGATTCCCTAGAAGCTGGAATTCTAGGCAGTTGTGACCTACCCAATATGGGTGTGGGGAATTGAACTTAGGTCCTCCAGAAGAGCAGGGTATAGTTTGTCTTTATTCTTTTCAAAAACAATTTTCTTATCTCTTCTTTTGTAAGCCAGTAGTTACTCTTTCCCTCTACAATGACAAGGAAAAGGTTCTATGGCCTGTAGCAACTGTCTTTTTCTAAGTCTAATTTACTTCCTTCAGTCTGTTCTGGATTGAGAAACCATCTATGCCAACTCATTCAACTTCTACGTGACCAAAAGAGCACTGACACAACATGAGTAAGGAACCCAAGCTTCCCTAGTCCACAGGACTCAACCAGTCAGTCTCAAAGGGCCACAGACCATTCAGCCCTCCAGGGACACAGTTGCTTTGGTTGTCTGATTCTCTAAACGCTCCAGTATGGGCTTAGGTGGATACATCTGGCTGCTTAGACACCTCTTGGCCCATCTTCAAGCTCTGGTTTTATTTGAGATAGTGAGGTGTGTGGGTAGCTGTGTTCTGGATAGAGGAAACTTTCTTTCGACTTTACATCTATATTCTTCAAAACTTTGAATTTGAGATCATTGAGGTTTTTTTCCTCCTAAACTTAATCATGTCAAGGGTAAAGGTACTGAGTTGTAAATTGGCTCAGAAGAAAAGATAGAAACTGGAGATTCAAGGTAAATGAACATAGGCTAAGCCAACACAGAGAGGCTGGGAGGTGTTTAGATTGGTGTGTGTGTGTGTGTGTGTGTGTGTGTGTGTGTGTCCTCTGGTAAGTAATGATCAGAGTCAGTGCTTTATACAGTCCTCAACCAGTCAACCTCCCATCAGTCAAGACCAGACATTTTGGATAGAGAAATCTGACTAGGCAAAGGGAGTGACTATACTCAATACCAGAATTTCTAAGCCTTCCTAATGCTGCAACTTTTTAATACCCTCATGTGCTGACCCCAGCCATAAAATTATTTTTGTTGATACTTTATAACTATAATTTTGCTATTATGAATCATAATGTAAATATATGATATATAGGATATTTGGTATGCAAGCCCCAAAGGGGTCACGACCCACATGTTGAGAACCACTGATCTCTATGCTCCTAGGCTAAGAAACAAAGAGATGACTCTCAGGAGCTCTACTGTACAGCCCCAGCCTGAGGGAGCTTCATTCGCATGCCTCAAATAGATAGGAATCTCACAGGATTTCAGAGGTTGTCCTGAGAGGGATTCTTCCAATGGGTTCCTGTATAAAAGCTTGGCGTCAGACATATTTTGTTCTCATCTGGTGTCCTGTTAAGACACTGGCCTCTTTGCTGAAGGTGTCCATCATAAGCCTGTCTGCTTACATACTGACCCAACCTGTTCTTACAAACTACACAGTCATGCCCTCGGGAGCATGCCTCTCCTCCCTTTGTCACATATGATTGGGTCAGGACACCTGAGGGTGACCCATTCGTTGGCTAGCCGGCAATTATCAGTGATTGATGTGACTTGACACTGAAAACTAAGCTAGGGTAAATGAATCTGCTCAGGGGAATCTGGAAGTAAATGGGAAGCCTGGACCAGGCTTTCCACAGACCACAGACACGGAGACTGAGAACACACGCAGAGGATGGAGTGGGGTCCATCTCAAAGCTGGCCTTACAATGAAGTGGCAGCTGACTGTGAGGCATGGAGAACAGAGCAGAGGTTCAATGAGGGACACTTGTGAGAGCCAGTCTTTTCCTGTGAGTCCCACTTATACTCACGTTCCTGGCCCTGAAAGACTCGAGCTGGCTTGAGTGGACCTCTGTTCTACTGTAACAAAACTACCATGTTCTCTATAAAGCAGTTGATGTCACCCTTGGAACTCAAAGCTAGATCCATCCATCAAAACACGTCCTTTTCTAGCCTAAGGAGTTATTTTTTTAAACATTTTCCTTCAAGGACCCCTCTTACTGAGTCTTTAATTTTTATGCTGTTATTCTCCGATCTGAAAGTCCAGCACCTTTGTGTTTCACTGTGATGCCTGGTGCCAGGGTTGCCCTGGAGACCACCAGGGCTGACTTTGGTGCCCAGTTTCCTAGTTATCAGTCCTAGGACCATGTTCTGCTTAGCCTTCTAATGACAGGGTTGCCTGCTGACTGACACACAGATCTGCTACTTCCATAATCTGATATTCCCCAGAGGGCCAGCACTGTCAGCAAATGTCAATGCAGGAAGGGGCTTGGCTGTCAGCTAGGCCAACCCTGTCATTTTAGCAATGAGGAACCTGAGGCCCAGAGAGACTGCACAACTTATTCAAGGTTAACCAAAGCTGCCAAGTAACTTGTCCAGCACCCTCCATTTTCTCTCTCTGAATGCTCTCTGCCGCCCCTCTTCCCCTTTTCCCAGCTTAATATCACTGATTTAGAGCGCTCTTCTGGTCAGAGGGCATTTTGCATTGTGTGTATTCAAATTCAAACATTATTGTTGTCATTATTGTTGATTTTATAGAGCTGATAGAAATGATCATGAGAGCTCAGAAAGCTGAGGCAGGAGGATTGCCTGAGTCCAGGATGTTTGGGATCAGTCTACGAAGCATAGGCAGACCTGATTTCTTAAAACCAAATAGAAAGAAGTAATGTGCAGTTATTTCTCAGAATCTAGAGCATGCCTAAGGTAGAATGATACCACAGGTGAAGTATTTTGTTAACTATACAAGTGAATCTCAATGTAACCTCATTGTATAGCTGTTATAAACTACCCTCAGAGAGACTAAATGATATCATAAAAGAAAATAAGTTTGTTTTTGTTTGGTTTGGTTTGGTTTTTGTTTTTTTCTGAGACAGGGTCTCACTACATAGCTCTGGCTGTCCTGGATCTCACTATGTAGACAAGACTGGCCTTGAATTCATAGAGATTCACTTGGCTCTACTTTTTCAGTGCTGGGATTAAAGGCATGCACCACCATGGCCAGCTTGGCTTTTTTGTTTTGTTTTTATTTTTATTTTTTTTAATGTGTAAGAGATATCATGTGTCATTGAAAAGGGAAGGCTTTATTTTATTTGAGCAAAGCTGAGACACATTAGAGATTTGAAAGGAAAGGTGAATTTAGAATCTTACTGTGTATCATTTCTAGAGAAACCTCTCATGGTTTAATAAGTTAAATGCAAAATACATTTTAAAAAGGGGTGGGGTGGGGTAGGGGAAATGGCTCAGCAGTTAAGAACACTGGCTGCTCTTCTCAAGGACCCCAGTTCAATTCCCAACACTCACATGGCATCTCACAACTGTCTATAACTCCAGTTCCAAGGGATCTAACATCCTCACACAGACATACGTGCAGGCAAAACACCAATGCATGTAAAATAAAAATAATTTTAAAAAAACCCACACAGATTCTGAAAGAAAATATAAATGAATGGCATGTTAATCTCTAAAAAAGGATCGCAGGTTAAAAGCAATGGAAACAATATGAAAGACCCAGGAATTGAGTACATAAAATATTTAAATGGATTTACTTTGAAAAGGAATGTGAACTGAATTTAAAGGCAATATAAAAAAATCTTGGAGAAATAGAGACACAAGAATAATATTCTTCAAGAGTTCTTGCAGACAGCTAGGAAGATGGCCTAGTTGGAGAAGTGCTTACAGCACAGCCATGAGGGTATGGGTTCATATCCCCAACACCCCTGTAAAAAGCCAGTGCTGGGAAGCAGCTCCCTGGAGCTCCCTGGATCACCGGCCCACCCAGTGGTGAATTCAGCTCAGTAAGAGACACTACTGCAAAAGAAGGTGGAGGGCATTGGGAGAGGAAGGCTCATGTTGATCTCTGACCTTTGCACATATGTGCACACACCCACATGGACACATACACATGCAAACACGCAAGAATTCAGATGATTCGACAGCAACAAGGACAACAAAAACCCAAACCCCAAAAGGCCAACGAACAAGTGATAGAAACATGATGTTCATAAATGGAAATGCAAATGGCTATTAGTGATAATCCAAGTTTTATGAATGGCCATTTCCTACCTATCATGAAAAAATAAAGCTTTGTTTATTCCTCTTTTTACATTTATATAAGTTGTTGTTGTTGTTGTGTGTGTGTACATGTGCCACAGTGCATGTGGGGAGGTCAGAGTTGTGGATATTGGTTCTCTCCTTCCACCAAGTGGGTGACTGAACTCAGATCATCAGACTTGGTAGTACCCACAGAGCCATCTTCCTGTCCCCTTTGTTTATCTTTAAAAGAAAGAATTGAAGGTGGCCACTTTTGTGGAGATTTGTGTGTTTCCATTTGCTGTCAGAGGAGAGAAGACTGGTTCCACTTTTCTGAACACATCGCTTTTGGCCATACGTGTGGAGAACACTGAAGATGCTCATCAGTTTTGACTTACTTCTGGGAACTGTACCTGTGATGTGACTGTTAGATTTAGCAAATGAAAGATAAGACTCCCAGTTAGATTTGAATTACATACACACAAAGAATACTGTTATCATTTTTTTATAGGCTAAACGGACTCCAGGCAGTGTTTTGGGGAAGAGTTATCATATGGAATTTTTCATTGTTTATCTGAAATTCAAATTTAGCTAAGCATTCTGTGTTTTATCTGGCAACACTTGACTTAAATTTTTAATGCTGGGTATTTCTAGAGATGGCTCAGTGGTTAAGAGTACTTGCTGCTCTCGCAGAGAGCCAGAGTTCAGTTCCCAGCACCCATGTTTGATAGGCTTCAACTGTCTGTAACTCCAGCTCCAGGGGTCCCAGTGTCTTTTTCTAGCTTCTTTGGATACTTGCTTGTGCATATGTGCATGCACATGTGTGCACGTACACACACACACACACAACACAGACATGCTAGGAATGGTGGTTCATGCCTTTAATTCCAGCACCTGGGAGACAGAGGTAGGCAGATCTCTGTGAGTTCCAGGATGGCTTCCCTACAAAGCAAATTCTAGGACATCCAGGGTTACACAGAGAAACCTTGTCTTGAAAAACAACCAACCACCCCCCAAACTTATAAATTATAAAGGAATGTTAATTCTGGAAGGTATTTTATGCATATACGTGACCCATAGAAGATATTTAATAAATATTTGCTGAATAGTTTAGTTATAATATAGAATATAGAAATAATCTAAAACAAAGAAAAGATTTATGCACAAATCTTTGTGGCAGTTTCATTTCCTGTTTTTGACATAGAGTCTTGCCAAGTAACTCAGGCCAGCTCTGAACCCATCTTCCTCCTACCTCAGCCTCTAATGAAATGTGATGAACGTGTGAGGAAATGACAGGGTTGATATTAAAAGATAGAAAGAATGCAAGCCATTGAGCGAACCATACAATGTTCTCAGACCACAAAATGGACACAGAAACCAATAGCAGAAAAATAGCTGGGACACCCTCAAACACTTGAGAATTACATAGCAGGCTGTAAAGAAGACCAGAGTCAAAAGAAAAATCCCAAGAGAAATTTAAAGGTACTCAAACCTAAAGGAAAATGGAGATCTCTCTGGTGGAGTCTTCTGACAGCTGGTGGAGCAGGTCTCAGGAATCTCTTCTTCCCTTCAGTCATGACCTGTGGTCTGGTTGCCAGCAACCTGAATCTCAAACCTGAGAAGTATCTCAGAGTTGGGGTAGAGGTGCCCCCCCCCACCCCATGGGAAAAGCTTGTGCTAGACTTTGGGAATGACAGCAACAGCTGTGCCTACACTTCAACCTCTGTTTCATCACCCATGGGCACACCAACACCATTGTGTGTAATAGCAAGGATGATGGAGCCTGGGGAACCGAACACCAGGAGCCTACTTTCCCCTTCCAGCCTTGGAGCACTGTGAAGGTGTGTGTCACCTTTGACCAGGCTGACCTGACCATCAAGTTGCCAGATGGGCGTGAGTTCAAGTTCTCCAACCGCCTCAACATGGAGGCCATCAACTACATGGCAGCAGATGGTGACTCCAAGACTCAGTGTGTGGCCTTTGAGTGAGGCCTGCCAGCCCACAGCCCTCCATAAAGCCTCTGTTCCCCACAAACAAACAAGCAAAGAAAAAAATGGAAATCCAACTTATCACAATTTGTGGGTTGAAATTGTTCAATTTTCTGAAAGATATAACCAGGCCAAACTCATGCAGGAAGAAATACAGAAACTGGTAGACATGTAGCTGTTTGGCAGATTAAATCAATAATTAATAATTTTTCAAAACAGAAGGCAAAGTAGGTTCATAATGGTCCACTGATAAATTTACCAAATATTTAAGGCAGAAATGACACTAATTCTCTACAGTAATTTTTAGGAGATAGGGAGACAGGGGAGATAACACTTCCTAAATAATTCTATGATGCCAGTGTCACCTAAAGCCAGACTGTGATGCAGAAAAAGGAGTCCAATTATTTCCCATGAATATAGATTCTAAAATATTCAGTGCAATTTTATCAAACCAAACCCAACAATGTATAAAGGTAATTATATATTAAAATTCAGTAGGATTTCTCTCAGCAATTCAAAGCTGTTCAACTTGTGAAAATTAATCAAAATGGCATTCAACACTTCAACAAGCTAAAAAAAAAATTAAAATCATATGATCATATCAACAGCTGACAAAGAACAATTGACAAAATTCAGCACTTGGGCGGGGAATGTATCTTACTTGGTAGAGTGCTTGCTTGGTATTCACAAAGCCTGGGGTTCCCTCTGTAGCACCCATAAAAACAAGCCATGGTGGAACACTTTTGTCATCTGAGCACTTGGGAGGTACAAGAGGAAGGATCAGAAGTTCAAGGTAATCCTTGACTGTAGCAAGTTTGAAGTCAGTCTGGGATATACATGACACCCTCAACCAACCCACCCACCAACCAACCAACCAACCAACCAACCCACTCACTAGGCAATTAACTAGCAAACAGTCTAACCACTCTCCCCAAAATTCTGTAAATTAGGAACACAAGGGTATTTCCTCAACTTGAAAAGACGTCTACAAAAAGTCACATAGCTAACAACTTACCTACTGATGAGAAACTCTAAGCTTTCTAACCAAGAGAAGGAACAAAAGAAGCCCCAGCCCACTGCTTTTCAGCACTGTACTAGAAGTCATAGCGAATGTGTTAAGAAAAAGAAATAGAAATGCATGCAGATTGGGAAGGAAGAAATAAATTTATTTTTGTTGCAGGTGACATGATTCATAGAAAAAATCCAATTGAATTGACAAAGAACTAGAACCCACACGTGATTGCAAGGTTACAGGAGACAAGGCTAATACAAAACTATAACCTGCCTCCCTATATAGCAGCAATGAACAAGAGGATTTGAAATCAACCACGTTAGCATAGGGCTGGCATGTGAGATGCACATGTACATAGTTGGCATGGTTATATATAGTCACTATTGGGGCTATATATAATGTGTCATCAGACTAACACACACACACTCTGGTCTTCTCTGCCATAAGACAAGGAGAGGGTCTGAGCTCTGAAGAAGTATTCTGGTCCCAGAAATGAAGGTAAAGGTTAGGAGTGGTGTCTCCATGTGTATATGGAGATAGGAGGAGGAAGAGTCAGGGAAAGGAAGCAATGGGAGGGGACAGAGAGAAAACAACAGTGACCCAGAAGGTCCCATGTTCTTTTCAAGGGTCTATCCTCAGCTTCTTAACTTCCTTTCACTAGGCTCTACCACTTCTGGTTTTCTTTTTTCTGTTCTAGTCTAATATGCATACTTGAAGCAGGGTCTCATGCAGCCACAGCTGGCCTTGAACTTCTGGTCCTCCTGTCTCAACATTCTGAGTGCTGGAATCACTAGGAAAGGTCACTGCACTTCTTATGCTGTGCTGGTGATCCAACCCAGGGCTCTGTGCATGCTAGGGAAGCATTCTCTCAACAGAGTTACGTTCCAGCCCTAGGCCCTACCTCTAAACATTCTACTATCTCCCACTAATGCTATGGACAGGTGCATTATACTGGGAAATTTTCATTTGGTTCTAGATTCAGGGTTGTCCTTCATCCCATTTCAGACCCAAGCATGTTTGTCTCCAAGTGTCCTCCAATGCCTTTGTCTCAGGGTGGGCTGCTTAACTCTGTGACAGCGAGGGAAAGAGTATGGCCAAACAGGCCAAGACTATAAACACTGTGTCCTAGAAATCAGCTAGACGGTAAGTCAGTTCCAACAGAGGGGTCTACTGTTGACTCCATGATATTAAAAGTGCCTGCAGTGCAAAATGGGAAGGAGTTCACCCATGGAGAGAGCTTAGCTGAGAACTCCAGTGACTGCCTCAACTTCCCCAGCTTCTGTTGGATGTCTGAGTGCCAGCTAAGATTTGAAGATATTATCTCTCTGTCTCTCTTCTCCTCTTTTACTCTGGCTTGTTTTGTTTTTTAATAGACATTCATTCACAACTTGAAGTGTGCTATTGTAGGTCATTCTCTGGGCAGTACAGAACAGCCAAAGACCAAAATCTTGAAAACATGGTTCCTAAAGAAACATTAGGTATCTAAACTACAGCATCCTTCAACCCAGACCTCAGTGTGTGGGCTGAGACCATGAGAGTCCACCCAGTGGAACATTTATTTCATGACTATTTCTTCCTATGAGATCCAGGAATTCTGTGACAGACACATGTCGGTTCAAGCTGAAGATGGAAGAGGCTTCTTCTCTCTGCATCCTAAATTGCCTCAGCCTCATGCCACTGTTTAAGGTGTGCAAGGAAAAAAAATGTCCACCAAGCCATGCCCCTGAGGCTCCAGGGTCTCATATAGTAGCTAGCCTCCCTGGATGTAATGCAGACATGTCCCTCACCTGAGCATTCTCGGGGCTTTTCCATGCCTCTGGGAAGCTCTGTGCTGTACCTTATTGGCAAAGCAACCTTCCTTCAATGGATGTGATTATGTGGACTTCTTTCCCTGCCCTAACCCTTCCATGGCTTCTCTTTACCTACAGACTCAAAGACATATTTTAGAGAGGCATGGAGCCCTGGGGCTGCAAGCTTCTACCTCCTACTCACTCACACATTCTTGCACTCCTGTGTAATCTGACTACTTAGAAGCCCCTCCCACTTCTTCTTCCCTCCCCCACCAAACCCATCCTGCCCCCTCCTGCTGGTTTTTTCTCCTTTTCTGCTCTTGTCTTTTAAGGCCCATCTGAATCCTTCCTTAACTATCACAAGACCTTTCAGGTACTCCAAGCCCACAGAGTGGATCCTCTGCTCAAAGCCTTCCCTTTAAATGTCCTACAGGTCCGTCGGTTGTTGTCCTGTATATAACATCCACACTTGTGCAGCCGTCCTCCCTCTTAGTGGACTGTTGGCTGAGTTCAAGCCTGGGCCTTAAGTGTTCCTCACTTTGCCAGCCAGACTCTAGATATAAAGTGGGTGCTGGCTCCCCTCTTCCACTGCCTAGCAGTCATCAATCTTTCTTTCTTGAGTGTGAGGCCAGGGGGAATGCAGTGTGTCTACAACCAGTTCATCCATCTCTCTCCCCCAGCACACCCAGAGGGCTAACTGTGTGACCTTTTCCATCTGTGGGTCTCTCTCTCTCTCTCTCTCTCTCTCTCTGATATTTTTTTCTTCAAATGTAGGGTCTTGGAGCTTGTTCAGAAGCCTGGCCTGGCTGGGGACAAGGCCACTCAGTTATATTTAGGCTAGCAGAGACATCAATTTTAAGGCTCTTTAAAAATAAAGTCCTGTTTCGGTTGGCTTCTCAAGCATATTCCCACTGACTCCTTGCAAGAAGCCTATCTGCCTCCTGCAGGCCCCCAGTCTCAATTATAGACCTTTCATGTGGCCCACACATGTGTGAGCATGTTAGGATGTCAGCTAACAGTTGCCCTCCTTGTCCATTTCAAAGAAGGATTTTTCTCCCCTCCCCAGGTCTCCCTTCACTAGTCTGTTCTCTCCTTCCCATCGTCCCAGAGGAGCTTATGACTTCACTGAGGCGTTTCACTCTCCAGTAGCCAGATAAGGTACTGCCTCCTCCAGTTTCCACTCCCTGTTCTTCCCAATTCTACACTCTAGGGTCAGAAGCAAACAAGACAAAGGCCAAAAGCTTGAAGCAGATCGTGGGACTTGCAACTGGGCTAGAATGTGACATGGGGCTTTGAATGCATGTTCCCTGTGGGTGGCCTGTGTGTGCAGGTGTGCGCATAGGAGACATGCTGAAGATGCATGAGAAGAGTGCATGTGAATGCCAGGCCGACCTCCCTGCTCCGTCTGTTGGCCCCATAGACTCAGTTCTTTTCCATCCCCACTGATGAAACACTTCTTTATGTCTTATTCACATCCTGTCTTGACTACCACAATTGTCTCTTTGCCGGGCCCACATGTCTCTCGTCACCAATGGGATCCAAATGTTGCTGACACAATAATCTCACTGCCTTGGAGCTGCAATTGCATTCCTCCACTTTTGCAAATTCTTCTCTCTTCCCCTTGCTAGGGGAGTCACACGCAGCAAACTGTCTCTCAGGGCCTCCAGCCCCCTCTCTTTCTTGGCTTTCTGGCTGCTTTTTCTCTCACCCTGTTGCTGTGCTGACATCACAGGGCCTATCAGTATTCTGGTAACACCCCCAGTGTTGTTTCTTCAACCAGCAAACACACACCAAGAGTGGCAGGGATGCCTCTGGGCACTGAGAGTCAGCAACAATCAGAGCTGAGAGAAGTAGTCAACACGAACCAAACAACAGCATCAAGAATCAGAAATGCTATATATGCAGCTGTAGCCTTGAGTCCGCTTTAGTTGGTGGTTTAGTCCCTGGGAGCTCTAGAGGCTGGTTGGTTGATATTGTTGTTCTTCCTATAGGGTTGCAAACCCCTTCAGCTCCTCCAGTCATTGTTCTAACTCCTCTGTTGGGATCTTCATGCTCAGTCTGGCTGCAGACAGGGAAGGGGGAATGGGATATGGGGTTTGCGGAGGGGAAACTGGGAAAGGGGATAACATTTGAAAGGTAAATAAATAAAATATTCAATACAAAAAAAAAAGAATCAGAAATGCTTGGGAAGAAAGGGAAACAGAGAAGGGCTAGCGAGTAGTCTGGGAAGGTCTCTCTGAGGCCTGGGATCTTCTCTCTACTTTCCTCAGTGTTGACCCCTGGGGCAGAAAGTCCTGTTCTCTTTCTCTCTGTTTCTTTGTGCTTATCTAGATTGGAAGGAGGCAGTGGCCCAGCTCTGCTTCATCAGGAGACCCATTACAGTCTTGACTCACCCAAGATTCCCTAGGGCTGGAAGAAATCAAGCAAGCACCCACCTTCCCTCATTTCCACTCTATTTCCACTTCCCATTCAGAGCACTGAGTAGTCATTTAAATGTGATTAAGTACAGCTGATTAGTGGGTCCCCTGCCTGAGTGTCCTAAGGACATTTAATGTCTCCCCTCCTCTAAATCAGAGAGCATCTACAGGCAGTGGTGACCCAAAGCTGACTCCATCTACGCACATAGGCCCTTCTCTTCTTCCTACAAAGCACAGCAGAACCCATGGCATGGACTCTTGGTGACAGTGAACACCATCTTTATTTTCAAACAAGACAGATAAAAAAAGAGCACCCAGTTGTGGAGGCTTCTGTGAAGAATTCCATTAGCAGGTTAAATAAATATCCTGGAATTGGTGGTAATAAGAGTTGTTACTACTTTAAAAAAAAAAAAAACCCAAAAAACAAAAAAAACAAAAAACATTGTATATGTGTGCAAGAGGAGAAGAGACAGGAGTGGAGCAAGATGCAGCCAAGGTAAGTTTAGGCTGAGGTTAAAGTGAGTGGCTCATCTCCTCACAGGTGCTCTCTCTGGCCGTCAGCTGCCTACACAAGGACCCTTCTCCAGGTTTCTTAATGTAGTCTAGTTCAAATCTGCCCTGATCAGTGCAATCATTGTTACCTACTGGGAACTGATGGGCACAGTATGTAAGCACATCACACAAAAATGTACAAAGATGGAATATAAGCTATTTTGCAATTTTTAAAATTTCAGTTGGAGGTTGAAATAGCATTCTGAGGTCAAATAAAATGTATTGATTATTAATTCTAGTAAACACATATGATAGAAATAAAAGTGAATTACAAAACATATTTGAAAGAGATTTTTATTTAGTGTTTGTGTGTGTGAATGTGTGTACACTTATAGGAGCTAGAAGTTGACCTTTGATGTCTTCCTCAGTTTTTCTCCATGTTATATTTTTTAAGTTAAAAAAAAAAAGTTTAAGCTCGGTGGTTAAGAACACTGACTGCTTTTCCAGAGGACCTTAGTTCAATTCCCAGTACCCACATGGTGACTCACAACCAGTTGTAACTGTATAGTGTCAGGGGATACAATACCCTCTTCTGGCCTCTGAAGGCACCAAGCATGCACATGGTATATGCATGCAGGCAAACCATTCATACACATAAAAACAACAAGTAAACAAAAATGAGTGTGTGTGTGTGTGTGTGTGTGTGTCTGTGTCTGTGTGCGGGCATTTGGGTGCCCATAGAGGCCAGAAGGATCCTTGCATCTTCAGGAACTGGAGCTACAGGCCATGTGTGGGGGAACTCAGGTCCTCTAGAAAGTGTACTCACTCTCTATGACCAAGCGATCTTTCAAGCACCTTCACTTTAACATTTGAGACAGGGTCTCTCATTGAACCTGGAGCTCACTGATTAACCGAGATGGGCTGATTAGTGAGTTCCAGCACTCCTGCTGTCTCTACCTCCACAGCACTGGGCAAATAGACCATCCATGCCATGTGTGGGTGGCTTCCTCATATGGAGTTTGGGAAATCCAGACTCAGATCCTTAACACTTGCATGGCAAGCGCTCATGAGCCATCTTCCCAATCCTGAAGATGAATTCTTAAATTAATTTCCCCTGGTTTTTTCTCTTCTCACCGTGGCAAGTAGAAAATTGTGTGCATAGCTTACCCTTGCAGTTTTCTTGCTTTACAGTTTTAACCAATAGCTGCCCAGCTGAGTATCAGAACTGTGGTTTAGAAACAACGGTGTGAACCTGTTAGCGCTGTGTTTGGTGGCCATGTTGTCCAGAATTCCCTCTCCTGTGTAAAGCAGGCAAAAGCAGAATTTCCTGGGAGAAATAAGGGCCATTCTGGGGAAAGGAAGGTGGGGGTGGGGGTAGGATACAGAGGGCGGGGATGTGGGAGGAGCCCCATCCATTAGCTAGTCTTGTCCAGCTCATCTATGATTGGATCAGATCGCCCATTCATCTGAAATTGCAGGAGGCCCTCATTCAATCACCCTAAGTGGAATCTGATCTTTATCTCTGGATAAACATTCCAAATGGAAGGTGAGTGCTGTGAGATAGGGGAGATAAGAAAGCCATATGGCCCTGTCACCGGAGGCTCCCCGGGGCTTATTCCTATAAGGATTAATGAGTCTGAAGGGGCATCTCATAAAGTCCTGTCTCTTGAGAAAGCAGGGCCTCCCAAACCCCTGTGTGGGCATGTGAACAGTCCACAGGCATAGAAGGCTAGAACTCAGACCTTGCTATTGCAGCTCTTTGGTCTCACTGGGGGCTTCCTGCCTGCTCTGTCCTTTTCATTTCAAAAGGTTCAGTATTATCGATGTTTATACTGTACTGAGCATCCCAAACCCGGACCCCCACCTTGATATAGTAATTCCCTCTGCCCCCTGCATCCCTGTTCATGGCTCTGACCAGTAATGTCTGTCAGGATGGTATGGGAGGGGCATTTTCCAGGTTGAGGGTTTTCTCTGGGTCTGTTAGGACCTGGAGACACAGGGAAGCTTGAAATCCCAGGCATGGGGGAGGGCAAGTAATATGAACTCTCAAGGGAAAGGGATCTGGGGCAGAGGAGAGAGGGAGGGGGAGAAGGCTGGCTTTTGAGCATGTTCTCTCTACCCTGGTATCAAAAGGCACTCCATCCTTCATTCCTCTGGCACTGCTGCTCCTGCACAGCTGTTCTGACTCATGTGGGCATCTAGGTTCATAAGTGAATGCTCCTAGCATTGGGGCAGCTTCCAAACTGGGTCTTGGTAACCAATGGTAACAGGAAGAATAGCCTATAGAGTCTGAGGGCCTACTTTCTCTCAGTGTCCCCATAGCTCTACAGAGTAAGTAAAATTTACCAAGAAGGGAAACTGAGACTCAGAGAGGCTGAGAAGTTGCCTGAATCTGCATACTCAGTAAGCACTGTGGCCAGTTGTCAAACCCAAAAGGTTACAATCAGAGTCACAATCTTGATGCAGAGAGGTGCCGACCACGCAATTATTATTTCCTGTCTTCAACATCCTTGGTCGTTGGCGGGGAATCAGAAAGGACTCGGCCAGGCTCTCCCAGCCCTCACGTTGGACAGCCTCAAGTTAATGTGGGCAGTTGTGCCTGGCCGTCAAGCAAGCCAGTCTGAGCTGGATTCCATACTTTACTTGTTGAACAACCCAAGCCTACTGCTCTCCAGTCAGCCCTGGCCAGGAAGAGACCACCCCCTGGATCCCTAGTCCAGGACATAGCAGGGGGAAGTGGGAAGAGCTGAGGAGGGAGTGTGGGGCCCCAGACTTCCAGCCCTGGGTTTCCCTGCTGCTGGCTTGCCCTGGCCAATGGTCTTGGTTTCAGGCTTCTCTGTGCTCTGAGCACATCTAAACATTTGGAGAAAAACAAGAAAGTGAACAATAGGCGCTTGTGGGCTGGAGAACAGGGCTGACTTCCCCCTGGGACTCCAGCTCTGTTCATAAGCTGCCCCAGCTGCACTCTCACGGTTGGGATGTCACTGGGGCCTGGCTGAATTACAGCCTTGTCCTCCATGGGGCCTGCTACTGACTCCTTTCATACCCAGGGAATGCAAATGTTGGTAGGGGGAGCAGGGGCCATGCAGAGAGGAAAACAAGTTTTCCTGCACACACACAGACCCACACACACAGACACACACAGAGACAGACACACACACAGACACACAGACACACACAGAGACAGATAGAAACACAGACACAGACAGATAGACACACACACACACACACACACCCCTACTTGGCATGGTAACTCTGCCAAGCCATACTCTGACAGATGTGTCCTAACCAGAGAAGTTTGCCTCACAGGAAAAAAAAATCAGCTCTCTATCAAGTGGACTCTGGGCACAGCCCCAAGGAGCTCAGAGTCCACAGGACCTGGAGAGCAGAAATGCCTAATGTGTGCCAGAGCTGTTTCACCAGGAGGTGGTAACACAAGTACCCCATTAGCACTGACGGAGGAGGGCCAAAGGTGGGTCTTCTGAGATGGCCTCTCTGAGGCTTTTAGACTGTTGCTTCTCACTGTTACAGCCTAGGCCTCAGGGACAGAGTATGTAGTCAAAGTATCACGATTAGAACAGAGAAGTACATAACAGAGCTCAGACCCCTCCTCAGCTAAGGCTATCCACACCCAGTAGGGCTAAGTCTCCTTGTCAAGAGTTCTCACCTTTGTTCCCAGGACTGGAGGCAGCTTTGAGCAGTGTCCTGACTGGGTGGCATCCCCGGAACAGGTCCTGGTGATTTTGAAATGGCTGCCCAGACATCCCATCATAGGCTCAGGAGAGTGGATAGCCCTTCTGCCCACTTGACTCCCCTCCCGGAGCAATGTTCTGGATCCGAGAGCACTTCTGGGTTGTTTGTGCCCAAGGAGAGGAGGAAGACGGTGCGTGTACTTTCTGAAAGGATTAGTGAAGGACCATCCAGGGGACGTGAGGGGCACTGTTGTGAGAGCTAGGATCGGAGAGATTAGAGTGGGTAAGAGGACTGACTCCCAGGAAGGACATGAGTCACAAAGTGGGGGGATTCAGAACAAATGGGTTGACTTCTGGAGAGCAAAGGCAAGGCTTTACTGTCTAAGAACTCCAAAATGGCTGTTAGGCCCCACTAGACGTGTAACTCCAAAATGGCTGTTAGGCCCCACTAGA
>JADRCH010000018.1:20831851-20868871 GCA_019843965.1 Rhynchomys soricoides
GAGAGAGAGAGAGAGAGAGAGAGAGAGAGAGAGAGAGAGAGAGAGAGCCATGTTTCTATAGGAGCATTGAATAGACCAGTAATCAAATTGGGAACTTCAGGTTTTAAATGACCCAGACTAACAGGACACTTGGACACTTGGGTCAAAGCATTCTTTGGATGCAAGAAGTGAAATCTTTTTGGGGGAATGGGCCCTTTTGTCTTGTTTATGCTGGATGACCACTCTTTCAGTTTCCTGTTTATTGTCACTTGGGATTTGGGAGCTATCATGGGTATTGTCAAGGTTCATGCTTTTGTTTGGGACTGTGGGCTAGCCAATGTTTGTTTGTTTGTTTGTTTTTTAAAAGAGCAAATAGAAGTAGCGTTTGCATGGAACAAAGATGAGCTTGTGTCATGAGCCAAGGAATTCTCGAGGGAGGCAGGGTAGCAAATAAATTTTGTATTGAAGAAGGTTGAAGAGCTCTCTTGAGTAGAACTAAAAGTGACTTTGTAGGGGAAATATGATGTGCAAAGTTCTGATTTGCAATAACAAAGATTATCTCAATATGCAATGGAGAGGCATGCAGAGGCTAGAGGAAGCCAACATCAGTCTTAGGAATGAGATTCTATGCTTGGCTTACCCAGACGAATAGGAAAGGAAGTTTCAAACAACCAGATGATTCTGCAACCTTCCAAACAAGGCTCTGGGACCAAAGTCCACAGTGGTTAAATGGACAGCCCTTACAGGGCAAGTCTGGGGGAGTGGAAGAAATCCAAGGGTTACTGTGCTCTGTCCACCCTTCCCTGCCTGTGTACACACATTAGGAATTTATGGCTCTTTCCTTTCCCTTCATAGCTCAATTGCCAGGTGGTCTGTCACAAGAAAGTGAAGAAATACCCCTCACTCCCTGTTTCTAAGCACAGAGTGGAAAGCCTTGTGTATGCTAAGCTGCCACTCTGCTGCTGAGCTGCAGCCCCAGCTAAGGGATTTTTGTGTGAGATCATCTTGGCAAGAAGCTCTTTTACCATCCTTGACCTCCACATCTCCAGGGCAACTGCCGCTGGGACGTCATAGGCAGAAGATTATGACCCTTAGAGGCCACACTTCAGCAAGGACAGATAAACAATTTTACTGCAATGGTCACGTAGCGGGCTCATTCTTAAATGTGGGCTGGTTAGGATGATATAAGCGGTTTTTTCCACTCTCTTCCACTTTCTGGCTCCAGAACCATGGGTCTAGGCATAGTCTAGGAACCTACCTTGGGGTGTGAGGTAAGGGGACAGAGGGGTAGGACGTGAGAGAACTCCTTCGTTTAGACACAAGAGCAGTCTCCTCGCCCATAGCCTAGTTTCTTTCTATTTCCCATTCTTACTCTTAGTCCGTCTGCCCTCTCCCTTTTCCCCCTGAGGTCATTTTGTCCTTATAAAAAGGCAATTATTATAGTCTCCAAGATGGCAGTCTTGCTACACTTTCCTCATTGAACCTGGGTAAGCCGCAGCGATGTTTGACCAAAAGTCTATGATTATCAGGGAAATTCTAGGCTTCTTACAGCTTGGAGTCAGCCTCACGAAATGAACGATAGCTCTTCTGGGCATCTGGAGCATAGATCGTTACCATGGCTCTAGCCTTAGTAGCCAATGAACTGCGATAGCAAATGCTCCCTAGAACTGGCTAGCCAAGCTGAGACAGCCTAATCACTGTGTGAAGTAGCTGAGTCTAGGGTAGCCAGTATGTTATATAGTGTTGGATAACTGAACAGGAATGAAATGGAGAGTGAGGATCATCCAATGTCTCAGGCACTCTGAAGAACTCCAATGTCTTAGCCTTCTGGCCCTTGTGTCCTCCAGTAACTCCCTTCTTTTTGGAACTGTGCCTTGGGCCCAGCCTCATGAAAACTTCGCATGCTCACTTGCTGCTCCACATACATTGGTCTCAACACATCCTAGTCCTACCTTGCTTGCTTCCTTCCCTCCTCAGTGTCCCCCTCAGTGTAGGTCAGTGTGGGGATTCTCAATGGGAGCAGTATTTTCCTGGTGTCTGAATTGTTGGGCTTTTGATCTGAGAGGTTTGACCTGCTGATATATGGTCTCTGCTTGGGCTCACCCAGGAGTCAGCCATACCATGAAACTTCAGTCTGTGAGGTTCACATACTCATTACTATGAGTTAATTACTCATGGCAAGAGATAGGGGAGCAATAATAATCTGTTCAGATGTATCCCCAATAAAGCCACCTCAGGGACATTAAGGAATCTAAAACTAGGCTGGTGGGAGAAAACGTGATATGAGTATGAGCTCCAGCATGCATCGATGGAGCTTCCAGAGCCAGCCGAAAGCACGCCCTGTGAAGGATCCTCCCATATGTCCAGGATCCCCTTTGACTGCCCACCTATGGGATTGTGTAGTAGACTATGTTGGGGCGAGCAGTGAGGATACATGTCAACTTAGGTAGAAAGCAGTGCCTGCCCAGGACTTCTGTGATCCCAGGGCATGCTCAGATTTTGGGAGAGAAAGAGTAAAGGACCAATAAACCACGGTTAGCTCAGGAAGGGTCCTCCCTTGGTTCCTTTAGCAATCGCTCTCCTGTGAGCCAGATTCAGCTGTAGAACTGCTGTAGAACTGGAAGATGGGGTGAGGAGTGAAGGCAGACAAAGATCCCATTCTTGGGCAAAACACTTGGCATCCAGCACATCTTCTCATTACACAGGCAGAGCTTAGCAGATAGCAGTATGGGAGGGACCATGGCATCCCTTCATTACATCATCCTTTGATGTCAGTCAAGACCTAGGATAGAGCTCCCTATGCTTCGAAGAGAGAATGAAGGAGGGCCCTAGATGGATCCAGCTCCATCGCTATTGGCTGTGTGATCCTGGGTATGTTACTGCATTTCTGCTGTTCTCTAGTTTCTTGTCTCTAGCCAAACAGCACTTCACTCAGGTTTGGTGGGGATTCCACAGGCTCAAACACTTAACCCACAACCTGGCGACCGAAAGTACTTAGTACCTCCCCTCCTCCAGGCCTCTCACAAGACCTGTGTCTGCCATATTCTGACATCACAGCAGCTCATGCTTAGGAAACAGAAGAGATAATGGAGGAAGAGGAGGGCAGAGGATTTAGGTTAAGGAGCTCTAGGTCCTCAGGAAGCATTCCAGTCCTGCACCAATCCCACGTCAGCCTCTGCCTGTGACAGTCCTAGTAGCCACAGGAGCCCAGCTTCCATCATTCATCGTTCCTCTTAGCTTCCCATAGGCATAGTTCTTTTACTTGAGGAAGACTGGGCTGATGGGAAGATGGCATCATGAGGAAGACATGTTTCTGAGAGGAGGTAGAAGCCCACCCATGAATTTTCATTGTTTTTTGCCAAATAGCCTCCACTGTGAAGCCATGTGCAAGGTGCAAACATTTCCCTCTGCACAGGAGAGCATGAGCTAGAACCCCAGCTCATTTCCAAGCAGCACACCCATCCACACACATCCACACACATCCACACACACATCCACACACATCTACATCCACATCATACCAGTGTCCAGATGGCTCTGAGAGCCGCTCACTCTGGGCTGGAATTTATTCTCTGTCGAGGTGCTTGGATCTCTGTGGGGAGAGTAATTTTCTTGAGAAAGTGTTCACTTCACCTCATCTTCCAGGGGCCCATTTCCTGCTCAGCAGGCTCCAGGTAAGTGAAGTCCGGGCCCCAGGACTGGGCTGGATTCCAAACCCTTGGTGTTTCCAACCCAGAGGGGGCCATGCCTGTTGTAAATCCTGCTTCTCCTTAAAGTAGTTCAACAGAACGAAGACATTGGACATTTCCACAGCACACCTCAGTCATTTGCTTTTCCCTGTCAGCTAACCTCAGGACCCCAAAGTAAAACACGATGCTTCACTGGTCTGCCTCATTAGCATATCTGGTCAACCGAGGAACACCTGGTTAGAATGTATAGGGATTGACTGCTTATTTTCCTCTCCAGATGTAATTTTTTGGACTCTCCACCCAGGGTCACTACATGCTCATATGGCATTGGTGGTTAATCTTGTCTGAGGCACCCCTTCTGTGTGGACACAGACATCTGAGGGCACAGTTTACCTAGAGGAACTTCTGCCCCATCTTCTCCCTGAGCAAATGTTGCCTGTAGGGCCGCACATGATGTGTCTCACACTGTCACTAACTTGCTTCTCTTCTTGGGAAAGTACTTACTAGGGGACAGAAGGCCGAGGAGACTTTGTGTACATTTGACACAGGTTTCCAGAGACCTAGGAGAGACACCTTAATGTGGACATGTTTGGAGGTCTGAGGGAATTTGGAAATGTTTTGTGGTAAGGGCTCAATTTTCCTGGGACAGAAGACCAGCCTTTTGAAGTTAAGGTAATCATAGTGGATGAAACAGCTGGTCAGTTCAACATAATCCTGCCTAGGTATTGACAGCAAATACCTTTGGGTTTGCGCATTGCATTTGGATGCTTTAAGGGAATTCCCAAGAACCATTAACCTCTTTTGAGAAAAGAGAGGTGAGGTTCATGGTGCTACTCCCCCTTCCTCCTCAAGAGTTTGGCCTGTGGTTAGGACATCTGGGCCCAGGGAGTTTGAACACATCTCTGTTTTCAGTTCTAAATCCTCACCTGTCAAGAGGCTTGCTCTCTCTTCTTTGATGAATCCATTTACAGAGTTCTTCATGGTGTGGTCTGGGGGCCAAAGGGGCAAGCCTGGAAGGCTCCCTGCAAGATCTCAGGGATATCATCTTCCCCAGCTGTGACCCAGTATAAGTACCTCTAAAACCAAAGGAACCACATGGAGCATGCCCACATGTATAGTCCTCAGGAGGATCGATGACTTCCAGTTTAGTTCAGTGTTTTCTAAATGGATACTTAGTAGACCCAGCATCAGGTTCTATCAGGAAGTACAGAGGCCCGTGTTTATTTGCCATCCCATTTTACAGATTTTACTGAGTAGCTAACATTCGACAGCTCTTGGTTAGGCTCGGGGTGATCTGCAAATGAGAAAAGATCCTCTGCTTACAGTTGAAATTTGGTTTCCTGACAACCTCCTCATCAGATTGGAAGCCTGGGCATGTTCCCCTTTGAGGAACAGTATCCATGTTAGCTGCTCAATGCATTCTGTTTTCCTCACTAAACCCAGCTTAGGAGGACAGGGACCTGGTATACAGAATTGGCACTTATACTGGCCCTGTGGCCCTCACTGATGTAGGCTGGGTAAACTAGCTTGTTGCCCAAGTGTACTACAAGTCAGGAAGGTTTCCTTCTAGTGATGGAAACCAGCCTCTGTAGAGGGTCTGTTCCCAAGTGAGGGTTAGGAGGCCAGGGATACTAGGACGAGGGACCCCTGGAGATTGGGATGGCAAAGCAATAACCAGAATACAGCAAGTGAGGAGGACATTTATCCAAGTACTTGAGCCCCCCAGCAACCTCCCCCCCCCCGTGTGTGTGTGTGTGTGTGTGTGTGTGTGTGTGTAAGTAAACATGCACTGGAGCATGAAGGCCAGAGGTCAACCTTGGATGTCCTTTTTGAGACAGTCACATTGGTCTGAAGCTTACCACATAGGCTAGACTAGCTGGACAGGAAGCTCAGGGGTGGATCCATCTCTGCCTCTCCCAGGCTGGGATTACAAGTGTGTACCGCCTTTCCTAGATAGGTTCTAAGCATTGGATTCAGCTCCTCATGCTTTCATAGCCAAGCATTTTGCCAACAGAGTCATCCTCCAGTCCCTGAACCTTCTTTAGGAAAGAGCCATCTGTCAGCCTGATGCTCACCAGTCGTCTACAACAACCCATGTGACCATTTACCTGTCTGCCAGAAGCAGGAGATGACGAAAGGAAGGAAAGTGATGTCGTAGCTTCTTGGCCAGCTTCTTGAACCCCAGAGCTTGGGTCAGGTTGCACTCATCACTGTGCATAGAGCAGATATCATAGCTGGGAAGGAGATTAACTCGGGCCCTGGCTGCTCGTAGCACTATCTTATTCTTGCTAGGTTACTAATTCCTGACTCCATTGTTCTGTCTCAAAGAGCAATGGGAGAAAAGTTTGCCTTTTTGGCTTTGGGGCTTATTTTTCTCCTGTAGGATGAACCTCCTCTCCTCTCTCCTTTGGTCTCTCATGAGACCTCTCACTCAATCTTCAAGTCCCGCCTTTCTCCTGCTATTGTCCAATCACAGGTTTTAGCCTTTTATTGACCAGTTAACTCGGGAGGCATCACTTGGTATATGTGAAGATCTCTTTGTGTGTGTGTGTGGGGGGGAGGCAACCAGATCTTGGGGGCCACTATTTAGCATTTGAATACATAGCAGCACCAGACCAACCCCAACAGTGTGTGTGTGTGGGGGGGGGGGATGACAACTGAATAGTTGCAAAGAAAGGCATGGGAGAGCATGGTAAGAAAAGAAACCTGACCACAGGGAAAGACAGTGACAACTTCAGCAACCTTGGACATTGCTGGGATGTGAAGCCAAAGTGAGAGGACCCAGCAGACCTGGATGGATGAGTGGGTGGATAGATAGATGGATGGATAGGTGGGTGGGTAGATGAATGGATGGGTGGGTGGGTAGGTGGGTGGCCAGTTGAACAAAGGAATGGGAGAAAGGACAGTGGATTTACCAAGGATTGTATGGGTGAAAAGAGGAGGAAAAATATGAGTTATGAGCTGATGTAGTATGTGTTTAAGTAAACAAGAAGCAAGGAAGGGAGGTGAGAGGGAGGGACTGGGAGGAGAGAAGCTGTGATTGGGATGGATATAAAGTAAATAAATTAATTAATTCATGAAAAAACCTGAGGCATTCACACACTGAACAGCTTGAAGAACTACCTCTGACTCCTGCATCCAACTCTCCCCTCCGACTCCTGCATCCAACTCTCCCCGTCAGAGTCTCCCTTTAATAAATTCCAGACCTGCCTCTATTCAACTGGATGGTGTTATGTCTGCTTTCTCCAAATCCCATTCCACAGCAAACATGTCCAGAGCCTGGAGAGACAGATGATAGCCCGAAACATGGTTAGGGGAGGCAGGAAAGCAACTTTAGATTTGTTTGAGAATAGGGAGTGTTACCAAGGCTTAAGCCTTTCAGCCACTGCTACTTAGGGGTTTGGAGCACCAATTACTCTGAAAGCAGAAAAACATTTTCTCTTCTGTTAAGGAAGGATTTTCCCCCATGGATATCCCAGAGAGAATGCTTTGTTAAGAGTCAGGGCCAAGGCTTAGGAGTCAAAGGGCTATAGATTCTGCAAGCCTTAAACAATATCAGCATAGCTCATAAGATAATAAGACTCTCCATTCCTGAAAGGTCCTCACCAGGGACCAGAATTGCACATGGGGACATAGGACATCATGCTATGACAGCTACCCATGTGAAATAGGGTAGGAAGGGGTCAAGGAGAAGTCAGAGAGAACAGGTGGCATTCTTAAGTCCACACTACCTCAGGGGCCTGTTCATTTGTGAAATCACTGGATTCACACTGATTTGTGACCACGTCCACTCCAGCAATCTATATGAAATGTGTCCATAACTCCCCCCCTTAAAAAGATTTCTTTTTAATCATGTGGGGTGTGTGTGTGTGTGTGTGTGTGTGTGTTTGTGTGTGTCTACACGTATGAGTGCAAATACCTGTGGAGGCCAGAAGAAAGTGTTGGAGCATGAGCCAGCTTATGTCAGAGTTAGGAACCAAAGTCTAGTCTTCTGCAAGAGCAGCAAGTGCTCTTAGCTCTGAGCCATTTCTTCAGCCTCACAGGGGCCCCTTAAGGTCAATAAATGACACAAACACTGGTTTTTTTCTCTAAGCAGATGCAACAATGCATTCAAGCCTATGCAAGAAAATGGCTAAGGAGGTAGGACTCCCAAAGACATATCAACCACACCTCAAGTCTTAGAAAAAGTCCTACAGGAAGAGAAAGATGTGGGTGGGAAGTTGGGAGAGGGTGGTTTGGCTGACCTAGGAGAAGTTACCAGCGAGGCTCTGGTGCTGTGGGCTCCAACAAGGGCAGGAGAAAGGTGCATTGTACTTGGAGCAAGGGTCAAGTGAAACTCAGGAAAATGGTCAGCTTCAGACTAAAGCCTCCAAAGGGAGTACTATTGCTCCTTTGATCAAGAACAAAAATATCAAGGGGAAAGTGTTTAGCAGAACCCAGAGAGAAATACCTGTAATGAAAGGGATGCACTGCAGGACGTTGTGGCCTTTGGTGCTGGGGTAAACTACTGCAGGGTGATTTGGCAGGGAAGGAGCTGGTGAAGATTTCTCTACCTTGTAGTTTCCTGCTCACACCTCCCTTTGCCCGGGCACAATTGAAAAGTGGAAGTCAAAGATGCTGCCCTATGCAGACAGGTCAAGCCTCTGGGACACAGGGCAGGATAGGATGACAACCAGATATAAAGCAGAATATGAATGCTAGACAATCCCCTGGAAGCATGAGACTTTTGCTGCCATCTATTGCTGCTGCTACTGGCTTGCTGTGTTACCTGCTTCTGCCGTATAGATCTTACCTTTCCGGCTGCTGTTGTAACCCTAGGATCCCTAGCCATCTTATCCAGTTTCTAGGCCCTCCCTCTGCCTCCACTGCTTCTTTGTCAAAAACCAGTTCTAGCTAGGCTCTATCCAGAGCCAATCAGTTTATAAAATTTCTGTTTTCAGCTGTGACTAAGCTGTAGGTTCCAGATTCACCTCCCCCTATAAACAATGTTGGGTGGTGTCAGCACACTGGAGGCAGAGGCAGGCAGATCTCTGAGTTTGAGGCCAGCCTGGTCTACAGAGTGAGTTCCAGGACAACCAAGGCTATGCAGAGACCCTGTCTTAAAATACAAACTGACTTGCCGACTAGTTTTCTACCAACTTGACACAGGCTAGAGTCATTGTAGAGGAAGGAAACTCAGTTGAGAAAATGTCTCTATAAGATCAGGCTGTAGCCTGTAGGCTGCCTGCGATTAATGAGGGAGGGTCCAGCACATTGTGAGGGCATAGTGGTCCTAGCATCTAGAAGAAAGCAGGTACGGGGAACAAGCCAGTAAGCAGCACTCCTCCATGAACTCTGCATCAGCTCCTGTCTCCAGGTTCCTGTCCTGTGTGAGTTCCTGCCCTCACTGCTTTTGATAATGAACTCTTCTATAGAACTGTGGGTGAGATAAACTCTTCCCTCCCCAGTTGTTTGTGATTACAGCATTTCATCTCAGCAATAGCAATCCTAACCATGGCAACTGAAGCTTCAGATAAGGCACAGCAAGCATCGTAGAACTGCAATCTCAAGATGAAGGAAATGAGTGAGGTGGACTCTGGGATCTCCCCTTTGGAATAGGACACAGTCTGGACTTTAAAGCTTTGAAAAGATTCCAGGCAGAGCACATTGGTCTTGGTGAATTAAAAGCCATGCATTACCAGATATGGCATCACATACCTACCATCCCAGCTCTTTGAGAGGAAAAGCCGGAGGATTACAAGTTCAAGGCCAGTTTGGGGTACATAGCAAGAACCTGTCTCAATCACAAAAGGTCAAAGGGGCTTTAGATAGATGGTGTCAGGGTAGACTACAAATGCAGAATAGGAAAGAAGGGGCTGTGTGGGAGAATCTGCATAAGTGCCTCCTTGAAAACTTCTTCCCCAGTGAGATGTGCACACCTAGAGCGTAGCTCTGTAAGAGTGGGTGGGCAAAGGATGACCAAAAGCTATCAACTGAGTAAGTCTGAGTTCACATAGGACACCGACTCATACAGATACCATCTAGCTTGCAAATAGTAATTCCAAACTACATGGTTGGGGAATTTTAGAATCCTCAATCTAATAAGCTTAAAACAAATCCCCAAAAGGAAAAAAAAAAAATCACATTCAGACGTAAGTAGTGATCTATCAGATAAAACCCCTGTATTCTCTAAAGACATACCTAAACACACACGGTCACCAATAGACCCTTTGAAATATCTACCATTCAATCAAAACAACTAGACCCACCAAGGAAAAGGAGAATGTGACCCACACCAAGAGAAACACCAGCTAATAGAAATATACTCGAAGATGACAGAGTTGATTAGATGAAGAGACAGGCACATTAAAATAAACATAACTATAAACATAAAATGTACTCAAGAGCTGGAAGGAAAACACATAGAATGAAGAAAGAATCGGAGATACAAAATAAGAACCAAATGTAGCATCTAGTTATGGGGTTTAAAGTAAACTGGAAACTTCAGGAGAAAGAAAGAAGTGAAATTAAAAACATACAGCAATAGAGACTATCCAGATAGAGACAGAGAGGAAAGACGTAAGGAAATGAAACGAAAACACAGACAGGGTCTAAGTGTAAGTGGAGAGGAAGGAGAAGGAATAGATTCTTGACAAAATGATGACCATTGTTTTTTTCAAATTTGATGATAAGAACTATAAATACCACTGAGCCAAGAATTATAATGTTATCTTGGTAAGAGATAAAACCACATTGAGGTATATTTTAATCAAGTTACTGGGCTGGGGATATGTCTCAGTTGACAGAGTTCTTGCTTAGTATGCAGAAAGACCTGCGTTCAGTTCCCAGTATTACATAAGACTGGGTGTGTAACCCATGTATTTGAGAGGCAGAGGTAGGCTGAATTTTGAGACCAGCCTGGTCTACAGAGGGAGTTCTAGAATAGCCAGAGCCGCACAAAGAAACCCTTTCTAGAAAAAAACAAAACAATAACAACAAAGAAATCAAATCAAATCAATTCACTAAAAATTGGCAATAGAGAAAAAATTAAGTGCAAACAAAAAAAACCCATTAATTTGTATTTTAGAAAGAATAAGAAATATTGCAGACTTTGGTCAAAGTTATGCAAACTAGAAGACAATGGACCAATACCTCAAATACATATATAGAAAACAAGAACTCAACATAGCTTCCTATATCCAGTTTAAAATGTTCTTTACAAAATGCAAAGGCATAATAAAGACTTTGCAAAGCAAAACTTTAGAGTTTTACTACAAGCAGATCTTCATTGTAAGACACATTACAGTGTCTTTAGGCAGAAAGCTTAGACCTACACAAAAGAGTGAAAAGTGCCAGACATGGTTCACACAAGAACCACACAAACATGAACATGAAAGCCAACAGTGTAGATAAAATGAAATATAGAAAGAAATGTTCAGGCCACACAGAGGGGGAGGGAGGAGAAGGGAG
This sequence comes from Rhynchomys soricoides, assembly GCA_019843965.1. Classification (NCBI taxonomy): domain Eukaryota; kingdom Metazoa; phylum Chordata; class Mammalia; order Rodentia; family Muridae; genus Rhynchomys; species Rhynchomys soricoides. Next base: position 20,842,969 of record JADRCH010000018.1, read on the forward strand.
AGGAAGAGGAGCAGGAGGAACAGGAGGAGGGAGAGGAGGAGGAGGAGGTGAGGAGCAGACAGGACAATAGGAAAACAAACAGTAAGACATTCTATTTATATATGCTTTTAAAAGAAACACCTTTAGGAATAAAATGCAAATACGTTTCAAGTAAAAGAACAAGTTACTGAACTATACACCCTGGAATGGATTAATTACTGCAAAATAACACTATAGAGCAGAGACTATCCCCTAACATAAAGAAGGACAATCTTATTAAGACAGGAAAAATGTAAGAAGACATAGTGATACTCAGTGTTTGTGTATCCATCCATGAGCAGAATCTTATAGCACAGGAAAGAAAAATGGGTGAAATACAAAGATGAAGTAGACACAATTACAGCTGGAAAAAATACAATTCTGAGGAATCGATTGAACATATAGAAAAATAAGAATATAGGTGTGACAGACCTCATATCAACAGGGCACCCATTTCCCTGAGAGAGAGAGAGAGAGAGAGAGAGAGAGAGAGAGAGAGAGAGAGAGAGAGAAAGAGAGTCAGTCTAGCTCTGGCTGTTCTGTAGCTCACTCTGTAGACCAGGTTGGCCTCTAGCTCACCCACCTCTGCCTTCTGGGTGCTGGGATTAAAGGCGCGTGCCTCCATGCTTAGAACAAGACATATTTTTAAAGTATGAAACTCGCTGTTTTTACTCATTCACCATGTTGTGCAGCAATCACCACTGTCTAAATCTAGAACATTCCCAGTACCCATGCCGATTAGCAGCAGGTAGTACCTGCTTCTTCTTCCCACAATCCTCTAGAGATCATTACCCTACCACAGGCAGGTCAGCTTTGTCCTAAGCTCTGTCTGTCTGTGCTCTAGACCCATTAATTCCCCAAATGTTCATTTTCTGTTTTGTTTTGAGCCAGGGTTCTCTTTGTAGTCCTAACTGGCCTGGACTCACTATGGAAACCAGACCGGCCTTGACCTCACAGATCTGCCTGCCTCTGCCTCTCAGTCAGTCCCTGCCTCCCTGTGTCCTATGAATAAGGATCTATAGGCAGCTCTGCCTGTCTGGATTGCTAGTGACCACACTCGTGGGATTTCCCACCATCCAAGCTAAATATGTGTGTGCTGTTTTCTCTCGCTAACCTGTGCTGTCAGTTCGCTCCAGTGGCCCTCCAGAGGGCCAAGGGTAAAGGGACCATGTTTTCCTTTTCACTACAAACACTAAAACCTACAGGACATATGCTTTAAAACAGTAAAGTTTAATTACATGAGTTACATCTCAATTTAAAGATATAAGGATCTAACGTATACATATATATGATAGAAGTGACTTTGTGGCCCACCCACATCTGGCCTGATTCAGGTTGACCTTCCTGCCGAGTAGAATCTATTTTCTCAGAGTCCAGCCTGGAGGACATCTGTTTGGTTCTCAGCGTGGTTCTTGCTGGCTTCCTCCATGGCCTCAGTGGAGACTGCGCTTTGTGTTTTAGCAGCCATGGTTCTTTTACTGTGGGATTATTTCTGTAATGTCTATTACTAACTTGCTCCGTAACCAGGCTCGGCTGGAAGGATAGAAGATGATGGAAAGGCACTTTGTAACTTCTGGAAAGCATTTCCAGACTCTTTTGATCTTAAACTGGCCATACAATGGCAGTCTCTGAGCTCTTGCCCCCAAAATAGAGTCTCACTTAGAACAACTAAATTGTGTGTTTGAACAGGTTATGGAGAAGCGGCCTCCTATCCACAATCTACAAGGATATTGTGAAGATTCATAGGCCTTTAATGAGTAGCTTCCAATGAAAGGCTATTGGTCTGTGCTGTACACAATTACCTCAGTTATTAGTCATGGGGAGGATCCAGGGGTTATGTAGCTTGGCCTCATGTGCTCCCCACTTTTATCATGCTGTCTGTGAATCCATTTTCTCCAGAAGGGAGATATGCACCCAGATACATTCCTCTCTTTGGAGTCGGGGCCTTAGTCACATGACTGCCTTCTGCCAGCAGTGCTGTGATCAGAGCTGAGTTCCCTGGCCCACCTGCCCTTCCTTCTTTCCTCTCTCTCTTCTTTCCTTCTTTTACTTCTTCCTTTTCTTCTTCCTCTTTCTATCTCAGCTCCCCATGCCAAAATTATGGTAAAATATATATAACTTAAAATAGATGATTTTGGGCTCTGTGTGTGCACATATGTATATGTGTATGATATATATGATACATGTATGTATTATTATGTATGTGTATATGCATGATATATGTATTGTGTGTGTGTATGTGATGTATGTATGCATGTATGTATGATGAATGCATGTGTGTGAACAGGGAACAACCTTGGGTGCTGTTTCTCAGGAGCCATCCACCCTGTTTCTTTGAGAAGTCTCTTACTGGTATAGAACTCATAAGTTAGCCTAAGCTATCTGGCTAGGGAGCCCCAGGGATTTGCCTGCTTCTGTCTCTGGGGAACTGAAATAGAGAGCACAAGCCACTGAGCCTGACTTTTTTACTTGAGTTCTGGGGGCTGATCACAGGTCTTCATGCTTACATTAAAAGGGCTTTACCAAATGGGCCATCTCCCTGGCCTGTATCCCAGCCATTCTAAACCGCGCAATTCTGGGGCATTAAATACATTCACACCTATTTGTAACCAAAAACCACCATCTGTCTCCAAAACTTTTTCATCTTGAAAAACATGAAACTCTGTTCCCACAAACCGATAATTTTCCCCAACAATAGTAGCAGCCGCAATTATACTTCCTGTCTCTATGAATTTAATTAAGATACATACCTCATATAAGAGAAGCCACATGACATTGATGCTTTTCTCCCTCTCTCTCCACAACTGGGATCAAAGGGTCACATACCTCCTAGGCAAGGAACTGCTCTACCACTGGACTCTATAATATACATTACATCATATACACTACGTATATTATATAGTATTATAATACCATTGAAATGTATGCATGTGAATGTATGTGCACTTTTCCACCCCCTTTTTACTTTTGCTCCATTGTCCAGGCTAGTTTTGAACTTGAGATTATCCTGCCTCAGCCTCTTGAGCAGCTGGGATCCCTAGAGACCTGTGCCACCAGGACTGGCCTGCTTGCTTTTCTTGACAGCAAGGAGTCATGTGGCCCGGGAGCTGACCCCTATGGGAATTTGATATGGTAACCAGGCCAGGAGGAGGGGCAGGAGAGTCTACAACACACACACACACACACACACACACACACACACACACACACACGGCCCCAGACAGAATCAGAAAGACTTTTTGCGCCCTGATGACAGCTGGAAATTCTTTCTGCTCTTCTGTGAGTCGAGTGCTACAAACAGGGGACTTTTCAAGCCCAATTCCAAACACAGGAATTCTTCCCTCGTCAGACTGTCTCCTGGGCCCCACTGAGACAGCTGGCCTTCCCACGCAAGCCGATGCACTCAGCTGTGACTGCCCGTTCCCGGGTCAGCCTGCTCCAGCTCACCCTTGACGGAGAACACCGGCTCCCTGACAGTTTGAGCTGCTTTCTGTTCCAAGTTGCAGAGAGCATCAGGAAGACTTTTTCAAAATGTGCATGTCAGCCACTCTCAGCAGTTCCTGCAGCCTCGGCTGCCATGGTCTTATTTATTTAGCCTGTTCTTTGGCATTCGTGACAGGGTCTGAGCCTCAAACAGACCCTTCTGGCTTTTGTGAATGTGACTAAACCAACTTCTTCTTCCTCAAAAAGAATTGCATTGGATTTGGGATAAGAGCACAGCTAGACTGGAATCAGGGAGACTAGAAAACAGAGGTGGGGTCCCGGGGATCTGGGATGTCCTATGTCAAATCAGATGGTAGAAGGCTGAGAGTGAGCTGCATGACCAAGGCATGAAGACACATGGACCCCTCCCTCTGGAGTGACAAAGTTTAGCTTTCTTCAAATTCCTATGTGAAATACTGTGTGGACTGTCACAGACAGGCTGTATCTCCCCCCCCCCCCTTTTTGCTAAAGCCATGGACTGATGTGGTCTCGGTCTCTGTCTCCCCTCTGCCCCTCTCTCTCCAGGAGTTACAAGGTTCTATAAGGTCCAGAGATTCTCTCCATTGAAGATTGTGCTGATAGGAGAAACTTTGTCCACAGGAGACCCAGCTAGAGGGGACAGAATGTAGAGCGAGCAGCAAGGCTTGGAGGGGCAGAGGGAGGCCTAGGGAACAGGAAAGAGATTGTCCACCACAGATCCTGTAAGACAGTAACATCAGGTGCTGAAAGTCAGACGTAAGCAATCACCCTAGAGGTTCGGAGAGCAGAATTACATGTTCTCGGAGGTATTTGGAAAAAAGACTGAGTGATCCCCAGCTGCAGGTCCAAGGTCTCTCCGTTCTGATTCCAGTCCACCCAGTTGGTAGGAGGAAGGTCATAAGAAACCTGAGTATACCTACAGAGGGTAGGTGCAAGACTTGGGCTACCAAGTCAAGGATTCCTTAATTTTCTGGGTACTGAATCAGGGATTGGAAGCCAGGTGCTATCTCAACCCCTAACTCTGCCCACAGTTTTAGCAACTGAGAATTTTGGCTAAATCTGAGAACAAGATCTAATTCCAAAGCAACTGGCTTTAGTTAAATATGTATAGGATACATATGACATTAAGAACAGTTCCCTGGTCAGCCAGGGCTGTGCAACCAGGGAGATGAGGCATGCTCAGATGCTGCTGTCATAGGGGATGAAGGAGGGGAGCTGTTCCTTTGGAGGTCTAAAGGTTTCTTGGAAGAGTAAGGCCTTGAGCAAGATTGGGAAATACAATGGAGCAAACACGGAAGAGGAGGCGTCCTGGGCCGACAAAATGGATGAGCAGAAAACTGGGTATGTGAGGAGGTGGCTAGTTCTGCAAGTGGGGAGTGGGTGGCAAGAGTCTAGCCGGTCCTGAGTCAACTGCGGCAGGCAACAGGTGGTAAGAATCAGGTTGGCATCAAGGCAAGGCCCTGTCCCTGGCTACGGAACCACATGCAATATGGAGTCCACTTCAGTTTCTAAAAGGAAGATGGGCTGCTGTGAAGGACCCTATGTCCACAGACAAGTAGACAGTAAGAGAAGAGGCTCAGGAGGCTGAGAGAAAAGTCTGGGAGAGAAAAGACTGAAGGCTTTAATTTAGATAACATTAGAAGATGAAGGCATATATATGTATATGCATATATACATTCATATACACATACACACATATAATATACACACATATACATAAATGTACATACATAGTATACACATATATACATATATGTGTATATATGTACACATATAATATATACATATATATTCTGAATTAGATTGCTTGGGTTTGTAGAAAGTTGATACTAACTTCAAGGGGAGGATTTCAGCCTTGCCAGTGGGGAGACTGGAGAGATAACACGTTCAAGCAGTCTCCAGAAGAGACATGAGTCTGGAAGACATGTGGCTCAGTTTTGTGCAGTTCTCTGTGGTGTCTGTGGAGAAGTGGCCAGCAGCAGTCAGAAATGTGGGCATTTCAGTAGCTAGAGATGGGGTGTTCATGGAAGTCATGGCAGGGGACATGACTCTGGGTGATGAGGATGAGGAGGGGGGCTGGATTGGTAGAGAGATCCCAACTTAGAATCCAGGTGGTGGTCTGGAGGCACAGCGCCCCCAGGAGGAGGCTGTGAGGAAGGTGCGTGGGTCGGGCCTGTGGGAAGGAATAGATGCAGAAGGTGTGCAGGACCCTATGGGAAGTGTGTAACAGGGAACCAGGTGGTGAGTGGACAGAAAGCAGGTCTGAGGGAAGCCATTCCAACCTAAGGGAAGAGGTGGCCATACTTCTCAAGTATGACAGTGACTGTACCTTTGAATCACCTCAGAGCCTAAACATGCAGCTTCTGATCCAGAAAAGACAGAGGCTATGAATAGCAGGTGTGGAAGGGACAGGAGCAATATCGGACCAGGTAGATAAGTTAGTTTGCAGAGGAGGTAGGAACATCTGCTGCCCAGGCATGAGGGAAGGTAGCCATATGAAGGGACTTTGAGGTGAGCCAGCAGAGACCAGAAAGGACCTGAGGAAAGACCAGATAGAGCCCTACCAAAGAGGGCCATGAGATTTCTACAGAGGGAAAGTGGAAGTTAGGTAGAGTGAGGGGATCTGAGGTTGGAGAAATTTTCAGGGGCAGCTGCTCAGGTGTTGAATTTACCACCAGCAATGGTGGCCTAACCTCCCTGCAGGGCCAGACAAGACAGCTTCCAGTGCAGAGAGAATGCAAAGATTGATTTAGGTGGGTCCTTCTGGACAGCCCAACGAAAATTAGGGACAGGGGGATTGAGGGGACACAGAAAAGCTTGCAAGGGGACATGAGAGGAGCAGGGAATGAGGGAAGCACGGAGAACTACTGGTGAGGGGCAGAGCCCGGGGGTGTGGATGTCCCAGGCACAGTAAACTGTTGAGCCATGTGAAAGTACCTGGCTATTGAGAGGCAGAGTTGGGTCTGGAGAGATGAGGATGATGCAGGAGGATGGATGGCAAAGGGCAGGGCTGGCCAGTGGCCCAGGTGATTAGAGACCAAGGGAGAATTAAGTCCTGACAGACTGTAGGAATGGAGCCCAGTGCCTTGTGTGGAGAAAAGGCTGTGGAAAGTGGTTCTCAAATGCAGCAGCACCTACAGGTACAATCAGGGTGCTCTTGGCAGCAGGGGTGGGTTCTCTGTCTTCTCTCCCTAACCCTGATTCCTGAGGTCCTTGGCAGAGAGGCTGAGGCTCTAGTTTTATGACTTGAGTGATGCCCAGGGAGGACATTTTTGAAAAGTGTCTCTTCTCACCTGCTGCCCACCACCACAGCCTGCTCCAGGGCACCCTAACCCCTTGCTTGTTCCCCTGGCCAGGGGTGGGTGGGGGAGGGTCAGCCTCTTTTACTCCCTTAGCAGGCTGACTTGGAGTCTTCAAGTGTCTTCTGCATGCCAGGGAATTTATGCAAGGAAGGGACAGGTCATCGGCACTTCCTGTCTTGGAAGGACAAGCCAAGGGCACAGTGGGATTTCCTGTTCCCAATTTGTTCAGCTCAGTTTGATTCTTTCTTTCCTTAGTGTGCTTCATGTGGAGATGTTTGCTCTTCAGCAGGAGTTTAAGGACACAGTGGGGTTTGGAGAGACCTGAGATCTCCACGTGAAGGAAGGGGGCTCTCCAGAGGCTGTGCTCTCCTAGAAGGCCCTGGGCACGAACCCGTACCCAACTCTCAGGCCCTGAGTCCTTGTCAGATCAACTCCGGGGAGCTTCCATTCCAGGCCTCCCAGGACCCTTGGCCTCACACTACTTCCTGCTAAAAATTGCCACAGGCTTCTCTCCTCACCAGAACCTTCCTTTGTTTACTCTTGACCCTCAGGACTGGGATTTCTTTGGGCCTGGCTCTCCTTTCCTCTTAAGGTCTATGAAAAATGGATGTGAGGAGGTGATGGGCAGGCTGCTGTGCCTGGCCCCCTTGGGTTATCTGTGAGCCTCCTGTGCTGCCAGCCTGGGGACAGCTCTGGCCCTTGTGCGTCCCTCCCCCACATCTGTACACGCCTATCCTTTCCTGTGTCAATTGACATTTGTCCTCAGTGGGGAGAGAAGACCTAAAGGATTTGCGCTGAGACCCAGGGCAGAGGGAGATAAATGGAATTTGCAATAAATCCGGGAGCAAAGTTGTAACTTGACTTCAAAACAAACAAAAGGGCCAGGACTGCACTTAAGCTCTGCAGAAGCTCAGCTCCCAGTGTAAACAGAAAAGACCAGTGGGGGTGGGGAGCCTCCGAGGGCCTGGGACAGTGGGGCGGGACTGGCTGACTTCCTCTGGAGGACCGGGCTAGGGCAAGGTTTCTGTGGCCTTGCTAAGGCTACTGCTGCTGTCTGCCTCTCTTTTCCCATGACTTTTCCATAGGGAAAAGTGCCCCCAGGATCTGGACTAGAAAGTCTTTTAGAAGAAATGTGTCTATGGTCTGTGGCTGGGGGTGGACTAGGAGTTCTAACCATCTATACTGCTCCTGGGCTGTATGAGATACCTGCATATCCATGTGTATTGCTAGACTACTCACAGTAACAGGGAATTAGAACATGCCTAGATGACCATCAACATGTGAATGCATTGCGAGCATGTGGTGCTTATATGTAATGGAATTTTATTCGGCTGTAAAGAAAGACAAAATGATGAAACTCCTGGAAATTACTATACGAAATCAGGTGGCCCAGACTCAGGAAGAGAACTCCGTATGTTCTCTCTCCTATCAGATCGTAGTCTGTGGTGTTTGTATGTATCTGTGGGTGCGAACATGGATATAGGCTATGAAATGAGGACCCAAGAGGGAACAGAGGCACTGAGGAAGCAGGGAGGGCACAGAAGACACGGGAAGAAAAGCAGAAGGGAGAGCTGGGGGAGATGGCTTAGCAGTTAAAATGCTTGTCCAAGCAAGCCTAACGACCCAAGTTCTGTCCCCACATCCTATATAAAGAGCTAGATGTGGTGGTGAGTATCTGTAGTCTCAGATCATGAGCCCATGGTGGGCATGCTCACTCAAACCACCATGCTCAATGAGCATGCGCCCAGGGATTGCAGGTAACAGAAGAAGCTAAAAGAAGACCTGGACTACATTCTGCCTCAGAGTGCCTGGAAAGAGTCCCTGTTAACAGCATCCTGTCTACAGCACTGTGGGAGAATAGGTTTCTGTTATTTAAGCCAAAGTTCACACCAAGTTTGTGGAAAGCAGCACAAGGCTGTCATCCTTGGTATACTTGAATCTAGATGTTCTTTCCTTAATGCTATAAGAGAGACTTGTCACACCACAAGACTGTCTGAGAAGGCAGTGTCACTATTTGATTCTGCCTGACTCATGATCTAGAAAAGCACAGAGAAGTGATGTGACCCATTTGGTATCACTCTGAAGAAAAGATAAGAACAAGGGAATTAATTACTCATCTTCCCATCCATCCACTCACTTACCACCGGCTTATGGAGCCTACTACAGGCCAGGCTCTCAGAACAATACTGTACCCACAGCTAGAGCCAGTCCTGTCTTGATTACAGGGAGCTTGGGCCACAAAGTCCATTGTACATCACTAAAGAGGCTGGTTGATGTGTCTGAGATTTTCTCCAACTTTGGGATTCGGTGATTTGGAAGAAGAAAGAAGAGGCCAGGGGCATTTTCTGTGGTCACAGATGTTGCAAGTCAGGGAAGAAGCAAGGCTGCTGGTGACCTGAGCTAGTGAGGAAATGACCCTGTGAGGATGAGGCATGCCTCGGTGGAGGGCTGACATGGGCAGGAGCCCAGCTGGGCAGCCACTGGCGAGACAGTGTAGGAAGTGAGAAGGTCCTCCTTGACCATCACTAACCGTACAAAACCCAAAGTCTCCAAAATAGTTTCAGCTGATTTGTGCTTATCAAATATCAGACTGGAACTCCCAGTGGTTTGTGTAGGAGCTTTTCCAGAGCAGGGGGGATTTTACACACTTGGCTGTGTGAAGCACACGTTTCCTGGAATTCTGGCCTCCTTGTTCTGGGATCCCTTATCTTCTCATAGGTCTCCTGTCCCTCTCACACACCTGGTGTCTCACTGAAAGGCCACTTTCTAGATGGCCTCTCCAGCCACAGGACAGCTGTGTTCCTCAGCTCTTTGGTTTCTGCTTCACATATTTGGGAGTTATATGACACTCCGTGGCGAGTGATGCTGGCAGTCTAAGAAATACATAGTTCAGAGCCCAAGGCCGCTGTGGTTTTTCTGAAGCTCCATTTCATCTGGGCTGGAGGTGAATGCTTCCCTCCAGAGACCCCAGCAGGCAGGGGCTGTTGCAGAGTTCAAGGAACAGTCGCTTCCACCGTGGCTGGGTGTTTGGCTCACGAAGCCTGACAAAAAGAACAGCCCAGGACCGGCACCAGTGGGCAGGGCAAGGCAGACTGAAGGAGTGGCCTGAGGGTAGAGGCAGTGTCCTGGGATCCCTGCTCCTTGCTAACAATGGCTTGCAGTGGCATCATTAACCCTCCAAATGCTGTGATTGCAAGTTCTACAGTTACCTGCCACCACATGTAATTAAAACCTAACTGTTTGTAGTTAACTTTCTCTTTTTTGATCTCATAGCTATCTGTAAGGCCTCCATCTGGGTCAGCTTATTTTCAGAGAGAAGCCCAGAGATATGTTGAGGGCCTGAGAGACAGTTAGGGATAGAGCCCTGAACTCTTCAAATTCAGAAATGAAAACATGAAGGGGAAAAAGATCTTAAAAGTCACTTGTGGCTGTGGAGAACAAGTTAAAAACCACAGAGAAGTCTACAAATGAAACAGCAGCTATCTCAGTCCATTCCCATGGGCTGCCATCAGGGCTCCGAGGTCTAAATACTCTTCCTGATTCTGAAGCTCTCCTATATTTGTACCTTCAAAATAAAAGTGGACAGCTAGCCAGCTGGCTCAGCAGGTAAAGGTGCTTGTTGCCAAGCCTAGTGGCCAGAGTTCAACTGGTCCCCAGGACTTTCGTGGTGACAGGAGAGAACGTGATGCCTGTAAGTTGTCCTCTGACCAGCATGTGCACACATAATCAGTGAGCTCCAGGCTCAATAAGAGGCTGTGTCAAAACAAAGAGAAGGGATTGAAGAGGACACTTGATGTTAGCCTCTGTCCTTGACATATGTGTGTACTCATGTACATGCACACACGAACACATGCACACATGTATAACTCCCGTCACACACACAGAGACAGAGACACAGAGTAAATCAATACGCAAATAATTGAATGCCTACCTTGTGAAAGGCTGTCCTGGGCAACTTAGTGCTAAAGAGGGGGAAAGAAAGAACAGTATCTCAAGATAAATATGTAAATACAAGCTTAGGAATATAGCTCAGTCACAGAAGAACTTGCTATGTATTAGGACCTGAGTTTGGTTCCTAGCACTCATGTAAAATGCCAGGAATGGTCCTCTGTAAATACAAGTATACTAGTGCAGAAAGAAAGGTGGATGGATCCCTGGAGCTTGCTGGCCAGCCAGCCGAGTCTAGTCAGCAAGCTCCAAGTCCTAGTAAGAGACTTTGACTTAGAAAGATAAGATGGGTAGCTACTGAGAAATGACACCAGACCTCTGGTCTCCACACACACGTAAAAGTGCATACACATAAATACATACACTCACACCCATGAGCACACACACAAAATATAAAAAGAACTGGGCAGATACTTAGTAGTAAAGCATTTGCCTAATGTATAAGCCCCTGGATTCAATCCCCAGTACTGGTACAACCGAAATAAAACCATTAAGTTTGAGGAAACCATAGAACTTGACAGACAGAATTAGACAGGTGAAGAGAGGTTAATGACCAAAGTCCCATTGCATAGAGGACAGAAGCATAAGGAATGAGCATAAGCCATTCTCTATGCTTAGGCATGGACACTGCTGGGTTTAACAGCACAGGAGAGAAGACATGGTGGCAAGGCAGCGTTTGTTAGACCACCATTGTGATTATATGGAGACGGAACTGAGCGTAATAGCCACTTGAATGGATGCAGAGTTGAGTAATGGGAGCTCTGTGCATGCCTAAATAAAGAATTAAACTCAACCGTCAAGCTATTCAGGTTTGATCCTATTAAATATGTCCTCTGACAGTTGGCCAACTGATAGCCTTTAATCAAGCTTTATATTTATAAAGGCCTCTCTCCAAAGAAAGTGCCCTCTCCCAGGATCCTTTAAGGGAAAGTCGGTGGAAGATACTATGCTTATAGGCATGGACCCTGCTAAAGGATGAGAATGCTACTGTCAAGCAAAGTCACCGGGTGTCTGTAGTAAGGATTAGCTACCTGGCCCTACCCTCTACTACTGGGCCATTTCTAAATCACCCACAGTTTACTAATATTCCCCCTCTCCTTGATGATCTGTGGCTATGGCATCAAGGGCAGGATCTGATGCTTCAGCAGGTAGCTGCAGGATAATGACAGAGGAATCGGGGAGCCAGCTGTGGGTCTTCCGTACACTTGGTGCTGGGCTGCAAAGGGACTCCAACAGCTTACATCTGATTATCTATCAATCTATCTATCTATCTATCTATCTATCTATCTATCTATGGTTTTTTGAGACAGGGTTCCTCTGTGTAGCCCTGGCTGTCCTGGAACTTGATCTGTAGACCAGGCTGACCTTAAAATCAGAGGTCTGCCTGCCTCTGCCTCCTGAGTGCTGGGATTAAAGGTATGCACCACCACCATCTAGCTCTGATTATTTACCACAAGCAAATGCTGAGATCAAGGATTAAGCCAACTATCAAGCCAAGAGAGCAGGCAATTGCTCAGGTTGCAATCTGTGGGAACCTTTTCTTAAGAACTTCTCCAGAGTTGTTCAGTAGTACCCCAGTCCTGTGCAGGACCCAGCATGTGCTCAGAAGTCAAACTCCTTCTGAAGACAGAGAATATCAGGGCATACCACTAAGATAAAATCTGAGAGATGGCTTAGTATGTAAATGTTTTGCCTTGCAATATCCAGGATCTGAGTTTGATCCTCAGTACCAAAAAACAAAACAAAACAAAACAAAACAAAACAAAACTATCCAGGCATAGTATCACATTCTTGTAGCCCCAACATTAGGGCGGTAGAGAAAAGGCGGATACCTGTGGCTCATTGAGCGGCCAGGTTAGGCTAATTGGCGAGCTTCAGGCTAGTGAGAAACCCTGTCTCAAAATAAGGTAGATGGTATTTCTGGGGCTATCCTCTGGTCTCTACATGTACCACGTACATGTATGTACACAAGCATCTGAACACACATGTATACCTGCATATTAATGTGAACACACACACACACACACACACACACACTGGGAGGAGGAGAAGATGAAGACAAAGAATGATGTAATTGGTCACCTCTGTAATGTAATTGGTGTTGAGTGTTGACTTTACCATGCCAAGAAGGAAAAGGAGTGCCAAAGGCTACAATGGTTGTGGTACTGTACAAAGCCTCTGCTCTGTCTGCAAAAGATGCCTCATGTCAAGTCACACTTCCCAGGTCTTGTTGAGCTTAGCTAGGGAGGACTATCTCTTTTGGGGAGGGCCAAGAAGTTCACATTTCCAGCTTGGTACTTATGAAACTCAAGCAGGCCACTGGCACACTGGCACAAAGCCAGGGTTTAGTGATTGCACAAGGCGCCCAATCCCTATGAGGCCAGCCAAATCGAGAAACATCCCAAGGAGACACAGCAGCTCCATCTGAGCCTTTGCTTGTTGCAGCAAATAATCCTCTCAAAGTCACCTGCAGCCAATAGGATGCTTTGCACCAGGCTCCTAACCATCTTGGCTCCCCACATCAGTCTTCTGTAGACTTCTGTAGAACTGGGATGTCCCACAAAGAGACGAGGGACAGTTAGCATACAATGCTTACTTTTCTGGTTTTGGTGGAGAAATCTCTGCTGTTTGATCATGACTCAGCAAAAATATAACTTGTTCAGAGAACAAAATTATAAGTGTTAATTAAGTGAGTTGGGAGAGCCAGGAGGTCCAGAGCAGGTATAGACCAGGTCCTGGGGCCTGGAGGCCAAGATCTAATCTTGGAGGCCCTGGAAGGGAAAGAGGATGAGCAGGAGCTTTAATGGAAGAAGGTCTGAGATTTTCTTTAGTGTCTCCATTCAGCTTCATACAATACAGTCCAGGCATAGTGGATCAATTCCAGGGCAGATGATCGCAGTGCAGACCCACCTCACCATTTGGGAGGTGGGACATCTCCAGAGGGTGATGAAGAAAGGTCTCAGGCACAAGGTCTACAGGCAGGGCTGGGACAAGAACAGCTCTTGCCTGTCTTTCTTCAATCTCTCTTTTCACTTGAAGAGAAAAGGATAAAGTCCTCCAGTGCTGGAGTCAGATGGCTTTAGTGTGTAGCCTGAAAGATTCCACTCAGTCTACTGGCCTTGTGACTCGTCTACACTACTAAAGTGAATAGATTTCTCCAATAGAGTGGACCAGCTTGCCTCTCCCTTCTGGACCCTGGGAATTAGCTCATTAGCCTCTTCTTGTGCATTGAGACAACGGGTCGCCATAGATCCTGTCAGAACAGCACCTAACATGTAAGAAGTTCTGCAGGGTGGGGTCCTCCGCTTCTTCCCCTTTCCCTCTCCCTCCCCTTTGTCCTCCCCTTCCTCCTCCTCTTGCACCTAGGGCTGGTTAGCTGTGGACATCTGTCTATTTTGCTATAACCCCTGGCAGTCTCAGCGTGCTAGAGGAGTGTGGGAATTGGGCACTGGTCTGTGTCCTGCAGTGGGCCATAAAACAGCAGCAAAGGGAGCGGCCAGTGCAGATAGGCCTGGAGATGAAAGGCAACGTGTTTTCCTTTCCAGAGTTCGGCTGTGTTCCTGAAGGCCTGCAGCTTCCTCTGTCCTGCTGCTGGCTCTTTTTATTCTCTTCCCAGTTCCCCTCAGGGATATCTTCGGAGGCAAACTTCCAGCACTAACAGGAGGGCTTTTGTTCTCCTTCTCTCAAAGTGGACTTTAACCCAGTTACTACAGACTGAGTCACTTCCATTCCTGTTGACTGAAAGGAGGGAACCTGACACTATCTTGGACCTATGGGGCTCTTCTCCACCCCAACCTTTTAGAGACACAGCCTTGGAGAACCTTCCAGAACATTCTGGAGCTTGGTGCTATGACTTGTTTTAGACTTTCATCTGATTTTGGGTGGCGTGTGGACTTTGAGGAATTTGGGGGGGGGGGTGTCTCAGCATAGTCCTGGTAGGGTTCATCCTAGTCTGAGGAGTGCTTGTTTTTTTGTTTGTTTGTTTTGTTTTGTTTTTTTGGAGACAGGTTTTCTCTGTGTAGCCCTGGCTGTCCTGGAACTCACTCTGTAGACCAGGCTGGCCTTGAACTCAGAAATTCGCCTGCCTCTGCCTCCCAAGTGCTGGGATTAAAGGCGTGCGCCACCACTGCCTGGCTGAGGAGTACTTGTTATACTCCTGGTCTGGACACAGGCTTACTTCTGGACTAGCCTCCCTTGCTCACACTTTAGATTCTTTATATGTGAAACTAGGGTATGAAGACTCTGATTTTATCAGGAGAGACTCTGCAACTGACCCTGCTCTGCTAGAAGACTTTAGGGCAAATTAAAATGCTGTTTATAGAAGTCCCTGTCCATTCACCCAAAGCTTTATGGGCCCTTAGGAGTCGGGTGGGTGTTAGAGGGGAAAAATCCACTTCCTGCCTTCAGAAAGGCACACAGGTGAGCTGGTAAATGCAGACTCTTTTCATGAGGGTAAGACGGGTTTGTGTGAAGGGAAGGGGATGGCCATTTCCGTGGGGAGTGCATTGACGTTTTTCCCAGAGGATGTGGCAATTGAGTGGAGCTGCTGAGGGAAAAGTGGGGTGTTAAGGACAGGTGGAAGGAGCAAGGGAGGTCCATGGCAAGTCAGGACTCATCATCATATAGGCTGTCATTAATATTTCTCTAAGAATTGTTGCTTACATGTTTAAGCAGACTTGAGCCTTCTCGTTTGTAAAAGGAGAAGTCTCTAGAAGAACATGCTACCAGCAGCTTTGGAACTCTGTTCCAAGATGTCTGACTACATCAAACATTAAGACATGCTTTAGGCCACTAGCCCATCAGACACACTGCTCAAGGGCATAGCCATGGTTCCCAGTGAATGGAATTCACATTTCCTAAGAGCTAGTCATTCTCTGTTTTTAACTCCCCAGAGCTCAAGGGTCTTGGGCAACACACTCATCACTCCTGCCATGAAAAGCCAGTTCAGGTGCTTGGAAAATGCTGGTTCGCATTAGCCCCAACTTCTAGGTCTCCCTTCTTTTTTTTTTTTAAATTTGTTTTGTTGTATTTATATGAGTACACTGTCACATTACAGATGGTTGTGAGCCACCATGTGGGTGCTGGGAATTGAACTCAGGACCTCTGGAAGAGCAGTCAGTGCTCTTAACCACTGAGCCATCTCTCCAACCCTAGGTCTCCCTTCTATGCATCATTCTCAGAATCCTTGGGTGGATTGATGGTCCTCTGTGTGGCTATGGCTCATTCTTTACATTGTGATTTAAGCTTCATTCTCAAACACCCCTCCTTCTGGGCTGTGAGCTCCTTAGAGGGCATTATACTAAAGTACTTTTGTTGTTTGTTTGTTTGTTTGTTTGAGATGGGGCCTCGCTATATAGCCTGGCTGTTCTGGAACTCACTATGTAGACTAAACTGGCCTCAAACTCACAAATGTCACCTGCCTTTGCCTCCTGAGTGCTGAGATTAAAGGCTTGTACCACTATACCCAGCTAGTACAGTCAATCTTCCCAATGTTTCATAGACCTATATTGTGATCAAGGGATGGTTGATGGTGTATTTTTTTCCAATCTGAAAATAACAACAGAAATGTCACCTTCATCACGACTGAGGATAAGAGGTTCAGGCCTAAGACTTCCCACTGGTCTCAACCCTGTGTAGAAAGCCATTTCCTTTCCCAAGAAGCAACTCCCACTCAATCATTTAGATTTGAAATCTGACTGATGGGAATCCAAGGCAAGAAACATTTTTTTTCAAGCTGATTTCTTTGCTTTAGTGAACCACAGTGTCACTAAAGAAGTCAGCATCGGACCACTTCTCTGGGTTCAGATAGTGGTTTCCTTGCAGAGACTCGGCCTAACTGGTTGGTTTCTGTGCTGGGGAATACCAGCCTCTGTCTTGACCTCCCTTTCCTGGATTGGTTCTGAGAGAGGATAAGTTTAAAAAAAAAAAGAAAATAATAATAATAATAATAATAATAATAATAATAATAATAATAATAAATTCCAGGAGCAACTTACTCTCAGTGACTATAGCTGGTTGATTTCTTCTGAGAAGATGGAGACCGTGGTCTTCTGAAGTATGCAGTGACAGACACAAGAGGAATTTTCTAATACAACCAGGGAGTAGATTTTCCAAGGACAGGCTGACCAAGAGAAGCCTTCATTTGACCATGATCCAGACTTAGGTAATGTGGCACCCCCTGGAGCAGAAAAGGTGACTGGCTACCCCAGGAGGATAGCTTTGTTCTCTTCACTTTCTAGTGTGTGTGGTGATCTGCCACCAATGGGATTAACAATTTCAAGACAGCTGGGTCATCTCAGTGCCATTTCCCTGTGGTGAGAAGAGACAAGATGTTGATTCTGTTTGGGAAGGAGGTGGCAGTGAAGGACAGCTGAAAGCTAGACTATTCTCTAAAGTCTGTGACAGAAGTGGTATGCACAGGGCCTATCTACGCTGTGCTGGCTTCCACAGTGGCCCAGCTGTACCCCCTCCATGAACTCATTCATTATTCCATATGTTTACTGGGCTCCACTCTGTAGCTAACCCTGTCCTATGAACTGGACAAACAAAGCTGAATTGTCCCTCACCCTGGTTTGTTCTCTGGAGTTCCCTTCATCTTCTTCTGCAAGAGAAGGGCCATTGTTTTCCCGAGCGCCTTTCTTTCTCACAGCCACCGCTGATTTTTCAAAGGTCTCAGAGATTCATGAAAGGACCTCAGAGAAGGGATGAATCACACTCATGTAAGAAAACCCACCGAGGAGCTGTCAGTGTTTGCGGTTGTCCTCTTCAAACCCCTGGAAATCTACTCAAGATTCCTTGGAGATGCTCATTACTGGCTCGGAGAAGATGTGGCTCGCAGCTGATGAATTCTCAGTGTCAGGTCAAATTCGCAAAGCCTTCCAAAGCTCTTACTGTAGCAGAATGTCCACCTTAGTGATGCTGAAGATGTTGGCGCTGTGTGCATAGTGGGAAGGGCTGGAGAATTCAAGGAAAGATATGCGATTAGTAAGCAGGAGACACATCTGTTCACATCTTGCTTTAATGATTTCCCCCACTGATTTTGGAAAATACATGTCCAATGAAGAAAACTGGAAAAATAGAGCTAATGCCTCCAAAGAAATAAATGTAAGACGTAAATTTATCACCCAGAGACAGTACTATGACCACTGTAGACAGGTTTTTGGAGTTTGCTGTTGTTGTTGTTGATGTACATGATGCTTTCCTTAAAAACTGTTCTGTCCTGTGCATGGCACTTCATAATTCACTTTCCCCTTTAATGATATGTTGTGTGAATATTTTCCCACCAGCTTAGGTTTTCTTCTGATACAATTTTAATGACTACCTAGTATTCTATCTCACAGATGTTTAATTTAACTAACACCGTATACTTGTGCCTGGTTTAGTTTGTGTACCTTTTTCTTTGCACTATAAATTACATGATGTAGACATTGAAGAGACTGACTTGGGCTGCTTTATTGTTCTGGTCATAAGTCATTTAGTCCTTCCTCAAAAGCCATAGGTCTCCTTGGAGGCCAGAGACACTTCACAGCTCTTTCTCAGAACAGAAGGACAAATTTAATCTATTCAAGCTAGAAGCAGCCAGAATGTGCTTACAAACCCACAGAAACACCCACCAATGTAAAAAGACAGTGGACTCAATTCAGCACAACCCTATTCGTAGATGTGTTAGTTCAGACAAGACTGGTCTGTCCCCTTGACTGATCTCCTCAACCTGGCTATCTCTCCTGCAGGAAACACAAATAGTATTATGTAGCTATAGAAGCCAAATGCCAATGTCAAGTCACTTATAGAAGCAACTGGAAGTATGAGTTTCAGAGCGAAGCATTTTCCATGTTTAAGATTTTCACTTTCTCTTCTACTCTATCAGAATAGAGAATCAGAAGGATGCTGGAATAAAACATACAGGGCTCCCAGCATGCTAAGAAATCGTGACTCAGCCAGGCAGAGAAGAGGAAGCACGGGCTTCAAGAACTGGGTGAACCCACATCAGA
Organism: Rhynchomys soricoides; assembly: GCA_019843965.1. Lineage (NCBI taxonomy): Eukaryota > Metazoa > Chordata > Mammalia > Rodentia > Muridae > Rhynchomys > Rhynchomys soricoides. Next base: position 20,861,690 of record JADRCH010000018.1, read on the forward strand.
GAATCTGGGGCAAAATCCAGGCTGTTGGTCACTAGTGAAGCTCACCCAGAAGAAATCTAGCTGCATGTGGGATGAGCCTTGGGACACCGCCTGTGCCTGTATTTTGGTGGTTTGGTTCTGCATAAGCCAGAAAAGGGTGCTCTCTAGTGGAGGGGCAAAGGCATCATGCCCAAGGCATGGAGTCTATGTGGGGAGACCTAGAAATCAGCTCTTGCTCTGTTGCCCTTTCCTTCCCAACTCGGTTTGTATCCAAGATGTTGGATGAAACACTAAAGAAGAAATTCTGCTTTGCAAGGCAAACTCCAGACCCCTTTTGTCCTTTGCTGAGGTACAGAAAGTTGTAGAAGAGATGACAAGAGGACAGCTAACAGGGAGAATGAGGAGAATGAGGAGGGGACTGGCATGGGAATGTATACATCGGCAGAGTGCGAAGAGGGGTGGGTGAGAAAGACATGGTGGCACGTTCGTGCACACACATACATCCTTCCCCTCTCCCCCTCGCTCACTCACAGTTTAATGGAGTTCTGAGAGAGGAAGCTGTGGGCTCAGCTGCTCATGAAAAGTCCTGGTGTGGGCTTTCCAAAGCAAGTAGGGGGTGGAAGCTGCGATGGGGGTCACAAGTTTCCCTTTAGGCCAACATTTTTGTCTCCACTCCAAAAGGTCTGCTCTTCTCAGCTGCTCTAATATGTCATCAGACACCCCTGCACAGCTTGACAGTCCCATATACACAAACCCAGCGCCCAAGTGAACCATTGCTTTCCCAAGCTGCTGAGGGTCTTCTGGGGGTTGAGAAAGGTTCATTCTGAGCAGTTCCAGAGCTGGCTGATGAGCTCAGCCGTCTCGTCTCTGGGGGAAAGATTTACTGCGCCAGAACATGGCTGCCTTCCACAGCTCCACCCACTACCCCCATCTCCTCTTCCAAGCCTGAGATTGGGATTTGGGGAAGTTTATAGAAAGGCTGGGAACAGATCAATATTCCTGTCCTGAGTGACAAGAAGGAACTGTTCAGAGACTGAGGAAGCCCCTCTTTTTGCCCGTAATTGGATGACAGTGATGCTATGATCAAGCCAGACCAGAGATTCCCACCTTCAACCCACCCAGGTGCATAGGACCTCCCACTTGGCCTCTGGTGATGAAGAAGGGAGAGCCTGGGCCTGGTTGCCAAACACTTACACCCAGGATGTGAATTCCCTCTCTGTCCCATTAGATGTCATCTTTCCCTGTCTAGCAAGCCTCAGGGACAGGCTCTAACCGGTTCCTGCTATAGCTTTCTCTACTGTAAGGATGAGCTAATTTCTGTCTGAAGTCTCTGTTCCTTCAGTGAGATGCCTTCAAAGCACTGAGAGACTGATGGGAGCTTGAGGACCCACCTGGAAAGCTGACCATGGCAATGCTCTGCCTGGGGCATTAGATATACTACCCTATTTAGTGCCACAGGGAGTGCTTGCCATCTTTGCTGTATAGATAGGGCTGTTGTATGGTTCATAATCTTGCCCAAGGTCACAGATAAAGCATGGTGGAGTTGAGTCCAGCAGCCTGGTTTTGCAGTAGGAATAAAATGGCTCCAATCTTGTCAAGACTTGCTGCTAGTTTGCTCTGATCTCAGTTTGATGACAGAATTGTTTTGTTCCTGTGCTTGCTCCTTCTATGGAGACTGCTTGGGGTGCTCATCTTCCCAGCTCTCATCAGGATGCACTGCTCTTACATACGCCCCCATCTTTAGCCCACCATAGACTCTTTATGTAGGCCATGGCCAGGATCCCAAATGATGCTCCCACAGCCTTCCTCAGCTCTGTATCCACACAGATCCCTGCCTAGCGAAGTACCTGGACAGGAAATGTCCCAGTGTGCCTTGCTGCAGGAAATCAGTGCTAACATACTCAGTTTCCTTGTTTCTATAATGAGGTAGCAATAACAAGTTACAAATGACCTTTGTAATGGCTAGGTGAATCTATGAAAGGCACTTAGGGTTGTGCCTGGAACATTGCAGATGTTTATATGGGCCAGCAGTTCTTGATATTGATATAGGTGTTCTTGTTACCACTGTACTCGAAGACAGAAGACCCTCATGGGGAAGACTTTGGGTTCTGGCTCTTCTACTGCTAAAACAATCTAGGTTTTGGCACTTGTAGCTCAAAGTTTCTATACCTAGCATGGAGAAAGCTTAATCCCTTCCCCCCTCCCCCCCCTTTCTCCCTTCCCTCCCTTTCTCTCTCCCTCTCTTTCCCTGAGACAGGGTCTTATTATACAGCCCCAACTGGCCTAGAACTCACTTGGTAGACCAAGCTGTTTTTAAAGTGTAGCAATCCTCCTGCCTCTGTCTCCAGGGTACTGGAATTTTGAGCAAGCCCAGCTCACTTTTCTTTTTCCCTCCTTTCTTTTCCTTTCTGCAACACTGGGAATTGAACCTAGGGCCTTGTGCATAATAGTCAAGTTTTCTACCTTTGAGCTTTATTTCCAGGCACAATGTTGCTATTTTAAAACTGGGATACATATGTTTAAAGCATCCTAGGCCATTAAATACTTCTGTGATAGATTCACATCTCTCTCTCTCTCTCTCTCTCTCTCTCACACACACACACACACACATACACACACACACCCACACACCCCTCTTTTCTTACCCTGACATTGACAGTGCAATTGAGTCCGCCATCTTTATAGAGAGTCTACTGGTGATAGAGAGCAGTTTTGGTACTTTGGATATTCCTTCATTCCTGATGCTGAGGGATATGTTCTGGTTACTTGGAAATTAAGGTCTTCAGAGAAAAAGGAGAGCTGCCCTCGACCATCAGAACATTACCTGTCACCATTGCCTGTGCCTGCCTTCACATGGTCTAGGCAGCAAGGTACTACCCATGGCTTGACCCCTTCAGCAGGCTCCAGTGGGGAAGAGAGAAGGCAAATGACACAGGATGGTATGGGACATGCAGGTGGCTGAATCATCCCTAAATATGATGAAAGCACAGGTTTGCAAGTCCAATGGTGGCTTTGGGACTCTAAAGACTTGCTTAGTAGAACCAGAGCCCCAACCAGTAGCAGGAGCCCACTCTACCTCAGCAACAATGCCTGATACTGATGATCTATGGAGTCTCCACAACACTGTCCCACTTGCCAAGGCTTGGTACTGGCATATGCCTAGGGAAGAGGTTAGACTCTGAAGGTTTCTAGGGCAGACATGATTTTGACTATCCATAGGATCTAGGATTAGGTATGAATAGTGGTTTCTAGGGAAGTGTCCGTGTTGTGGGTGGGGGAATTCTGAAGGGATTTATTTGCTGATGAAAAAGCTAAGAGACTGCTTTTGTTCTTCTTCACTGGTAGACAAGAATGAAGTAAAGCCAAAAGCCAGGGCTGACCGAGACTCTAGGCATGGCTGCTGTTCAGCATGCCCAGCATCCTTTTGGAGTCTAATTCCAACATTCACTTCCCACTATCCCTCTGTGTGACATCATGCTATTGGGAATCTGACCCATTTTGCTGTGTCTGTCTTTACCAAACAGACTCCTCAAAGGGAAAGGATGATACAGTTCTGTGTCCAAAGCATGGGCAAGCAAGAATCAGAGTTGTGCTGTGCTTAAATGGGAAGAAAAGAGAGGAGAGGGCCATGGGGTAGGTGAGTGTGGCGGTACCATGGGAAAGAGCCAGAGGCAGGAGGATAGCCTCTTCAGGTAGGGGGTGTCACCTAATGAACACTTCACAGGGCTTGGCCTAGGCATCAGAAAAGGCTTTCTGTGGAAAAGGCATTGAAGATGGATATCCAAAAGATTTTGTCCCACTTCTGCTCCATAGCCAGCATCAAGGTGGATCTGGACTACCTGGGACAGTTAGCTCCACCCAGCAGTATTCCAGGATGTGAGTCTTAAACAAAAGATACAGTAAAACACAGGTCTAACCCCAGCTAAGTACCCAGGTGAGTCAACACTTAGGACTCCAGGAAGATCTGTTTAGACTCTTGTGGGAGCCTAGACAGGAAATTCTGGTTTGCTTGTCAGTCTGGTTTGCGGCAGGTAATGAACAGGCCGCAGCCAGGGGCGTACACAAATCATGAGCTGAGGTCCTGGGATAGGTCACTCTAAGCCCTGCAGGGGAAGTGACTGGGAACATCCAGTCATGCCAGCAGGCAAGAGGGAATTACAGGTGTGATCTGAAGAGTGGTTGGGCTGGTTTCAAGCCTGCAACCTGCCCATGGAGAACTGGTTCCATTTTTAACAACTGTCAACTCAGCCCCCCTTGAGCCCAGAGAGGCAGGCTGGCTAGACAGAGTTTGGGGAGACCTGTCAGTCTTGTTGACCTGCAGAAGCCTCCCTAGATGTTGATAGACAGTAGTGAGGCTCCTTATGCCTTGTTGGAAGACAGACAGTAGGCTGAGATTGGTACAAACCTTCAGAACCAGCATCATGGTGGGAGCGCCAATCAGTCCTGGGTAACCTATGTGGGATGGAAAGGAGAGAATATGAGGCATGCGTGGAGACAGGAAGGGAGACTTTGAAACAGCGTGCAACAGTGTTGCTTTGATATTAATATACACCCTGAGCATAGACCTTAACAGACCTTAGTGCCTGTGTGTGTGTGTGTTAAAAAGCTAAGAAAGGAAGAAAAATTACAGAAAAGAAGAAGAAACAACAACAATAAAACTTAAACCAAAACCAAAACCCAGCCTTTTCTACCCCTGTAACCATTAGAAAGAAAATGAAGTCTAAATTGTGCTCAGGGCTGCTGGGACAGAGGAAGAGAGGCAAGAATGGAAAAAACAGGCCGTAAAGATGCCAGGACTCCTTTAAGCAGAAACATCTGTTGAAGTCATAAGACTCAGGGCCGGTCAGGCTCCTAACAAACCCAGGAAGAGGAGAGTCTGCGCTGGATCAGGATGCCCCTTGTGTCCAGCACAGACCCCTGGGACAGCATACGTGCATGCAGAGGGTACCTCCTCCAGAGCTCTGCCTGGCCTGGCTCCTGGCAAAAGAGGAAAGGAGAGGGAGGAGCCTGGGGCAGCCAGGGGCAGAGATGGGACAGCAGTTTTGAGTGTGTATTTATTTAAAGCTTTAACTTACTGGGGTAGCCTGGGGAACCACATGTCTCAACTTCTGCAGCTGAAGGAGAGAGGAAGGGAGGAGTTGCTGATCTGCTTGTGAGCTGGGGCCTCTGTTTGATTTTTTTTTCAAATTGTAGCATCTTCTCTTGTGCCTTCGGCCTGAACCAACTATCTAAGGCTTGCCCCTTTTGACAGCTATCAAAATGGCTGGTACCATTTCTCAACCAGATAATACTCTCTGTGTCACATTCCTGCTAAGTAGCACCTCATTTAATCCTCTGGCAACTGTGTCACTGCTGTTGGGTAAAAATATATACGACTGTCTTCGGGAAGGTTCTTGTATCAGTACGACATTCCAGAAGAAAACTGAGGCCAGACACTGCTAACAGACTCCCAGGCCTCCTAGTCATGTACTCCAAGAACCATCCAAGGAGCTGCCTCTCCTTCCTCCCACGAAATAAATGTGAAAAGCAGCAATAGCCAAGCACTGCTGGGGGAACAGCTGTGCTCAATCAGCCCAGCATTCACACAAACCTCCAGAGTCCCCCACCCCCACCCCACCCCACCCCTCCCCACCTCCCACCCCCTGTGGCTCATTCATTCCTATGCTCCATATCATCTGCCTAGGTATACAGATGGAGCCACAGCCACAGAGCATGCCACCCCCCAGAGGGAAACTGCAACCCCCCCACACTACTATCATGGCAACAATATCCTGCCATCTCTCAAGGAAACACAGGTAGTGAAAGAGATGAAAACCAGACCCTGATTTACTTGCTTGTGGAAAATGGGAAAGGTTCTGGAAGACTCCATTGTGAAGGCTAGATTTGTTTTCTCTTCTAAGAGTTTCTCCTTCAGGCTGGTCAGGCCTGGAACTTTCATCGACATTTAGACGGCTCCCTGGGACCCATATTTCACATGGGTGCATACACTTGAGATGAAAGTATACGTGGCTATAGTGGAAACACGTTTCATGATTAGGGAGCTGATAATACTCACAGACAACGCATGAAATAGCCAGAGGAAAAGCTGAAATGCCAGCATCAAGGTAGCAAAGGCTACTAATGGTTCCTGGACAATGTCTGGGCTGCTATTGTTCATGAGGTTGGGGCTTGTTACTGTGGGTGGGTTCCCTGCCTCCATCAACCCCATGTGGTAGGTAGTATCACATCTACCCTAAAGGGAGGGAGTGTCAGAGAGAGGGCTCACTTCCCTTCTGCCACATATTGCTGAGTGAAAAAACGGGAACCAGAATCAGTAAGGCTCTTCCCTGGGGGCCACTGTATCACAGACTGCAATGTGTGTCATGTTACCCAGTGAGCCTATGAAAACCCTGATCCAGTAGGGGCCTGCGGTTCTTCATGAAACAAACAGGCTGCAGGCTCGGGATGCTAGTCTTCTTTAACACTCCCCTCTGACAGCCATTTGGGCTGGTGTCACTCTTTCTCTGCAGTAAAGCTTTCCCACCAGGAAGCTAGGATCGACCAAGAAGCCACAGTGTGCAGTTGGTCCCACATTGTCTCACTTGGCTGCCTGTTAAACCCCACCACCAGTACTGAGTCACAGATGCCAGCAGGGGCCTCTTCAGTGAGGATCAGAAGCCCATGACAGGAGACAGCTGCTCCCCTGGGGGCTCGGATAAGACTTTGATATGATTTTGGTATCTCAGGGGATGGATGTGATAAAATCTTTCAGATGGCCTCTCCCACAAGATGGGGAGAATTCCCCCACCCCTGAGCAGCAAAGGAATTACAAGTCTGCTGCTTCAATCTCAGTGGAAGCAAGAAATCAGGCAGTGTGAGGCCCCCGTATAGATGTGGTGCTCATGTCTCCAAGCTCAGCATTTGGAAGGCTGAAGGAGGAGCCTTTCTGAGAGTTTGAGGTAGCCTGAACTACATTATGAGACCCTGTTTTGTTGTTGTTGTTTTTTGTTTTTTTGGTGTGTGTGTGTGCCCAGACTCATATATATGTGTGTTTAAAATAAATTATATATTAATATTATATATAAATTTTATTTATTTATTTATTTTTAGTGCAAGGGGATGCTTTGTGTGAGCCCTAATGACTAGAGTTCCTGATTCTACTCCATTTAAGAACTGGAGAGAGAGAGAGAGAGAGAGAGAGAGAGAGAGAGAGAGAGAGAGAGA
>JADRCH010000018.1:20876415-20902458 GCA_019843965.1 Rhynchomys soricoides
TGAGATGCAAGAGGGCAGAGAGGGTCTGTGCAATAGAGGGCCAAGATACGCCCTCAGCTCCCCAAGTCACCAGTCACTCAATAAGCTCAATAGCTTGGCACTGTGCCTGGCTGAGAGTTTGGTGAAGTGGAAAAGGCAGGGCCTGAGGTTTGTGCCCGAGATCAAGGGTAGCATGGAGACCACTAACCAGGATGCTACTTTCTTTTAAAATTTAAAAGATTTATTTTATTTTTATTTCCTTATTTATGTGTATCTGTCAGGGAGTGTACACACATGTATGCAGGTGCCCATGGAGACCAGAAGAGGGAACAGAACTCCCTTGAACTGGAGTTAAAGACAGTTGTGATCCGTTCTATATGGGTGCTGGGAACAGAAGTCAGGTACTTTGAGAGAAGCAACATGAATGCTATGCGATCTCTTTAGACCCTCTTTTTTTTTTTTTCTCTTAAGGTAAAAATCAGGAGAACAGGGAATGAAATTCATGCCCATGATCACTTCACTTTCTATCACTAGACCACAGGGGAAAGAGAAGGTTTGTCTTTGTTTATCACTTTTATAACTGGTCTTTGCTACGTTGTGGGTCCTCCTTTGTCCCATTCTTTATTCCTCCGGTTTTGCCCCCATCCCTAGAAAGGAGAGAAAGAAGGCTGGAGAGAAGAGAGGAGTTAGGAACGTCCCTGAGTCTAATGAACTTTCCTTTTGTTTCTTCTTTGACCATGGCTACTAAGGAGCACAACCTCCCTAAATGACCACCAACCTCATGCCTCTCAGAGTCCTAGCATTTATAGACCATCTGAAAAGTTCCCAGAATTCCAAATATCACACAATCACAGAAACTATCTGCAGCTGGCAAAACCACACCTCTGTGAGAGTGCGAGGCAAATCATAGTGAGTTGCTTCGAACAGTCCGATGCAGCCTCACATCCCTATGCCCGGGTTTAAAACAAAAGCACATTTTTATAATATTTTTGTGTCTTTTAAAGAAACCAAAATTGTCAAAATTGTCACTACACCTTTTCAAGGCTGGACCTTCATCTTCAAAATGATGGGTATCAAAAAGAAAATCACAGGACAAGGAGGGTCCAGGAGTTTTGTTGCTGTTACCCTCTGGAGAAAGCCACAGGTACATGGCAACTGATCTGTATCCCTTATCTCTCTCCTCACCCATTGTGTCTCCTCATGGGTTACAATAAATGCAGAGAACAGCTCTGCTCTGCTTCTAAGCTAAAGGTCAAGGCTAGAAAAAACTTGGAACCAAACTGAAAATCCCGATTCCCTCCCATAACTCCTGTCAGCTTGTTAAGCATTTCTGTTTATCTAAGTTCTGTAGTGAGCATTGGTCTCTCAGGCTCTGACAAGACCCTGGCCTCCTAAGCTTGCTTTCCAGGGAATCTCAGCAAACCACAAAAAGAATCTCTCTGTTTCTTCCTTCTTTACCCAGTATATTTTTAAACACAAGACAATTAACTGTTTCTCTTGATGTTGAAATGTTTTCTCTTGCAGATCCCCCAGCAGCAGAGAGCTTAGCTGGGAACATAGGCTCTGGGACAAGAGGAGGCACACCCCCCCAAGCTCACTTCTGACCCTTTGCTGAACTCAGTCTTGCCCCTTGTCAGCACAACAGTGTCAGAGGAAGACTGCAGTTGCTCTAATTTCTAAGAAGTCTCTTGCCCTCAAAGCTCTGAAGAACCAAAGCCTAAATTCTTCCCTAGAAACATCGACCTGTCTCTCAGGCTGTCATGCCCTCTGCCCAAGTGCAGCAACTGGAGCTTGTTGCTCATCGCCAAGGGCCATGGTGATGAGGATGCTAGGAAACTTGCCTATGAATAAGAGCTTCTATCTTACAAGTCCTCAGCCTTCTTGTGTTGAGCATGACTTTCTGTCCTCAGAGTCTTGTGGTTTACTGAAATGTGGGCTTGTGGGTGGTGGGCAGGGACAGATGCCCTTCTCTCTCTTTCAGACCATTCCCCTTGCTTGGCTGGGCTGCTTCTGTGTTCCCTGGGGATGACAGCTAGGAACCTAGCCACCAGCTTCCATTGTTCCCTGGGTTCCTTTTGGGCTTGGCCAGTGTGAGGCAGGGGCAGGAGATCAGAGGTTGGGAGAGCATCTCTTCCCCATTGCTGCTTTTGCTGCCATGTTTTGTCCCTGATAGAGGCTATATCCCTCCATTCTGTGGCTCTTCCAGGTGACATCCTCTAGGGTCCCAGCTCTCACTTGGCCAGCCACATTATTTCTTCCCTTGGCTACTCGTGGTTCCTGGATGATAGCAGCTTCCCCCTATTAACAGTCCCTGAGGGGCCTCAGGATTCCTGGCACCTCCCAACCGTCTGTAAACTGTCCCTTCACTGTCCCCCGCCACCAAGGGTTAAACCACTTGAAAAAGACTTCTGTTTTTTGCAGAGACCTCACTTGTTATATCTTCCTATTAAATTGGAAATTAAAAAAAAAAAAGTCCTCCAGGATTGACTCAGTACTTTGATAGAACCTGAGGCTGGGCAGCTCCCAATAGAGAGATGCCTCTAAAGAGCTTGGCACAATGCTGGGCACATTACAGATATAAGTACAGTGTATCAGCTAATCCACTGCTAACCTTGGCCTCCTTTCAGAGAAATAGTCATTCTTGAGAATTTTCTTGGAAGCTGAGATAATCAGTGAACTTATTGAAGTGGCCTGAAGACCAAAGACATTGTACCCCCTCCTTTGCTTGTTTGTTTTTTGAATGTAGAGTAGATTTGGTTAAGCAATCTTTACTTTCTCTCTGTGTCGCTTCACCTTTGGCCCACTTTCCCAGCAGCCCCCATTCTCTACACATACACCTGAGACAAACCCTGGCTAAATCATTGGGCTTCCTTGGCCTTCCCTGTTGTAGTGGTGACCGAGGGACTCATGCCCAGGGCTGCTGCTGTTTCCATTAGCTCTGTCCCCTGGCTCTTGAGCAGGACCAGTAGGATCACCATGGAGATCCGATTGTCTTACAGGGACTGGAGTAAAGCCCTGAGTGCTCTGCATGATCGGAAAGCAGGAACAGTGTGACATGTAGAGGCTGGAGAAGGTTTGAGGGCTGAGAGCTGTGTAGCCAGCAGCATTGTTACCAACTGACTTATAGATTCAGAGCTTTAGTCCACTAACATCATGATGGGAAGCGTGGCAGGGAGTATGGCAGCATGCAGGCAGACAGGGCCAGGGAAGGAGCTGAGAGTTCTACATCCAGATCCATAGGCAGCAGGAAGAGGAAGACACTGGGCCTGGCTTGGACTTTTGAAACTTCAAAGCCCACCCCCAATGACACACTTCCTCCAACTAGGACACACCTACTTCAATATGGCCACACCTCCTAATCCTTCCCAAGTAGTGTCACTCTTTGATGACTAAGCATTCAAATATATGAACGGGGGGGGGGGGGGGGGGGGGAGTCATTCTTATTCAAATCATTATATCAGTGAAGGAGAGCTGCTGGCTACAGTGGTGTCCAGGTAGAAAAGCAGAGAGGTGAATGCTGGTCTTCCACTAACTGCTTCCTTCTTATGCAGTGGAAAACCCCACCCTATGGAATGGTTATGGCTACACTGAGAGTGGTCTTTCCCACCTCAGTTAAATTTCTATGGAAATGCTCTAACAGACCCTCCCAGAGGTTTGTTTTCTAGGTGATTCTGAATCCTGTTAAGCTGGCAATCATGATTAGCCATAGCAGTGATGTAGAGAGTATTTAGGTAGGGATATTAGCAAAGGCAGATGTTTTGAGTGACAGTGAACACATCCCCAAGGATATGGTGGGTGAGGAGCATAGGGCAATCCAGGCAGATGAAAAATGGCAAACAAGGACACTGAGTTGGGAGCACTGCTTTACAACAGTAAAGTTCCATGGGCCTGAGTAGAGGTAGGGAGAGAGGTGTCAGGAGGTGAAGGCAGAGAAGGAGCAGGCCTGGCTCACGGGGCTTAAGATCACGGTAGCCTTCGGCTTCCTGTGAGTAAGATGACTCTTGTGGGGTGGGAGGCAGATTTGGAACAAGGAGAGATGTGCTGGGATGTGCCCAGTCACCCTGGATGGTAAGAACTGACCGTAAATAGTACAGAACAGAAAGACAAATGTGGACATAATCCAGGTTGGTACAGTGACACAGTCTGGGCTTGAGTCCATATTCCATATATGACCCAAATCACCTGGAGTAAGTGAATCTCTTTGCTTCTGTGCCCTCACCTTTAAGCTTAGTGATTGTGTGCACAGGGCCTGACTCATCACAAATGCTATGTTCTTCCTGCTGTTGTTGCTACATCAGAGGTGACTGGAAGCTGAGCAGTCAAGGCCATAAGGGGGAAACAGCATCCAGATTGAAGTAATCGTGGTAGGAATGATGGCACAGGCCTGTAATCCGGTGCTTGGATGTGGGTGTGGGGGAGGGGCCAGAGTCAGGAAGATCAGAATTGCAAGGTTAACGTCAACTATATATTGGTTCAAGACCACCCTGGACTATATAAGACCCTGATTTGAAACAAAAGCAGAAATGAAAACCATTGAAGCCTCAAACTGTAAATTCATTCACAGAAGCCAGGAGACACAATGCAGGGATAGGGGGTGGGGATGTCAGGAAAAGCTGAAGGTCCTGGAGAAATGGGTAGTCCAGGATGAGGTGAGAGGGACTGTGGAAGTTCATTCAGAGGCCAGTCTCTGGAAGAGCAGTGGTGGGTAGGTTCCGAGCAGAATGAAGTATCCCAGGCAAAGAAACTAAGAAATAAGGAGTTGGACCCAGACAGGCCAAAGGTCAAAAGATCAAACTCAGGAAGCAGTGAACAAGGACAACTTGGGGCAAGTACCCAAATGCCAACATCTTACTTTAGGTATGTGATGTGGCAGACTTCTTAATGAGCAGCTTAGGCTTCCAACAACCCAGAAAGCAGGACAGCTGCTGGCATTTTCCAGCTTTGAGATATGAGGTCTGGGTCTCATTGGACAGGGCTCATGATACAGGGATGGACTACTGCATAGATGAGAAGCTTAAAACCCTCTGCAGGCTGGGAAGGTTCCAGGGACTGAGGGATACTTAGCAACACCCACTACTGTATTTGGATTAGAGATAGCATCTCCAAAAGTTGGCCAGACATTCCTGCTCCTAAGCTAGAGATATTGAGGACTTGAGGAGAAATTCTTACATGGAATATGAAATGGCAGAGCCCTGGGAGCCTGTGAAGCACATGGGCCAACAGTCTTCCCAGAATGCCATAATACTTGTCAATCACCAGGATTGTGCTCTTATGCTAATTCTGATAGACAATGAAACCAGATCCATGTCTACTTTCTGTGTCTGTTTCAGAAGCTCATTCTTCATGTCTGGGGATGTTCATTCTTATTTTACTTCTTTCAGTATGCCTGGTCAGCTGGCTCTTGGATGAGGAGTTGATCAGTGGAGTCTCAAAACACAGCCAATAAACAGCTAACCAAAGGACCAAGAGTTGACCAGTCTTCTAACCAAACATACAGAGGAGAGTAATAGTCCCTTAAAGATGTCTATTCTAGTGTACGGAACCTATGAATATGTTCCCTTACATGTAGATTTAAAGTTTATTATTGGTTGATCCTGAAATAAGCATAGTGTCCAACATTGGTCCCAATATAATCAAAAGTTTTAAAAAAAAAATGGAAAAGGGAGGGAGAAAAAAAATTGTAGCCAGGAGAAGTGCTTGAAGAACAAATGATCAAAGGCTACAATGCTGGTGGCTCTGAAGACAGAGGAAGGGTGCTCTGAGTCAAAGAATCTGGGCAACCCCCAAAAGCTGGAAAGCAATCTCCTTTGGAACCTTCAAAAGGAAATAAGACCCTGGCACCCCTGGTTTCTAGCTCAGTGAGATACAATTTGGACTCCTGACCTCCAAATAGTAAGAGAATTCATTGGCATCTTCAAAACCCACTAAGTTCGTGGTAGTTTGTTACAGAAGTGACAAAAAATGAATACCCTAAGCTGGATCTGTGTTCTGCGCGGAGGGCCTAGTGCCATGGTACACATTGTTCTCATCCCAATGGTTCAACTTCAGCTCTCATGGTCACCTCCTGTGTTCCTGCCAACCAGAAGATTCATCGTTTCTTGACAGTCCCTGTCCCTGACCTCTGATAATTTTCCAGATGCTTCTTGGAAAGGTCATTGGATCCTATCTCTATGGAGAGACTCAAAGCCTACTCATGGGTTGATTGGCTGGCCGTTCAAAGGCAATACCAAGGATGTCGGTGATTTGTGAACTGGGAAACCAGGGCAAACATGAACGAGTGTGATTGCGTGTACATGTGCAGCTCTCTAGACTTTGAGCCAAGGACTCTGCATGCCTGCAGGGTCTCTCCTTTTAGGGTATTGACCACAGTCTTCAATTACAGCCTCATATATGCAAATATAGTTCTCTTACCAGATTTGAAGCTTCCTTGAGGCAAAGATTGTGGACTTCAGTATTTATCATACTAACCTTCAGTGAAGGAGGAGGTAACATCAGGGACAGGTTCTGATGAGGGTATGGGGTTACCACAGGCTGCTGAGAGTTCTGACTCCACGTCCTTGCTCACCCACACCCATGAGACTTAGACTCATTGACGTCAGCCTGACTATACTCTATGCCTTTAAATGCAGTGAGCACTTATTGGAGACATATTTTCCATAGTCTCCCCACCTTGGTACTTTCTAGGTTACTCATGACTTCTAGATCCTTCCAGTCCTTGGTGCCACTAGCCTGCCTTATACAAGGTGACAAGAATACTTTCCCACAGCCGTGAGAGACCCACTTGCCATGTGTCAAAGGATCCTTCAGAGTCTTCATTCTGGGACCTCTGCTAACCCTAGCTCCTCCCTATGTCTCGGGTGTCCATGCTCTGCTCCAAGCAGGACACTCTGGAAACTTGATGTTCCCACCTGTGGAAAACAGAGTCAGGACAAGGAACTATAGGGCAGAGGGACCTGAGTGTAATGACCTAACAGCCACTAAGGCAGGCTCTCCTCTCTCATTGCCATAGCCTGTCCCACTGCTCTGGGCCACTTTAGGTAAACAAGGGCAAGAAAACAATGTCTATGGGCTACAAAATGAACCTGTCAGGAAAGGAATGTTATTACCAAGTATTCTCAGAGGGCAGGACAAACAAAGACTTGACTTTAACACCAGGACCCTGGTTCCCAGCCACCAGTCCCCAGCAGACCTGTGAGCAACAGGCCTAGAGCCCCACATGCAGGGATCCTTTCTACCTGCCCCCTCCCTATTCCAGGGTAAGCTTGGCCCGTTTACTCTGACTGGATGAGGGGCTTCCTAGGAAACAGCCAGTGGGAGGCAGAGGCTGCTAGGATTCAGGCTGCTGGCAGGCCAGGCTCCATGGAGGCCGTGGCAAGCCCTTTCAGTGGTGGCAGCCTCATCTCCAAGGAGGCAATCACATCAATAAGGGACGTTCGGCATCTTGCCCTCTCGGCTGGCAGAGGTGTCCCATGGCAACTAGAGCTGTGATCTGCATATGACAGCACATTGCTGCTATTCAGGACTTTTCTTTCCCTGCTTTTTTGAAACAAGCTTGCCCTATATCCAAGTTCCCTGTGAGCCCCATACAATGAAAACAGCAGTTGACAGGTTCCCTGTAACTTGTGAAATCTGAGTGCATCCAAGGGGAGAAAGAGTGCTCATTACCGAAACACAAAACGAGCCCCTTTCAAGGCTCAGCTAGTTGGCCCTTCAGTTTGCTGCCGCTGACCCCGCTGCCCTTCGGAGCACAATGAGCAGAGAGGAGAAGGGAGAGAGGGGCCTTTACTCTTCAGGTTGCCAATTGATCACCCTCCTAACCCCTATGGGGGCTTCGTGGCCCAAACAATTCGGGTGACAGAGGTCAGGGCTCCAGCCCCTTCCTCTGTGGGACCTTAGCTCTCCCTGCAGGGACTTTCCCAGGTGAACAAAGACAAGCTCCCGAAGTCTCAAACACACTCCAACTGATGACGCAGAGGGGAAACAGAGACGGGAAATGAAAGGTGCCCAGAACCACAACACTGGACCTCCATCCTCTTATCCAAGCAGACACAAACATTGTTTGTACACTCTGGGATGAGGCCGTACGTTGCAAAGACCCAGCCACATCCGAGCTCCAACATGGCAACCAACACCCGGCAGCTGGGTTACAGAAAGGAAGCAGTATTGGGGGGTAAGATAACTATTTTGGTCCCACTACTTCCTCCCCACCCCCACCTAACCATCTTTCTAATATCCAGAGTATCAGAAGAAGAGGAAAAGGAAGAGGAAAAGGAGACAGAGAAAGAAGAAATTGGGAAGAATAAGAATTACTACTTTTAGGAGGTTAGCTCCCAACAGAGAAGCTTTAAAGAGAACCTGTGCCAGTTCCAAAGAGGGTTCTAGAGAGACACAGCTCTGCTCCTGGAATGGCCACTCTGCTGTGCATAGAGCAACGCAGACTATTCCTTTATGAGAGCCACCACTCCGTCCAGCTCTCTGAAGAGGAAGAGACCGTTAAGATAGTACTGGATTCTTTTCTTTGTACTTTAGAAGCAGTATTTGAAGGTGCACACACAATCTCGTTGTGTCAGTTGATCTGGTATAGGTTTACTGGAGGCTAGAAGGTAAGTTTTTGATGTTGGGTCTCTTATTTTATCTTCAGAAAACAAACTGTAGCACTTGCAAGTCTCCAAATCTGCTTCATACTGGCCAACACCAAACTTTTTCTCTGGAATAGTCTCCACCCACTCACCCATCTCCGCCGACCACTTCAGCTGCACATCAGATGCAACATCTGTCACACATACCTATGTCTTAGTACTTTACACGGTGTTACTTGAACAATTTTAAATTTTTACTCTTTTGTGTGTATGTCGTGTGTGCAGTATGTGTGTGGGTGCATGGGAAAGCAGACCCCAATATCAATTTTTCTCTACAATTCTCTGTGTGTGTTGTTTTGGTTTGTTTGTTTGTTTATTGTTTTGGTTTGGTTTTTGAACCAGAGTCTTTCAAACCTCAGACCTCACTGATTGGCTGGACTGGGGGCTTGTTAGAGTGTTCTAGGGATCCACCTGTCTCTGGCTCTGTCTTGGTCTGCCCTGTTGGCTTGTCTGTGAGTGGCTGGGGCTAAGAATTGAAGTTCTCCTGCTTGTGTAGCAAACACTGTATCCACTAAGTCATCCCCTTAGCACGCTGGTTACTTGCTTTTTGTGTGTGTCTCAAGAGAGTACAGGGTCAACCACTTTGTTTGTCTTGATGTCATTGGTGGTCAGCTGTTGAACAATTGCCTGAAGAACCATGCTGATCCTCATCAATGCGATTGCTTTTGTTTGTTGTTGTTGGTCTCCAGTTTTATGCATCAAAGACCTAGGAACAGGCCTACCATATTACCTAACTCCACTCACACCATGCAATGGGACTTGTGGAGGGAAGCACACAACAACCTTGCTTATGGAATGCCTACCACTGGCCAAGCACAAAGGTGGAATCTAAGCATCAAAGCCAACACAAAAGAAGCAACAATGGCACATCTCAAAGATGTCCTGCTTGTTGATGTGGCAGGAATCACAGACAGGGAAAGATGTGTGGACTACAGCCATTAGGAGAGGAATGCTGAGGAAAGTCGAGCTTCCACTATCCATGATGACTATGCTCGACAATGCAAATGCTAATAAAAAAAAAAGATGCGGAGCACAGAGACTTTTTAGGGCAGTGAAGCTACTCTGTATGATATTGTAATAGTGAATTTAGATCCTTATGCACTGTCCAAATCCACAGAATATACAACTTCAAGTTCATGTAAACTGTGGGTGTCAAGCAACAAGGCTGGGTCAATGTAGGTTCAGTGATTGAAAAAAAAGCATCACATTGGTGGGCGAGGTTGACATAGTGTGCTGGAGCATGGTAACTATTTGATGCTCAATTTTACTGTGAGTCTAAAAAGTCTCTAAAAATAGTCTATTAAAATGTGGAGAAAGGATGAGCTGATTGGGGATATTAATTAGAAATGTACGCTGAAAACGAAACTAGAATTTCTATCAGTAACAGTGGCTTGTATCCAATGTAGCCCTAGAGGTGGATAAGAGTGATCAGCATCCAGGGGGAAGAGACCCAGGTCCATTCTCCACCGTACCGTGGGCACAGTGAACTAAAGCATCATTATTGCTATACTATCATTATAGTTATTCAAGCTGGCCATCTCTCTATTTTTAGTTTTTGGTGTGTGTTTATATGTATTGGTGTGTGGGTGGTGGTGGTGGTGGTGGAGTGTGTGTGTGTGTGTGTGTGCTCACACACCTGTGCCTATGCCTAGAGCTAAGCAGGTAGCCAGAATGATGCTTCTATCTCTGCTCCCTGAGGTACAGGGGTCACAGACATGTGACCACACCCAGATTTTAATCCTGGTATTGGAGATTCAAATTCAGGTCTTCAAAGACTTCTTATGAACTGAGTTGTCTCCAAGTCCCTATTGTTGGTGTCTTTTAAACAATTTTTAAAAAAAGATTTATTTTTATATATTTGAATACATTGTCGCTGTCTTCAGACACACCAGAAGAGGGCATTGGATCCCATTACAGATGGTTGTGAGCCACCATGTGGGTGCTGGGTATTGAGCTCAGAACCTCTGGAAGAACAGTCAGTGCTCTTAACCGCTGAGCCATCTCTCTAGCCCAGCAATTTTTATAATATTTTAAAAAAAATGTTTTAAGACAGGGTATCACTATGGAGCCATTGCTGCCCTGGCATTTGTTAAGTAGACCAGGGCTGACCTCTAACTCACAGAGATCCTCTTGTCTCTACCTCCTGAATGCTGAGATTAAAAGCATGCACACCACACCTGGGTTTTGGTAATATTCTAAAAGATAATATTGACCTAGGCATGTCGAGCTATCATGAAAACACATAGGATAAAGGCATGAATCAGTCCAGCCAATAGGAACTCAGGACACTAATGAGCATACTAGAGATGTAAACAGCAGTAAGGAGGGCTGCTTTCTTGCTGTGCCTGCGCTCCCTGGCATTGGAACCCTGACACATGGCTGCTCTTGAGAATGACTGCAGGGTTGAGTCAGATCAACCTGAGTGGCAGATCCTACTTTAATGTGAGAAAGAAATCGCCAAAGATACAGATTTTCCGACAGCAGTCCAGATGTGTTTATAGAGTAGTGAACACTCTGTCCTGGAAGAATCCAGCCCCTGGAAGCTGAATTTTATAACACAGGCTCCCAAGGTATCTCAGATCCTACTATTAGGAGGTCAAAGACTGAAAAGGAGAGATCTGAGTACCACCTCTGCCCACCAGACAGGCACAGGAGTCCCATATGTGATTTTTAAAGTTGTTTGGCATTGTCCTCTGAGTCCTCACCACCATACCCAGGACTTTCTGCTTACTGCCATCTGT
This sequence comes from Rhynchomys soricoides, assembly GCA_019843965.1. Lineage (NCBI taxonomy): Eukaryota > Metazoa > Chordata > Mammalia > Rodentia > Muridae > Rhynchomys > Rhynchomys soricoides. Next base: position 20,887,775 of record JADRCH010000018.1, read on the forward strand.
TATACTACAGGTATTTTCAAGATGGCCAAAATCAACATATAGGAAAGTGAAGGGCCTACCCAGTTCCAGGGCGTGACGTGCCTGGAGCTTTACTCAAGGGTTGTGTAGAAACTCCCCAGCAGAAAGGCTTGCCTTTGACAGAACAAGATCACTATGCTGTCTGGGTTATAATGAGTCTTCCTTGGACTCCTGTACAAATGGCTCTGAAGTCACCTTTGGCTGGAGGAAACATAGTCCTCAGAGGAGGGAGTTAGAATGGCCCCTGATAAGGCAGTGCATCCTGTCTGACTCCCCGCCACACCCTCACAGCTGGGCCAGCTGCGGCCTCTGCTGACTTCAAAGAAACTGCTTCCCTTGGATCCACATCAAGGACTTAAGCGAGAAAAGGGTCCTCTGACCTTTCTGGTGAAGGATGGGACCACCTTTGTAGGGTGTGTGCGTGCGTGTGTGAGTGTGTGTGTGTGTGTGTGTGTGTATTTTTCCTGTCACTATTATATTTTCACACACTGGATATAAAATATCTGAAAACAATCACCGGAAATAGTCTTTCACCTATGGCTAGAGACTGGAGTCTGGCCAGTGTGGGAGAGGCTGTGCTGTCCCTGTTGGAGCCAGGGTCCATGTAAGCATACTAGCAAAGGTGGGTGGCCTGGAGTTCATACATTCATTCTGAAGTACCCTCTACCAGGAATGCATGGCTTCTGATTGGACGTGGCTTCTTACCCACCATCGTCTTCTGTTTGGGAAATGTCACCTAGAAGAGAGACCTTATTCTCAGACCCATAATCTGCCATGTTCTCAAGATTTTCCACTTCAACTGCAACCCAACCTGACAATCAAGACCATTCCAGGCCCCAAATCCAGCCCTATCCTGGTATCTTAAGAAGGTACTTTGTGGTGGTTGTGGTCGGCCATGTGGGGAGACAGTGGGATTTCCACCCATTCTGAGGTTAAGGCTGCTGGGTGCTGACCGTGGGAAGCTGACAAACTGTGGCTTAGGGGTGGAAATGCTTCCCTGGCCCACACTACCCTCAGGCCTTTAGAAAAGGGGACTGATCCCACTCTACCCTGTAGGCCTGAGCTGCAACACCAGGCTCAGCAGGCTCTGTTACCAGAAAGTGCTGCTGTGGGGGACCTCCCTTGAAAGGAACCTGGCCAGTCCTCTGGCCGATCCCCACAGACTGAAAGGCAGAGAACAACCATGAAGGAAAAAATGAGAAGTCCAAAGATTTCTAGTGCAAGGTAGTTGGCCCTACCCAGCCTCTTTGTGGGCTTTCTCAGCCACTGTCCAGCGGGTCTGAGGTTTAAAGAACGCAGGGAAGAGAGAACAGGCCCCAAACTGATTAGGGCCCAACTTTCCAAATGTCCACGGGTCACCCTCTTCCTGCCCCAAACATCAGGCAAAGCAAATGCTATTAATAACTGCAGCCTCTCTCCAGGCCATGAGGGCTGAGCCCGCTCCTCCAACTCGGCCAGCTGTTCCGAAACAGGTTTGGGAAAATAATCTTTGGCACGTAATGAAAAGGGTGTGTAAGGGAGGGGGTGCCCAAGAGTTCTCTATCAGGGCCAATATTATTTTTAATTGCCGAGAATCAGCCTGTGGCCGTTACTCAAGGCTGCAGAGCCTGGGTTTGCCAGGGATTGGAAACCAACTTCAAGAGGAGTTGAAAAGCTCATTCCAAAGACTGTTCATTACCGAGCTGTGGCTTCTTGTGGAAAATCAGGTTATACCTCGACGTTTATACAATCCTCTCTCCACACCACCTCTCCCTCCTGTATCCGTCGAGAGAGGGAGTAGTGAATTTGAGCAATCTGGGAATTTTAGTGTCTGACCCTCCCCCCACTTCCACCCCACCCAAAGCATGACCGATGGCCCATTTTTCAAGCCAGATCTCGCCCCCATGTAGGCAGCTGTCATGGAACCACAGAAGGTTCTTGAAGGAGCACAAGCGATGGCTGGTTCTAATCTGGAGAGGAAAAAAATGAATTAACAAGGCAGCTACTTATGGAAGAATGTTTTCTTTTCTTCAGCCTCGGCCTGCATATTTTCACAACATGTGTACTCTGTTACCTTGTCACTTCCCTGTTTTCTTTGGGTAAATAACTGGGCTCTGGACTTAAGGAAGAAAGAAAGAAACCCAGCCCAGGAGTGTCACGAAGGCAGGCCTGGCTAGCTGAACTGGCAGGGAAGAAGGAGTCTGTGCTGAGGGTGAGCAGCTTGGCGCACACTCAGTCTGGCCCGCCTGCCAGGGGCTGTTCACTGATTTTTGCAGGTACAAGTGTGGGAGTGGCACTAAACTGCCCAGCTGGGCCCCGTGCTTGGCAGACCTCAAGGCTAGGGAAGTAAACAACGCTCCTTCTCTGAGTCAACTGTGAAGGCCTCTCTGAACCCAGCAGAGTCAACAAGGCTCACAAAGGCTCTTCTGCCAACTCTGTCCTTCCACTGGCCAGTGAGGCAGCAGGGATGAGAGAGACCACTCTTGTGGTTCCCGGCAATGAACTGGGGAGGAACTGGCAGGAGCCAGGACCTTCCGTGGATCATAGGGTAGGCTCTTCCTTCGGATGGAGACAGTGTTGGTGATAGGCTCTATGCAGATGTCCAAAGGCTTCTGTTGCTGTCTTCCAGGGATGCTGGGCTTTTCACTTCCCCTGTGGTGTCTGTCACCTTCTCCAGAAGAGGACAAAAGAGCACAGGATGTCTTTCGGAGATACACTGTTGAAAAAGGCAAGAGGTGACCGTGCTGTGGGTTCCTTTAATGAGTGGAGATCTTTTCATTATTAGAGCAGCAATGACTTTTTTCTTTTAGTTACATTTTTATTTATCCATCTGTGTACATGTGGGCACTCATATATGCAATGGTCAGGAGACAGCTTTCAGAAGTCAGTTCACTCCTTCCACCACTGGGTCCCAGTGAGTCAAGTTTGGGTGGTCAGGCTTTGTGCAAACCCCTTAATCCACCAGCTATTTCACCAGCTGAGTAACAGCAACTCTTACTTGCTCAGCTCCTCACAGCTGATAGGCAGAGAAGAAAATCAGAACTGAGAATGATGGATGACTCATGCCTATAATTGCAACACTTGGGTGACTGAGGCAGGAGAACTATGACTTTCAATCCAATCTGGGGTACATAGCAAGATCCTATGTCCAAAAAAAGAAGTTTAAAATTAAACAGAATACAGAACCAATAAAAATAATACTACCTTATTGCTTTTGACATTAAATAGCATGCAGAAGGAGTTAACTTTGCCATGTGCCACAAAATGCTTGCAGGAGAAACTGAGGCGTAACTGTTCAGAGATTGAGACCCTTGTAAGTCCCACAGCAGGCTTGGAAAGGGCAGGGTTAACTGGCTGTTGTCTGGGTGTCTGCATACCTACATTTCTTTTTTCCATCTGCTCAGGAGCCTTTGATTCCAACCTTGAAACTCCCTGTCTCACCTTGTAGATCACACAGCCTTCCAGCCTTCCTGAGACAGAGCTTTGGAACTTTAGAATTTTCAGTTGCAAAGATCTGGCCCCCATCTGCTGAGCAACTCTTTCTATATCCCTGAAGTGACGCAAATGTCCACAGGAGGGTTCACTTTGCAGGAGGATGACTTTGGAAGCCTTGCCTATCCTAAACTGCAGGCTGCAAGGGCTTTTGGAAAAGAGGAGACAGAGACAGAGAGACAGAGGGAAGCAGAGACACACAGAGAGACACACACAGAGAGAAACAGAGACAGACAGAGATGGGTAGACAGACAACCAAGAGCTTTCTGAGAGCTGGGGTTGAGGACATTAATAGTTTAAGTAGATTTTTCATGTGCTTAAATTGTACAAAGACAGCTTCAGAGAGTGTCTGGGGGTAGGATGGGAGGAGCTTCCAGGATAACAAAGACCACTAATGAGCAAGGAGCCTTGCTCCACCAGGCCAGGGGAAATGCTTCACATGATCTACTGATTTTGTAATCCTCATAAGAACCTTCTGTCGTTAGGCATGTTGTCCTCCTTTTCCAGGTGAGGAATCTAAAGCACAGAGTAAAATATAGCTTACTCGCTCAGAGAGACCCATAAGGTGGGAACCTGAACCTAATACTGCGATATACCAAAAGTGGTATTTGGATTCAGCATGTGCTGCCTCTAAGAGAAAGCCAGGGTTCTGCCTCGGAATGAAGACATTCATGCTGGTTGGGTTGCTCTCTATGGCTGTCTCATACCCACAAGAAGACTCTCCCAGCACTGACAGCGTATTTAGGCATCAGGTAGTGTGCTCACCTGGAACCCTGTGCTGTGGTTTGCCAAATAGTCACACTGGGAGTCTACTTCATGAGACCTCCCTTCTGCTCGCACCCCATCCCTGGCCTGTCTGGTTTGTATTTGTTTCTCAGCCTGTTCCTCTTACATATTTCCTCTTAGTGCCCTTGGCAGGCTTTGCAGGGGTGAGATCCATGTAAGCATGGCCTGTCTCTTGTTGTATTTCCTATAGACAACCCACATCAGAATCCTTTTAGCTGCCTTACGAATACAGATTCTCAGGCTCTGCCAGAGGCCTCCATAAGGCCTTCCACAGCAGGACTGGTTGTCTGCATTACCGGGCATCTCCTCAAGTGATTCTGATATGCTAATGACAAGCCAGACTTGGTCATTTGAACACCAGCTACACTCTGGTACCTTAAAGGCTGTAGGCATGAGCACTGTAAAGAATTCACTGAGATTTAAGACACCAACACTGGTGTTCTACAGCAGGGATGCTGGGACCAAGAGATGTGAAGAGTAGCAGAGACAGGTGTAGGAAGCTGGGCAGTATTTCTGTCAGCCGTATGGAACTCCAGGGTAGTCAAGGCCCTGGCAAGAATATTCTACAGAAAAGGCTCCAAGCAGAGGCTTCCAGAGTCTATTTCAAGCATCCAGGAAGCTGCTCTGTTTCCTGCTGGGAAGTAGTATCCCTTTTGTTTTCCCTAGGCGATCTCAGCAAGCAGGATGGAGAAAGAATCAGGCAGAGTCCACTAGAGAGGAAGTCAAGTGGCCTCACAAGATGGAGAGAGTGATGAAGACCCAGACAAGTGGATAGTGGAAGCAGGAGAGAGAGGAAGAGAGGAAGAGGGAGAGAGAGAGAGAGACAGAGACAGAGAGAGACAGAGAATTTGAGCATGTGGGTGTGTATATGCTTGTGTATCAGTGTGTGCATGCCTGTGTGTACTGGAGCATGTGTGCATAAGTATGGTGTGTGTGTGTGTGTGTGTGTGTGTGTGTGTGTGTGTGTATTCATGCATTTGTATGTGTGTTGGGATATATTTCTGTTTCCAAAGTTTACTTCAGAGTCCTCAGACTCATCAGTGGAAGACATCCCAAGTAGTCTACTATGTGCAGAAAGTGAAATTAAGCTTTAAGTCGGTCAGTGGGAATTGAGAAAACGAAACAAACAAAAATCTTCAAATTGAAAAATGAAAGATTTTTCCCCTACCTCCCCAATAACTCCAAAGCAACTGGGTACAGAGTGCTTCCACCCTGGCCTGCAGCAAGCCCCAACTCTTCTGAAGGGAAACTATTGTTCTTTTTGTGAAAACCTAGAGCATCTAGACATGCTCATGGAGAACTCAGAGGAAAATCTGCTTACTAACTGGAAAAATGGCTCCAGGAGAGCTGAGAGGAAAGGATCTGCAGTGCACAGAGCCTTGCTTGTGTAAGTAAAACCACGATCTCCACAGCAAGAACTGTGTGTGGCCTCTGGACTTGGGCAAGATGCTCAGGACTCTGGGGCCTTGATTTCTTGCCCTAAAGAAAGCAGGAAGCTGAGCTTGGTGGTTCACACCTATAACCACTTGGGAAGCTGAGGCAGGAGAATTGCCATTAGTTAAAGATAAGCCTGGTCTATTCAGTGAGTTTCAGGCCTGTCTGAACCATAGAATGAGTCTTCTGTTTCAAAACAAACAAACAACCCAACTCAAACCAATACAAAATTACCCTCCTCCTCCCAATACAGAACAAAACTGGGGCCAGGAGTAAGTGCTCAGGTGGTAGTGTTTGTCTTGCAAGCATGAGGTCCTGACTTCGATGTGCAGAAATCATGTCTTAAAAACAAAAAGAGCCGGGATCTGGAGAGTTAGTTCAGCAATTACTAGCACAGGCTGCTCTTCCAGAGGATCAGGGTTTGATTCCCAGCACCCCCATAGTGGCTCCTGTTCTATAACTCCAGTCTTGGGGATCCAATGTCATTTTCTGATATCCATGGGCACTAGGCACACCCGTAGTGTGTAGTGTGAGGCAAAACAGTCATACACATAAAATAAAATAAAAATAATTAGGGGGGGAAGCTGGGTGTGGTGCATGTGATTGCAATCCCAGCACTGGGAGACAAAAACAGATGGATTCCTGGGGCTTGCTGGCTGGCCAGCCTAGCCTACTTCTTAAATTCCAGGCTAATGAGACAGACCCTTGGGGAAAAAAAGATTCCCAAATTGTCCTCTGTTCTACACACACACACACACACACACACACACACACACACACACACCATCCAACATTGTCCTCTGTTGTACAAATGCGCGCACGCACACACACACACACACACATGTGCATGAGCAATAAAGTAGAGAAGATGGCTACCACACCAACAGAGTTATTGCCCCTTGGTAAAGGAGATGCCTGGGCAGCAACTCTGCCATCTAATGCTGGAGAGACCTCTTCTGAGGTCCAGCCCTCAGGTCTGTGGAAAAGACAGATCCTTCTCACCATCTCTTCAATGTGAAAACCACAGAGAAAGTTCTGTTGTCTTTCTTTGAGTAATAAAATTTGTTATTACTCAGAATTGCTTTTGTAATTTGTACTTATATTATCATATGCCTATTTATATAGTATCATAGACTTCAGACTATATATGTCACATGTTTATATAACATATTTCATGTGTATGTTATACATATAACATATACTGTCATTAGTATAATATATATTTATGCCATGATACTTTATAAATACAAATCACATTGATATAGGTATTCAAATAAATATTATAGTTATATGTTGATTTTTGTGTGACTATTGTAGTTACATATAGATATTTGTGATTGCATATATAAAACACTATAAATCACAGGTAAATGTATTACACATACAAACAAGCACATGAACAGAATAACTGGCAGTAATCTAATAGCCATTTGGTTCTTGTGGTGAGCTGAATTGTATCCCCCCTAAAAGACATTCTGAATCAATAACTCTCTTTACCTGTAGCTGTGGCCTTAGATTGCCTGGTTGGTTGGTTTGTTGGTTGTTTTTTTCTGTTTGTTTGTTTGTTTTATGATCCTTCTCTCATACAACACATCTCAACCAGTTTCCCCTTCCTCCACCCCTCCCAGATCTCCTCACCTCCCCTCTCCCTAAGATCCACTCTTCTGACTCTTTTCAGAAAAGAACAGGCCTCCAAGAGACAACGCCCAAACACTACAAAACAAAATATAGTACTATGAGGCAAAAGCCCTCACACTGAGGCTGGACAAGGCAATTGAACAAGAAGAGTCTCCAGAGCAGGCAAAAGAGTTAAAGACACCCCCAACCCCACAGTTTGTAGCCTCACAAAAGCACCAAGCTGATAGCCACAACATATATGGAGAGGACCTGGTGCAGAGCCTTGCAAACCCCTTGCTTTCTGCTTCAGTCTCTGTGAGCCCTATGCACCCTGTTTAATTGATCAATGGGCCATGTTCTCCTGGTGTCCTCCACCCCCTCTGGCCCCTACAATCTTTTTGTCCCCCCTTCTGTGGGATTCCCCAAGCTCTGAGTGGAGGGACCTGAAGGAGACCTCCAATTTAGACTCTTTCTCCAAATAATATGAGGTAGTGGGTCTCTGTATTTGCTCCCATCTCCTCCCATCTCTGATGATGGCTGGACAAGGCACTGACCCAAAAGTAAAGCAAAATATCATTAGGAATGATTTCATTATCGATTGACTGGTTGATTTTTAAGCTAGTCTTGATTGGCTCTACCCTAGGACTCTAGGCTATCCAGTCTCTTGTTCCTGTATGGCCTTAGTTTTGAAATAGTCTTGCAGAGATATAAGATGTAAGGATGAGGACATACAGGAGTTGGTTTGCTCTGATTCCAGTACAGATGCTGCCCTTAGAAGAGAAAAGACACAGAGACAGAATCCCAGGAAGGGGAGATCATGTGACGACAGGGCTGAGGACCCTTGAAGTTGGCAGCAGATACTGATGTATGTAGGCAAAGACTGGCACAGGGTAAAGATGGCGGCTGAAGATGGTATGAGCCACCAGAAGCTGGGAAGACTCTTTTCTAGGGCTGCCAGGATTTCCACTTTCTAACTATTAGATCCATGATGCAATAAATATCAAGCCACCCTTCACTGGGTCTTCATGGGGCAGTCCTAAGAACTGAACACAACTCATCGCAGTGTGGAACGGCGCCATTGCAGAATTGGGCTTGCCAGCTGCTCAGTGTCCCTTTTAGCCTTCTCCCTAACTTTCACTCAGAGGCAGAAAATGGGGTGCAGTTATCAGTTTTCAACCCAAACCAAAGGTTATGAAGGTCGCTACATTTTCTGCTCCTTTCCTAAAGTCCCCACTATCCACCCGTCTCAGCCCAAGCTTACCCTCCTGGAGCTGAGAGGGAGGCCCCAAATGTCACGACTTCACCAACCCCACCCAACAACCTTTCAGCGTGCCCTGAGCAGCTTTGAGCTCTCAAAGGCAGCGGCTAATTTATGGTCAGTATCCCTGGATCAGAGGCCCTGCTGTCAGAGACTTTTCTTCTTTCTTTTACTTTAATGGTACAGAAGAATTCCTCTCCAGTCCCCTCAAAACATTCACACATCTTTTTAAAATTTACACTTTTTAAAAAGACTGGTTTCCTACGGTGAGGGGGAGGCTAGGAAATGCCCAATAAATCATCTATCTGTCCTCACTCAATTGCAAAGCCGGAAATGCAAAGAGCAGCCAGTACCTTTCCTGTTGTTTTGCATGTAGCAAGAGCTATCAGGCCTGCTGTCCTGAGTGCAGAACTCATCCCAGTAAGCCTGCCTGAGTTGGTGTCTAGGCTCTAGACTCAAAGCAGTGGGCTTGGAGATTGGTCCTCTCCTCTCTGGACTCTTTGCATGGGCAACCTCCACGGGGTTTGCTCTGGGAAGTCTACTCATTCAGTGAAATAATCTGTGTAAGATTCAAAGAATTTTAAAAAAATTCTTGCTCATTTTCATGATTCATGATTGCTCATTTTAAAAAGGAATTTACATCTAGCTGATTCTACAGCCCACTCTTTTACATCAAGATGATGCCCCTAGGCAGGGAACTGACGGAAAGGTCCCACAGGAGGGATGGGAAAGCCAGCAAAGGCCTCTTGTGATGAAGGTTCTGGGTGGAGGTTTGAAATATAGCATGGGAAGACAGGAGGAAGAGGAGGAACAGATGCAGGGGACATCAGAGATGTCACAGATTACAAGACCAGAAAATGCCCAATAAATCATCTGTCTATTCTGTACATGGCTTATCCAGAGACAGTGAGAAGCCTGGTGGGTATAGCAAACAAGACTGCCAGGTGATGGAGAGCCCTTGTCCAGGACATCTCTAGAGCCTGGGCCAGGACTGTGGTTGGTGACATTATAGGACAGTTACATTGACAATGTGTTTATAATCTGCATAAATGAAACTGGTCCTAACTTAGAGATGACCTCTATTCAGACTTGCATTCAGAATAGCATGAGCTGGCAAAAGCTGCCAGGCCTCCTGTGCTCTCTGGGGATTTCCTATGGAGCACTTCACAGAAAAACCTTTCTCCTAGACCTCCTGGGACATTTGCTCTTCATCTGTTACACACTAAAATGACCTTCCTGGTCACCTCTTCTTCTCTACCCGCTGGGGACCCCCTTTTTGCTAAGAGCTCTCCCTTACTTCTTTCTTTTCTGAGGGCCTTCCCCTACCCTTGCCATTTAGCACAGAGTAGCCCCTCCCCCTGTCCTGGTCTGTGTGCTCCCTGGGATGATCCACATACTCTGAAGTAGGATCCTATCAACTGACTGTTGATAGGAACCATCTGAAAGAGATCCATGGTAGGGGTGTGGGATGCAGAAGAGGCCACAATAAGTAGTGAGGAGATCTTATACTCCAAGGAGGGCCCAGAGCAAGCCCCAGAAAGAAAAAGACCTCTTAAATAGGAGATAAAAGTCTTCTAGGCATTAGGGGTACCCCAAGGTGGATCTAGTGTGGATAGAATTTTATAATTTGAAATCTGTGTGGATCAGAGCATTGGGCACTGCACCAGGCACCCAGTGGACTTTCCACATAGATACACCAATAACTGTGGGGTGAGGGTGTGGAGGTGGAAGGGCTCCATGGCATCTAAGAGCTGTCCTGGAAAACATGTCTTGTCTACTTACATTCTATCGGAGAAACCGAACAAAACATGAAAAGGATGCTGAGATGGGAAAGGAAGACAGGATGGACAGCAGGTCAGGTCAGCAGAGGAAGCTGGTCTAAGACCAAATCCCACTGCCCAGTCCCTGCCTCCGGTAGGTAGAAACCATCCTTTCTTAGTTTTAATTTTCTCTTCAGCAAAATAGGAGAGTATCTTGTATAACATCTATGCCAGGAACCTAAACTTTACCTAAAGCATTCGTGAACTCTGCCTTGTTATAGAGAGCACTGGTCTTCATGGCAGCATAAACTTAACTCAGGGCTGTGTCCAGTTTATGTAGAGTCTGTAAGGCCAAGTTCAGGGACAAAGTTAATTTCTTGGGTAAGTCACAGGGGCTTTGTGCTGATGTGCTTCAGCGATCTGATTTGGGCTGGGGAAGGATTTCACGAGGCTTGTCCATGCCAACCCCTCTGACCTTTGGCTGGCTCTGTCAAGGCCATTTCCCTCATTTGAAATAATCTTACTCTCCTGCATCCATCCTCTGCTTTTGTCTCCCAGTCTCACAGGAGAGTCTCTGTGCCAATGTGTGACCTGGACTGGGCTCGCAGTGCTGCCAGATACTCCATCCTTTGGTTAAGCCCTTGCTTGCTCGCTTCTTGAAATATGAGTGTGTAACCTCTCTACCCCTCCAAGCCCTCACATTCCTCACCTTGCTCTCAGCACAATGGTGTTCTCAGCTGCAGTAGGGGGAGTGAGTTCAACGAAAGGAGATCTCTCTGCCAGGACATTCCTTATGCACACTTTACTACAATGTGCTCCACCCTTCTCCAGGGTCAGAGCCAAGGCCATCTCTCCAGTGGAGGGAATGACTTCTTTCTGGGCTGGCTGCTAAATTATACTTTCTAAAGAAATAATCTGAATGACCTAAAAAGATTTATGATTAAAGAAGTTGATTGCTATACAGTCTATAAAAGTATAAACTGGGAAGTAACTGTTATATCTAACAAAAAAAGGATTGGTCAAATAGACTAGGGTGCAGCCATGAGATGGCCAGGGTAGTTTTGTATGCATTATGACTGCAGTTTTGCTAGAAGCAAAGCAGAATCTGAAACAACAAACATGGATATGCACGAAAAAAATATGCCAAAATTAAACATTGTTTATCTTTAGAGGAGGAGATTCTGAGTAATTTTTACTTATTCTTAGTACTTTGCTATCATATGGATTTTCTACTGTTAGACTGCAGTATTAGATAATTAAAATGAAGATTTAAAGAAAAAGAAAACAGGACAATGTTTCTCTATGGGAAAGCCACATGTGAATCCGTTCCTCTCCATGTTTCTTTAAGAGCAGCCTTCCTAGGGGTGATGCTGGGCAGACATCTGCATAGTAACTCATTATGCATAAGGGTGATATGTAAAGAAAACAATAACTAATTAACATCACAGTGGGAACTGAGGCATGCAGAATGGAAACGCCCCAAAGGGAATGTACTATTGCTAACTTCCCTCCATTTGAAATAGGTGTTTAAGGGAATGCACTAAATTTGCTTCAGATTATTTTTGAAAGTACTGTGATTGTTGAATTTTCCTGTCTTTGTTTTCCTGACAACTTTCAGACTTCAGAAACTGTTCAGCCATGGACGCTGAATTCTGGTCCTTTGAATCTATATCATGGAAGCTCTGCTGTGTGCCATAACTGAAGAGACAACTGGTTGTCTGCTATCAGCTTGCAGCAGTGGACACAGTGGTGTCTCCCAACCTGGAGCTCTGGAAATGTTTATAGAGTGTGTTTGTCAGGGAGAGTGAGGGAAAGGTGCTATTGATTGGGGATCAAGTGGTAGTGCCTGGCAGGGTTGCCAACTCTTCTGCAACATGTGGGGAAGTCTTAGAAACAGAATAACTGACCTAATCAAGATGCTAACATCGGGGTAGGGGGCACTCATCTGTGCTGAAGACTAGAGGAGATTGAACCCCCAAGACTCCAGCTCTTCCCTGGCTGCATAAGAAAGGGTTGTGGTGAAACCACAGTGTCTCTCAGCAGCAGCCCAGCACCACCAAGCTGAGATTCAGGGTTACTGGACCTCTCAGGCTTTCCAGAGAAGCTATAAACCTAGATGGTGATGCACAATTTCCTGATTTAGAAAAAAAAAAAAAAAGAGTACACTGCACAAGCCAAACGAAACATATGCAAGGGCCAGAATTAGCCTTGGGTTGCTAATTCACAATTCCAACTTAGGAAAAGATTCAATCCTTGTCTTTATGAAGATTATAACAGGGCTTTTATGAGTTCAAATTCTAGAGTGGACAGACTTGGGTTCAAATCATGGATCTGTTACTCGTTACCCATATCCTTGTCCACTGAAAAATCCTTCAATCCCCACTTCTTCCTCAGAACTAAGGGTAGCACTTGTTTACTCGGTAAGATGTGCCTGGCACATGGGAAATGCTTATAACGTAGAGCAAGCACTAGCATTACGTTTATTAAGGGCCTCACAGTCTGACATAAACACTTGTTACATACCTCCAGGTGCTCAGAAGTTATTAAATACGTGCGAGAGAAAGCCCTTAGCTTGGAGATAACTTCATTCTGGAAGGAGAGATTAACCTTGGACATAAATATTAAGAGTTCATTGACTAGACAACTATGATTGACATCAGACACATTGGAAACTGAGGTAGTCGGGCTTGCGAAGAAGCTTGGGATATGTGATCTCACCGCAGAGGTGAAGGAGGAATGATTTGAGGGAAGGCCAGGAGGTAGGTGAGAAAATACTAATAAGTGTGGCAAGGGCTCTGTGAGCATTCAGTGGAGTAGCGAATTTCCCTCTAGAGCTTTATGCAAGGCACAAGGCTGGAATGGTCTTGGGGAAGCAGCCATGGGTGCAGCCATGGGTACAGCCATGCCAAAAGCATGAGTGTTTAATCTGTTGGGTCCTGGGAATTAGTAGGGACCAAATCTGTAAAGTAGTGGCATATACTGTCAAATCCGACCACAAGCAGAAACAAATTCATTTAGGAGAAGCAATTATTTTAATTCTATTGACTTCTGTTTTGTGACCAGAATATCAGATGTCTCAAATTTCTTTAATGACATGAAAGAATTTCACTGTCAGTGTCAATGGTGGCAGTGGTATAGGATGCTGTGGAAATAGTGCTTGTTGAGAAGATAAGATGGTCAGGAACTCCCGTGTTACACGGTCTCCTCATATTCTCAATGCCATATTCATTGTGTGAGCTGTTCATCTTGATTACCACAGATCTTTGTCAGGAGGTTTGAAACATTTCTCAGATAATTTGTGTTATTCTCCCATCTCTCCAGAGAGCCTGCCCTCACCTTACTTTTGGTGCTTTAGAGCACTCATCTATGCTGGGGTTATTGATGGACTGGGCATGAACAAAGTTTATAGAGTTTTGACTCCTCTGTGATGGCTGAGAGAGAACCCCATATCACAATAAGGAGAGAGATGCTTAGCAAATACTGAGGAACAATATTTCCGGGGAAATTGCAAATCCACCACAAGAACAAACTGTCCCCGAGCTTTACAACAACATCCATGCTGGAAGGCGCAGTCGTTTTTAAAAACAGACCTGGCACACCTCCTCTAGGAAAGATTTCACTGGCTAGGATTCTGATGACCTCTCTAAGGTGGGGTACTAAAAACCATCTTTCTGGAGTGCCCTGGGTTCCACAGAGTGTCACCTAAATTAATCCCAACAGTGAAATCTCACTATCGTGTAGCCTTAGTGTAAAAGAATCCATGAATAATCACTTAAACTCTCTGTACAGATCATCACTGTGGACAACTGTTGGAAGGGACCATACACTGAAGTCCTGTTACTGCCATAAGAAAGGGTCACTTCTCTTAAAAAGTGAGTAGCAGGCAGTGGTGGCACATGCCTTCAATCCCAGCACTCAGGAGGTAGAGGCAGGTGGGTCTCTTGAGTTTGAGGCCAGCCTGGTCTACAGAGCGAGTTCCAGGACAGCCAGGACTACACAGAAACCTTTTTCTTGAGAAACTTTGTCTCAGAACACAAAAAACAAGTAAAATGTTCTTATGTCCATATTTTTAGGGAAAAAAAGCAAATAAAAGCTAGTGTGTGGTACCTGGCACTAGACTAGAAGGGAGTACCTTGTAACTGTCACAGAAGAGCACCTTGTGACTGCACAGGAGGGAGCACCCAGTGACTTCACAGGAGGCAGCACCTTGTGACTGTGCAAGGAAGAGAAGGGAGCACCCTGTGACTACATAAGAAGGAGCACTCTGTGACTGTGCAAGGAAGGGAAGGGAGCCACAGGAGGCAGCACCCTGTGACTGTTCAAGGAAGGGAAGGGAGCAC
>JADRCH010000018.1:20902468-20914968 GCA_019843965.1 Rhynchomys soricoides
CACAGGAGGCAGCACCCTGTGACTGTTCAAGGAAGGGAAGGGAGCACCCTGTGACTTCACAGGAGGCAGCACCCTGTGACTGTGCAAGGAAGGGAAGGGAGCACCCAGTGACTGCACAGGAGGGAGCACCCTGTGACTGCACAGGAAGGAGCACCCTATGACTGCACAGAAGGCAGCAATCAAGAGCCTTGAATTTAATACAGATTCTGAGGAAATGCCACAGGTGGCCCAGAACATCTCTGGTGGCACTCTGAAGGATAACTTCTGGAGCTCAAGATTTCCAGCTTTCCCAACGTCTAGAGCCTAAACCATTGTCCTCAGAGGCTTCCAGGAGATTTGAATTTTTAAACAACTCCGAGGTCCTGGAATCAAATGCAAATGAGGTCTTAAGAACTGGAAGAGATGTCAGAGGGTAGGTAACAAATTTGGGAATTCCCAGAAGTCCCTCAGAAGTGACAGCCCCCAATTGGGGAGCTCAGGAGAGAAAAGATAGAAAAGGGAGCAAGATCAAAGGGATCTCAGGCTTTCCTGAATCCCTGCAGGATGCCCTGACCATGGCCCTGGGTGGCAGGATAATCCTGGCATCTGAGACCCTGTGCATTGTTTGGTTCCATCAGCACCCGTTCCATGTTCATTATGGCCTGCAGCTCTGGCTCCTCAGCTGCTTCACGGTGTTGGCCAACCTTGTACCTAGATCACTGCCCAGTCCCTCTCTCTTCCCCTCTGTTGTAAACACAGCTTGAGACCTGAAGAGGTCACAGCTCCAGCGAAGAGGGAGGGGCGGAACCAGCTCAAAGCTGCAGGGAGTAAATCAAACTGCTCTCTTCCTTGGGCTGTCTGACTGGCCTTGCAACCCTTTCCAATCAGGGAGTCTAAAGTTACCGTATTGACAGCATCTGCAGCCAAGCCCAGCTCTAAAGAGATGAATAGCAGTGACGCAGGAGACCAATGGAGGTATGTGGCTGGGATGGGCTGGGCTGGGCTGAGCTGGGGGTGGAGAAGGGGGGGGGGGGACCCAGAAGAAGAGGACAATCTCAGCAGGGGTTCTGGGCACTGGAGAAGTGGAGGCAAGATGGGAAGCAGGCCAGCAGCCTCCTAGACCAAGAGAAGCAAGGAGGTGAGAGAGAAACATGTCTGGATTCAGAGTTGCTCCCAGCTTCTCAAAAAGACGTTCCAGGCTGGGCAGTGGTGGCACACGCCTTTAATCCCAGCACTTGGGAGGCAGAGGCAGGCAGATTTCTGAGTTCGAGGCCAGCCTGGTCTACAGAGTGAGTTCCAGGACAACCAGGGCTACACAGAGAAACTCTGTCTCGGAAAAAAAAAAAAAGTTGTTTCAGGCTTCTTCTGTCTCCAGGAGGCATCTCTGGGCCTCCAAAGCAGGGCCCCTAAAAGTTGAGTTTCTGTGTGTATGTAGTGGTGGGGTCTCCACTGGGGTTTTGCTTTGGATTCATTTAGTAAAGTGACCCCATCTTGTATGCCTCCTTCCTAAGTGGTCCTGGTCAGCCCATGCAGTGTAAAGGACTCCATCGATAATATGGCCTGGAGGTCGAGTGATTTAGCTATGGACAATGAGATGAGGGAGGTTGAAGCGTGTTCTGTGTCGGGGTGTCTCAGTATGCTTTGCTCCAGCCTGGCCTGTTCTTTCTTAGGGAGGAAGAATACCCTGGAAAGGTGCATGAGACAGATGACTGGCCCCCTGTCCGCTGAGAGCATCAGCTAGAAGGGACCTATGTATTCCAAGGAGGAAGAAGATTAGAGGACCAGGCTGTTTCCCTTCCCTCCATGATTCACTACAGATGCATGCCTGCAGGGCGGCACTGTGGGGTGAGTGGGGACCTAGCCCAGCTAACTCTCCACATTTGAGCTAAAACATCTCCATGGTGATATTTTCTGTAGCATCTTCTCTGTAAGTTTTCATGTCATTTCTATGTCTACTTCAGTGACTACAGTAAGCATAGACCTTATCACCTGGTGGTGAATGAACAGGATACGGAAGGTATCAGCATGTGACAAGATGGAAAGCAGACGGAGATATCTCTAGAGATGGACTGGATATGGCAGGGGTTTCTGAGGAAGGAGGCTAGCCTAAGGAGAGACCTAGATCAGCACTAACATGAGGACCAGCCCTAGCACCTAAAACTCACACTGGAACCTGGACCCAGACCCCTACATTTGGGCAGTTCACCTATCTAGTCCATGAGTGCCGGTTTTGGTAGGAGGTAGCAAGAGACCGGAGCTGATGGTGTGGTCAAGCTGAGGCCTTCCTTACATAGGTAGAATGTTCAGCACTCAACCACATCTGGAAATGGTAGATGAAGCAAGTCCTGACGGACACAACTCGCTTGTCTCGTGGCCCACAATTCCTAAGCTCTCCCCAGTAACAGTAATATGCTAAGAACTGGGCAAACTGCTCACCTAGAGTGACAACTCCTCTATCCACTGACCTTTGCCCTGACCTGTTGTCAACAGTAGCTGGAAGGCCTCCTCCTACCTCTTAGATCTCTCCCTCCATTTCCTCCCCAGCTTCTCTTGCTGCTGCCCCATCAAAGGGTATCTTCTCAGGTTTGGGCTTCTGTTTTCTCTTTCAGATATGGTTGTTCTTCTTGAGTGGCCCTTATTACTCTTCTGGCTTCATTCATCATCCACACTTTACGACCTCAGGCCCAACCATCTTCCTGAATTTCCCACAAGTATCCCAAATGCCTACAGGATGCCTGCAGCTGGACCTTGTGTGGCTCCCTCAATCACACATGTCCAAAACATATTTATTATCATGACCCTGCCTCCCATGATAATCATGCGCTTTCTCTAGCTCTTCTATGTCAGTTGGCAAAATCGCTATCCCACAGATACTCACATGGAAACTGTAAAATTACTCTTGGTCTCCCTTCTCTCACCAACATCTGCCGTTTTTATCTGTGCCAACATCAACCTAGATTTGGCTTTTAACACCTCTCTGCTGTGGCAGATTCCCTACTCCGGGATCTGGCCATTTTGGTTCTCCCTCCACTCTACAAACCAGAGACAACTATTCAAACACAGTAGCTGTCTGTGTGAGTCTTTGTATTCAGAATTGGTGATCCGAAGGTGCCTAGGACCAAAAGAGTTCCTGTACTCATGTGGTTTACATCCCAGTTTCGGAACCAGCAGAAACAAACGATGCATAAGTAAAATGGGTAGGGAATGCTGGAGTATGGTGAACATATATCTATACTCCTGCAGAAAGACCCAAAGAAACTATTTGTTATTTAAAGAACAAAGTTCATACGTGGCTTGGCAAGCAAACATAGCATCCATACCCCAGTCTGATTTTACCTTCTTACATATGGCTGCTTTCCTGCCTACATTTCCTTTGCTTCTCTCTCTCTCTCTCTCTCTCTCTCTCTCTCTCTCTCTCCCTCCCTGTCTGTCTCTCTCTCCCTCCCTACCTCTCTCCCTCCCCCTCTGTCTCAAGGGATGTTCTTTGTTTTGTCTGCATGCATGTCTGTGAACCATGTGTGTGCCTGGCTAGTGCTCACAGAAGCCAGAAGAGGGCATTGGATTCTGTGGAACTGCTGCAGTTATAAGCCCTTGTAAGCCACCTTGTGGGTGCTAAGACCCAAACATGAGTCCTCTTGTGAAACAGACAGTGCTCTTAACCTCTGAACCATCTCTTCAGCTCCACAGACAGAGTTTCATGTACTCTAGGTGCTGACCTCAGACCCACTCTGAACCAAGGATGACCTTTGAATTTCTGATCGTCTTGCTCTACCCCCTTCCAAACCAGGGGGTTATATGTGTGTTTGCACCATGCATGTTTTCTGCCATGCTGGGAATTCAACAGAGGACCTCATGCATGCTGGGCAAACACTCTACCTACTGAGCCCATGAGCTCTTTCCTCAAAACCCTTTTCGATATTCTATATCCCACTTCATGTTGAACCCCAAGCCCGTGTGAACAACAAAATGGATAATAGAAATTTTGGAAATCAATGTGGGGCCCTAAACAAAGGATAAAGACCTTAGGCACAGCCTCTTCAGTCCTCATGTTTACCTTGGTGGCTCCTTTCCTCGAGTCTCCAGTGTTTCTCACACTGTTTCTGTCCCAGGTGCCTCCTGTCCAGATACATAGCCAAGACACCATGGGAAAGGACATTCTGGTTCCATTCTGAGACAATGACTGGCACACAGTAGGGCCCTGAAACAGGCCAGTTGACTGTCAGGGGCATGAGGCAAAAGGGAAGCAACTGCTATTCGCTGCTACCATGTCCAGTGGCCAAACTGGATGGAAAGAGGAATCATAAAGGCTCCACTGACAAGTGGGCAGCCAGAGGCTCACACCTCTCACTCAAGAAAAACAACTTTGCCACCATGTCTTGCCCTTTAAAATACCCCTGTAGAGCCAAAGAAGAGAACCAAGAGCCAGACACATGCCCGTGGGATCTGATGGTCAATGGTCTGCTCTTATCCTCCTGAGCAGAAAGTCATCAGGCTAGAGTCAGTCCTAAGACTTGGCTTATCCTTTCAAATGATCTGTGGAGAACCAATTCTATTTCCATCCCAACAACAAGGTATTTATTTCTTTTCAAGAATCTTAAGTGAAGCCTAGCTTCTCAGTTGTTCCCACATCCCGTTCCTGGAATTCCCTAATTTCTATTCCCCGAGACAAGAATAATTGAATACAGGGCTTCGTTGGTCTTTGGCAAACACACTTAGAATCACTGATGGCTTTGGCAGGATAGGGGCAAGGTGAACAGGTAACCAACCATAAGAAATTCCAATAAAAGTTCTGATTAAAGGTAAGATTCAAATTAAGAGTTAGATTTTTTTCATATGTGAGAGAGTTGTTTCAGGCTAGATGCCTGCTCTGGGCAGCATTCTGGGTATGTGCCAGTATGTTTGGCGTCCCCTGTCATTGTTGACTCTTGCAAATTTCACACATGCTCACCTCATCTTCCTTTCTTTTTACAATCTCTCCAGAAAGCACCCCACCTCTGACCTGAGCATTTCATTAGTCCTCTCTCCTTAGAGGCCATTTGGGATTTTTCTTGACAGTCATTTTATTCACTCTGGCTCAGGCCTGCCAGCCCAGCTATTCTAAGCCAAGCCTCCAAAGGAAACATGATCTGCTTGCTGCGTCAGATCACTTGGAAATAGATACGACTGGCTTGGAGTCATTCCACACAGGGCTGTAAAATTGCTCTCCTCCTTCTAAGTGGGTTGGGTCAAGCCCAAGCAGAGACAAGAGGTTTCCAAGGAACACAGAGCACAGGCTGTAGTAAGTGGCAGTGATGGAGTTGGTGGCTTGCTCACTTCAGAGTCAGTATTAACCTTCCACTGTGAAGGTGACCTCCATGGTCAAGCACATGCAAGACACTGGGGTCTTCACTGGGGTGCCTGAGACATTTTACAAGAGTAATGGGGATTTAGGCTTGGCGTGAATTTCTTCATTCAAGCCAAGTTCTAGTGTAAAGTTTTGTTATTTCCAAGAAGGTTAGTTGATTTGATCTCAAGATGTATGTTGTCTTGTGCAAAGTTTGTTAAGGTATCTATTCTACTGGGCCATACTAACAAATACCACCAAAATTCTGCTACACTTTCCAAGGTTTCCTTGGCATTCCAAATGGGATTAATTTATTGTTTGGCTCCTTTTTTTCTTTTTAATTCTAAATTGTATTTTATATGTCTGGATGTTTTGTCTGCATGTGTGTGCACCATGTACACAGGATAAGAAGGTCAGAAGACAGCATTGGATTCCCAGGAACTAGAATTATAGGTGTTATGAGCCATGATGTGGGTGCTGAGAATTAAACCTAGTCCTCTGGAAGAACAACAAGTTCTCTTAACGGAAGAGCCGTTTCCAGCCCCTGGCTTCATTTCTCACTGTGTTGTTTCATTCTGATACCTGGGAGTCTGCCTGGTTTAATGAACAGAGCCTTTGGGTAGGAGTCCCAAGTCTCAGCAATGTCAATCAAAGCAAGTCCTTTAATGTGCTCCCATTGCCTTATCTATGAAATGTGATTTGACCAATGTGCTTTGACCATCACAAAGCATTCTATAAAGACAGGGAAGGGTTGTTCTCCGCTGTGGCTATGGGATTGAAAACAAAGTGATTCGGGGGGTTTTATGGAAGCTGTGAGTTAAAACATGACAGGCAGACAAACATGGGAGGCAGGGAGGCAGGCCGATGACTACCCTATTAGAAACACACTGCAAACTCTCTAAGCTCATCTGCCAGGATTTTCATATAATCTTTCATTTTAGACAACAGAATTAAGTTACTAAATCTCATGCCTGGTGAAATAATTTGCCCCCTCCCTTTTTTTCCTGCCAGGAACACAGTGACAATTCCTGTTGCTTAACTTTTTCTGATAAGGCACTCACTGACAGATCAAAGAAATGATACCATCCAAGTCTATCCTGGTTAACCAAGACGTGTATTGGGGTTACAAGAGCATATGAAGTGGTCTCCATGCAAAAAGGAAGATTTTAAGTAGAGATGTAAAGTGGGGGCCTGTGAAGCAGGGAATTGGGGGCAGAGGAAAAGGGTAGACAGAATCTCTGGGGTTGGTCTGATAATCTATCTCTTTTCCTTCTAGTGAATCTTTAACAGCCTCATTCTTATCCCCATAAACCTAGATACCACTATATCTGCTCTGAAATGTGTGATGGCCTTGCCAAGCCCGGAGGAAGTTGCTTTTCTGTGACTGTCCTGGTAGTCAACCATTTCCCTTCGCCAAACAGCTTCTGAATCCTAGAGATCTGGGGAGATCTAGGAGCAAAAGTCCTTAACTTCAAGAGATTCAGTCCCTGGGGAGATATGAACTTATAAATAACCAAGGAGAAGGAGACAGAGGAGAGCAGAAGAGTCACAATAGGGCTGTAGTTGGCAGAATGTGATCCTAGGGCCAAATCCAGCTCTGGCTCTACTTTTATAATATAAATTTGATTAGAACACAGCCAAGCTCATTTGTCTGCATGCTGGTGATGGCTCCTTTTGCAATACAGTGGCAGAACTGAGTAGTCATGACAGGGACGGTGAGCGCCATGACTCCACTTGATTGCCAGTTGGTTGGATTGACAAGATTTAAGAAATTAGTAAAGGAAACTTCAGGGTGCTTCCTTCTGCAAGGATGATCTAGAGAACAGTAGATAAGGGGCAGACTTGCCATGACTGTGGTGGCACCATCTCAGCCTGGGTGGGCGCTCAGAGGGAATAAAAGAAAGACTCAGGAGGCAGAGTTAAGAACGTCATCTTGGGTTTGAGGCTAGCCCACTCTGCATTTCAAGTTCTAGCCAGGGAATCATAATAAGACCCTGTCTCAAGAAAAAAAACAAACAACAACCCCCCCCAAAACAACAACAATAAAAACAAACAAACAAAACCAGGGTCTGTCACTGTGACTTACACTCTAATCTCAGCAGTCCAAGCCAGCCAGTTTTGGCCAGCCAGAGTTACATGGTGAGACCCTATCTCGAAAACAAAGTAAAATAAAACAAAATAAAAGACAAACGCCAGGTAGAGGCAAGGAATGTAACTATGTCTCAGTTTCCTGGTTGCCTTGAGGTAAGCTGCTCTTCATTGTCCCACCTTCTATGCCATGATGGATTGAAACTCTAAAAACTATGAACAAGATAAGCGTCTCCTCCCTTAAATTGTCCGGGTCAAGAGTTTTGTCACAGCAACATGAAGTCTGACTAACACAGACAGCCTGACTCTCAAAGCTTAAAGTATTTGCTTTCTGGCCTTTTAAAGAACACACTTGTTGAGCTCTGGCTTAAGGGAAACAAGTCTTTCAAAAGTTTAACTTGGATTAAAAGTAGGCACCAGGAGAAACACACCCCGGTTGACTGGAATAGTGGGCACAAATGGACAGAGTCAGTAGAAAATATTTTATATAAGAGAAGCAATGAGCTATCTTCTTATCTGTGGACGTGGCTGACATGGCAGTGGGCGTAACGACGTTCAATCTCTTCGTAACTTCTGACTAAAGCAAGAACCATAAGAGGTATCTCAAGACATCTTCTTACATTCACAAGATTATGTGACGTCAAGACAGAAGCAGGGTTTCCAACCCATGCCCATCCAAAAGAACGGTGAAGTTCAGGTTGTACATTCTAAGAGTCAACAGGTTAGCAAAATACCTCGGGTTCTCAGAAAGCAATACAATATCTACATTGAACAAGGACAGCAGGAAAGGCTCATTGCACCATGGATGGTAGCAGTCACCCCAGGAAGGTAGTCATCACTAGCTCAAAACTGGAGAAAAACCTCAAAAAGGCAAATCTTGACTGGTAGAAATGGAAAAGGGCAAACATTGAAAAAAAAAAAGACCCAAGAAGATACAAGAATAAACTAACCATATACACAATTTGCATTTGACACTGCTAACATGAAACAGAAGAAACAACCGGAAGTTTACTTGGTCAAGAGAAACGAGTGGAGATGGGGATGAAGGATGGGCTGTGGTTGGGCAGGGAAACTCCCTTTAAATCAACACTAACAAGTTAGAAACCCATCTGTACTGCAGGGCATCTTCTTCTCCATTGGTTATTTCTTTCTCACCCAAGAAATGTTTACGTGACCTCCAGCATATACCTTTATAAAAGTGCTATGTCATTCAAACATTTACTGATAATAAAAAACTAAAGAGATTTATTTTAAAACAATTCTTTAGTGACCAAGGGGATGGCTCCATTGATAAGGTACTTGTCTTGCAAGCAGAAGGACCTGAGTAAAACCACCGGGCATGGAGATGTACTCAGACTCTCAGCACTGGGGAGGCAGAAGCAGAGGAATTCCTGGGGCTTGCCAGCCAGCTAGTTGAACCCAATTTGTGAGCTTCCATTGTGAGGACCAATGGAAGACTTGGTCTCAAGAGACATAGATAGTATTCTTGAAGATGTCTGAAGTGATCCTCTGGCTTCCGTTTGCATGCATGGAGACATGCACACATAAACACAAATACATACATTTGAAAATTTTCTGATAGACATGCAATTTTACCATTTATTAAAGATTATATCACATTGCATATTAATGAGATAGACATACTTATTTACATAGACATTAAATTTTGGCTGAATATTTGATATTGCAGGACATACAACATTTTTAACATATTTCAGAATTGATTAATTTGGTTTTATGATTGCCAATACTGAGTACACCACTTTACTTATATACATAATACAAAATTCCAGATGCTCATTCAGGGTTGTCTTAGAAATTATTGGAAATTCTAGTCCAAAACCAAAATTCATTTAATATTTTAAAAAAATGAAATTCAAGTCAGCAACTCAAACAGCAATTTTTAAAAAGTTAAACATCCTAACACAGAATAATCTAAATATACTTATAGACTCAAGGATGGTGGTAGAAAATATAAAAAAGACTTTGTGTTCTGTAATTAAACCATTATGTTTCCATCCATGAGTAGTGAAGATGCTATAGTTCATTGCACAGTCCTGAATGTGAGCTGGCATATTTTACTCCTTGGCACTGGGTGATGTGGTGGTACACATGGGGCAAAGTGAGCCTGCATGTGTTCAGACAAAGGCTGCAATGAACTGGAGCAAGGTGAGAGTGCCAGAGGCCCTTGGGATGTATGATGTCTTTTTAAGGATTTACTCTGTTTTCAATTATGTGTATTATGTGTGTCTGTGTGTGGGTATGTGCTTTTGAGGGCCAGTACCTACAGAGGCATCAGATGGATCCCCCGGGGCTGGAGTTATGGGAGGTTGTGAGCCGCCTGATGTAATTGTTGAGAATGGCACTCTGGTCCCCTGCCAGAGAGTTTAGATGGCCACAGAGAAAAAGTGTGGAGACAGAGTCTACAGACAGTACAGAACCAATTTGGACCCCAGAGACTAGCGAGACATGCCACCACAGCCACACCCAGTCATTTTCAAGTCTTGGAGTTCTTGGAACAGAATCACAAATACTAAGAGCTGTCATTCCAAATCTCACTCTGCACTCTCTCTTCTTTGGAACAAGGCCTCAACATTTGCACTGCTAATAGAGCTTTGCAGGGAGGGAGTGGGGTGGTGGGTGACATTCAGTTTCAGGATGAGAAAACCTGTCCCAGGAATGCTACATACCACCTAAATTCAACTTTCCCCTCCGATCTACATGAGTTCTCAAAGCATTGGAGTGTGCCTTCAACAAGGAGGGACATGGAATTGGTGGAGCCACAGAGAGCCCCTGCTGGGCTTACATAGTTGGGGCTGATGGGTTGGTACATTCTCAGAACACTGGCTGTACAGAACAGGGCTTCTGAGGAGAAGGCTGGTATTTCTCTTTGGAAAGGAGCTGGGTGGGCCATTTAGCTGTTTCATCTGTTTATTTAGACATCCATTCTGTGCCATGGAGAACCCACCATCTATGTTCTTTCAAGTCTTCAAGGGAAGGGATTGGGTACAGTGGATGTGCCTGTAATCCTAGCACTCAGGAGTGTTCATGGCCAGCCTGAGCTACATAACAAGACCTTGTCCCTAAATAGCAGGAGAAGCTAGCCTGTATTAAGCAGGAGAAGAATCTATATAAATTCCATGAGGTAAAGCTGAGAGCCCCAAAGGGCACACCAGCTCTAGTCTGGAGCCCAGGCCTAAAATCCTGGTCTCATCAAAGAGTGTTTCCCCTTTTGTGCTCCACTAAAGAGCATAGGCTATTCTTTTCTGCCTATCTCTTTGAAGAACATGGGAGGGGGGAAAATGAAAACAAAAACAAATGACAGCGACCACAATCACTTTTTATGACCACAGATGGAGTGGGGAGAGGAAAGCCCGCTCTGACTGGCTTTCACAATCCCACATCATCTGGCCTCACTCTCTGATGGAATCTTATTCCCCACACGGAGTCTTCATTCCAACCACGTCTGTTTCCTGCTCTCAAACATGCCACTCAGATCCATTTTTGCTCTTGGTTGAAATTCTCCCCAGCCTTGGCCCTCCACAAGCCTTCATCAGTTTACAAAGTGTCCTTCACTGCTGTCAACTCCTTCCTCTACTCCAACTTCCTCCTCTGGAGAGTCGCACAGTAAGTTCGAGCTCCCTGGAATGATTCTGTGTTTCAGGTCTCCCTCACTGACTTTTTTGGGAGGGTATGCTGTCATGGATTTCCATAGAAGTAATGAACTGAGTGATCAGGTTGGAGAATAAATAACTCATGTTTCCATACGACATGTGTGATCTTGGAATGACAGCAAGAGGATCAAGCTGAGGGAGCCGGAATCAATTACTAGCTGTTCCCCCTCCTGGGAGCCAGGGGTTTCCCCAACTAGCTGGCTCTGGTCCAGTTCTGGGAAGTTTTGTTCCATTTCATTCTGTGACACTGGGGATTGAATTTGGGCCTTTGTGCATGGTAGGCAAATGCCCTGCACAGAGCTCAGGTTCTGACAAGCCCCACAGTGCTAAGGTTCTGTCTGCAGAAGTCTTGGGCTCTTGGACCTCAAATGAAGTGCAAGAAACTCAGAATTCTGTTTAATTTGAGTAGGTTACTTGAATCAACTCAACCTTCTATTGAGAGAGAGAGAGAGAGAGAGAGAGAGAGAGAGAGAGAGAGAGAGATATTAAGCTTAAAGAGAACTGATGAGTTTGTTCAGTGATGAAATTGTTCACTGCCACGATCCTGATGACCTGAAGTTTGATCCCTGGAACCCACAGGATGGAAGGGAAGAAGTCTGCAGGTTGTTCACTGACCTCCACACATACATTGTGAAATTATATACATACACAGATGTGTGCTGCTACAGACAGACAGACAGACAGACACACATTCTCTCTTTCATACACATACAGAGAGAGAGAGAGAGAGAGAGAGAGAGAGAGAGAGATATCTTTAAAACTTTAAAAAGAGGTAAGATAAAGGCACATGGTAGGATTCACTTGTGGCTGGAAGCATTTTGTAGGGGCAGAGCCTAGTCAGCTTTACCCAGTGGATTCTCTCAATGATGCTTTGGTGCAGCTGCTGGGGACAGATGCCAGCAACCAAGACACATCCCACATCACAGGGTCTAAAGGAAGTACCAACAAGAACTCGGTGCTCACACTCTTACTGCAGTGGTAAAAAGCACCGAACCTCGGGGGCTTGGTCAACAGCAGCATGGAGGATATGGGACTCCGTTTAACATATGGGCCACAGTTTAACATCTTTTCACCCAGAGGGGGGAAAAGGTCCTTCTTTCTCACTCCTTCCGTCAAATTAAAACAATGGAAATGGGTTCTCATTATCCCGATGATTAAGTCCCATTCAGCCAGCTGACAGCACCCAAAGAATGATTTTCCTGTGTTGCACTGTGCGCTGCCCTCCACGGCCCCATTCATAGGCCACTGTGTGCATTTAATCACCCTGGGCCAAGCCGAGCTAATGAAATGCTGGGCCTTGCCCTGCCCTGACCCTGCTGCTATTTCTATCTGAGCTCAGCACGTCCTTTGCTTGACAGTTGCAACGGAACAAGCATATTTTTCTCTCCCATCCACAGAGTGTAAAGAGCCTATTTTGGCAGCCTGTGGGGCTGGGG
>JADRCH010000018.1:20919968-20921807 GCA_019843965.1 Rhynchomys soricoides
CACCATCCCAGGCTTCCCCCACCCAGCCACACAGATTTGTTTCCTTTCTTCATTTTCCTGGAATGTTGGGACACTCATTTCATTCTTTACTTCATCCTATGAGCTATTCATAAAAACTGGCCAGGAGAATCACAACACTTCAAAGGGCACTCCCAGGATGAGTTCATAGTTGGAATCTATATACAGTGAGTCAGCCTGGAGCTCCTGCTGTCAAGTACCTGTATCAATATCACATGCTTGGAAAGCATGCTCCAGGGCTGGAGAGATGGTTAAAAGCACGTGTTGCTTTTTCAGAGGACCCAGGTTCAATTCCCAGCACTCATATAGTAGTTAACAACCATCTGTACAGGGGATGCAATGTACCCTTCTGACCTCCTCAGGCACCAGGCACATATGTGGTACACATACATATATGCAGACAAAACACTCATACACATAAAATAAATAATCTAAAAACGAAAATGGATGAGCTTCAATGTTCCTAACTTTCCTTCAGAGAAGTTAAGAAGAAAGGCAGAGAGTTTTCCAGGTGCCAAAGGGGGGAGATTAGGAACTGAAACTAATGAAAGGGGTAAATGAGTGTGTGTGAGAGTGTGTGTGTGAGTGTGTGTGTGTGTGTGAGTGTGTGTGTGTGAGTGTGTGAGAGTGTGTGTGTGAGTGTGTGTCTCTGTGTGTGAGTGTGTGAGTGAGTGTGTGAGTGTGTGAGTGTGAGTGTGTGTGTGAGTGTGTGTGAGTGTGTGTGAGTGTGTGAGTGTGTGAGTGTGTGTGAGTGTGTGAGTGTGAGTGTGTGAGTGTGTGTGTGAGTGTGTGAGTGTGTGAGTGTGTGTGAGTGTGTGTGAGTGTGTGAGTGTGTGAGTGAGTGTGTGAGTGTGTGTGAGTGTGTGTGAGTGTGTGAGTGTGTGTGAGTGTGTGAGTGTGTGTGAGTGTGTGAGAGTGTGAGTGTGTGTGTGAGTGTGTGTGACTGTGTGAGTGAGTGTGTGAGTGTGTGAGTGTGTGTGTGTGTGTGTGCGTGTGTGTGTGTGTGTGTGTGTTCACAGGAGAAAGAAAACCTGATGCCAGAAAGTACCTGGATCACCAGAACAGATTAGACAGAATATAGGCATGGGAACCAGTAAAAACTCTAAGGGAATCTGAGGCCAGCCTGAGATATAGAAACCCTATCATAGACAGACAGACAGACAGACAAACTCTTACAGGACCTCAAGGTGAAGAGAGAGAGAGAGAGAGAGAGAGAGAGCGAGCAGAAGCCAGCTATTGCGTATTACCTGTAATACCAGCATATGAAACTCTGAGCAGAAGGATTATCTTAAGTTCAGTGTGGGCTACAAAAACAAACAAACAGATAAATAAATAAATAAATAAGAAAAGAAGAAAGAAAGAAAGAAAAGAAATTTAAAAGGTGGCAGATGACACTGGGTATGATCTGCCAGTCTCTGCAGAATTCTCCCGGGAAAGTGGAAAACCAGGTATTAGAAGCGTAGGTGATATCTGAATATTTCTCCTTGATTAGAAAACTATAGAACTGTGAACTTTACAAAGCAAATTAGAAGCTAGGTGTAGTGGTGCACACCTTTAAATCTAGCACTTGAAAGTCAAAGGCAGGTGGATCTCTGTGAGCTCCTGGCCAACAAGGACTAAACAGTGAAACTCTGTCTCAAAAAAAGCAAAGGAAATACAAGAACAAAAACAACAACAACAAAAAAAACAACCAACAAAAATACACTGGGAGGGCAATAAGTCCCCATCCAGAGTGACAGCCGCATTAACAGAGGGGGCGGGGACTGCGGGGGTTGGGGGGCGGGGCGTAATGAAAAAAGAGAGGGAGCAAAATGAGAAAAC
>JADRCH010000018.1:20922207-20990742 GCA_019843965.1 Rhynchomys soricoides
GTGTGTGTGTGTGTGTTCACAGGAGAAAGAAAACCTGATGCCAGAAAGTACCTGGATCACCAGAACAGATTAGACAGAATATAGGCATGGGAACCAGTAAAAACTCTAAGGGAATCTGAGGCCAGCCTGAGATATAGAAACCCTATCATAGACAGACAGACAGACAGACAAACTCTTACAGGACCTCAAGGTGAAGAGAGAGAGAGAGAGAGAGAGAGAGAGCGAGCAGAAGCCAGCTATTGCGTATTACCTGTAATACCAGCATATGAAACTCTGAGCAGAAGGATTATCTTAAGTTCAGTGTGGGCTACAAAAACAAACAAACAGATAAATAAATAAATAAATAAATAAATAAATAAATAAATAAATAAATAAATAAGAAAAGAAGAAAGAAAGAAAGAAAAGAAATTTAAAAGGTGGCAGATGACACTGGGTATGATCTGCCAGTCTCTGCAGAATTCTCCCGGGAAAGTGGAAAACCAGGTATTAGAAGCGTAGGTGATATCTGAATATTTCTCCTTGATTAGAAAACTATAGAACTGTGAACTTTACAAAGCAAATTAGAAGCTAGGTGTAGTGGTGCACGCCTTTAAATCTAGCACTTGAAAGTCAAAGGCAGGTGGATCTCTGTGAGCTCCTGGCCAACAAGGACTAAACAGTGAAACTCTGTCTCAAAAAAAGCAAAGGAAATACAAGAACAAAAACAACAACAACAAAAAAAACAACCAACAAAAATACACTGGGAGGGCAATAAGTCCCCATCCAGAGTGACAGCCGCATTAACAGAGGGGGCGGGGACTGCGGGGGTTGGGGGGCGGGGCGTAATGAAAAAAGAGAGGGAGCAAAATGAGAAAACTGGCATCAGTCCCCAGATTTTCTTCTTTCTCCTGCGAACACACACACACACACACACACACACACACACACACACACACACATTTCTCTGGTGCTCAGCACTCAACAGCCAGTGAAACAGGAGCAAGACATTTCAAAAAGACCCAACTACATTGGTAGCCAGACGCTGTGAACTGTGAGGCAACTTGTACAAGAGTCATGGGACTGTATGTGAAACCTGACCAGCAGAATACTGATAGACTGCAGGAAAGAAACTGTGAATCTGGACTGTGCAGCATTCAGAGAGCTGAAAACCTGGTGGAACCCAACGTCAACAGGGGGAACAAAGATTCATAGTCTCCAGCAGCATGCCAGACGTTAGAAAAGATAGCGTAGGGGCAGGGCCAGCATTTGCAACCCAAACTTTGAAGGAATGGACAGAGTCTGAGTCTCCACCTGTGAAACACCACACACGGACTAGACATCTCTGTAGTCAACCATCCAAAGGAAGATCTGGAGGGGAAAACAAGACTGCCCATCACAAAAGAACTCCCAGGAATGAGACAGGCTCTGAGAGCTGGGGAAGAATACTGAGATGTGATATTGAACCCAGCTATCAGCTGGATGGATTTCGGATCCTTCATTTCCCTCGGGCACTCTCTCTCCTCTGTAGCCCGTTCTCCTTTATTTAATTAATTGTCAATGGCAGTTTAGCAGGTCAGCTCACCGTGCTCGGTTTTTGCTCCCTCTCTCTGTTTTAATTTTTCTTGTCCATGGAACATAGACTGGCCTAGTTTTCAGGTCTCTGGGCTCAATCTCCTGAAAGATGGAGGTTTGCTTTTACATTATCTGATTGCCTATCTTTACCATTTTCAGTCTACATTTAGCTAACGTTTCCTCATATCCCACACTTTTTGGTCCCATACTCCTTCTCTATTTATATTCCTCTCTTCTACAACAAACCGACCCTCCTCCTCCTCCTTCTCCTCCTCCTCCTCCTCCTCCTCCCCCATCCTCCTCCTCCTCCCCCATCCTCCTCCTCATCCCCCTCTCCCTCCCCCTCCCCCTACTCTCCTCTCCTCTCCTCTCCTCTCCTCTTTTCCACTCATGCTGGGTAGTTTCATATCAACTTGACGCAAGCTGAAATCATCTAAGAGGAGGGAAACTCAATTAAGAAAATGCCTCCATAAGATCAGGCTGATCCCAGCACTCAGGAGGCAGAGGCAGGTGGATTTCTGAGTTTGAGGCCAGCCTGGTCTACAGAGTGAGTTCCAAGATAGCCAGGGCTATACAGAGAAACCCTGTCTCGAAACCAAAAAAAAAGAAAAAAAAATCAGGCTGTAGGCAAGCCTGTAGGGCATTTTCTTATTTAGTGATTAATGGGGAAGGGTCCAGATCATTGTTGGTGATGCCACCCCTGTGCTGGTGGTCCTAAGTTCTATAAGAAAGCAGGCCGAGCAAGCCATGAGGAGAAGCCAGTAAGCAGCCTTCCTCCATGGTTTCTGCATCAGTTTCTGCCTCCAGTTTCCTGCCTTGCTTGAGTTCCTGTCCTGGCTTCCTTTGATGATGAACTGTGATGTGGAAGTGTAAGCTAAAGAAATCCTTTCTTCTCCAACTTGATTTTTGGTCATGGTGTTTCTTCTCAGCCATAGAAACCCTAAGGAAGACACATTCATACACACAATAACTAATACATTAGCACACCCAGTACAAATGGGGCATAAGGGGTGATGCTGTTTTAATTGACTATTACTGTAATTTCCTAGTGGGTGTACCCCTGGATACAGACTGTTGTTGTAGACAGTATTCTTCTCTCAGGGGAAGACTGTAGATCAAGCCCAGGCCCCCGAAAACCAGCCAAATAGATGACACTTCAACCCTACCGAAACCTAATCCCTCTTGAATATTGTAAACACTTGCACCGAAAGGGAAAAAAGTGACTGAAATGTTAAAAATTCAGCTAATGACCTAACTCCAGATGTGCAAATCCTAGAGCAAAACTGAAAAACCAAGACAACATATTTCCTCCCCAAATCATCAGCCTCCTTGTGATGGACCTCAATGAGGACGATAGACAAAATTTAGACCAAACTTTAAAATGATGACTATAAATATGTTCAAAGAATCAAAGTGGACAACCAAAAGCAAAAGGTCAAAAACAAATTCTCCTAAATGAATTAAAAGAGAACACAAGACAGCTGGACAAAATAAGAAAGCCGATAGAGGATATAAAAGTGGAATTCAACACAGAGAATGCTGAGGAAATCCCCTGCTGAAGCTGGGTGTCGTGGCGCAAGCCTTTAATCTCAGGACTTCAGAGGTAGAAGCAGGGGAGACTCCTTGATTCCCAGAACAACTTGGTCTACATAGTGAGTCCAGGCCAGCTAGGGCCACACAGTACTTCCTTGTTGAAAGAGAGAGAGAGAGAGAGAGAGAGAGAGAGAGAGAGAGAGAGAGAAGAAATGGAAGGAAGGAGGAAGGAAGGACCAACAGGAAGCCAAACTGAGATTCTAGAAATGAAAACTTAAATCAAATAAAAGCCTTACTGAAAGCCTCCTGGGAGCATGGGGTGGAGAGAAGACCAGGGCGTGAGGACAAGGTAGACGAACTGGGTCAGCCAGTCAAGATCAAATTAATGTATTAATACAAATACATGACTGGACCATGAAAGTTCTTTGGGATACACTGTGAAAAAGAACCAACTTCCTGAATTATGGACATAAAAGGAGAGAACAGATATGGCAAATGCATAAAAAAACATTTTCAATGAAATTATAGCAAAGAACTCCCGAATCTGGTGAGAGAGGGCTCATTCAGGTTCTAGAAACTTTTAGAATGCCAGAGACATTAACCCAGGAAAGAAATCTCCCATACTATATCATAGTTTAAGTTCCAAATTCATAGAACAAAGTAAGATTATTGATACTGCAAGAGGAAAACATCAGCCCACCCCATCTCATCGGAATAACAACAGCAGGTTACAAATCAGACACTGTGAAAGCCAGAAGGGCCTAGGATGATCTATTTCAAGTTCTGAAAGACCACATCTGCTGACCTAGAATATTATACACAACAGAGATAACTGTCATATTCGAAGGAAAGAAAAACTGTCCATGATAAAAGCAGGCTAAAAAAATTTATGACCACTAAGCCCACTCTGCAGAAGACAGTGGAAGGAATTCTTCAGACTGAAGAGAAAAATAAATGTACCCAGGAGGCTCCAGGAAAGAATAAATCATGCTAGTTGAACAACTGAGAGGAAAATAAAAAACCCCAGGAAACCAGTGACATAGCAGAAATTAATAAAAACATTTTAATGATAATTCTGAATGCTAATAACCTCTATTCTGCAATCAAATGACACAAGACTAACAGATTTGGTTAACAAGCAGGATCTGTCTGTTTGTTGTCTCCAAGCAACCTCCTTGATTATCACAGACAGATTCACCTTAGGATGAGAGGACAGGAAGATGCATTCCAAGCAAATGGGATGAGGAAACAAGCTGGTGTCACCAATCGATGACAAGCCTCAAACTAAAATGAGTCAGACGCTATAGAAAAGGTTACCTCACGTAACTGAGGGAACAAATCATCCAGGAACATTCCCATTATAAACATATTTGCACCAAACAAACACATCCAATGTCATAAACCAAAGGCTACTAGATATAAAGTCACAGATTAAGTCTGACTCAGTCATAGTTGGTGACTTTAGAACCACATCCTCACCAATAGACAAGTCATTCCAACAACAAAATAAAGAAACATTTGAGTTTAATGACACCATAATCAAACAGACCACGGAGTTTCCCACTAAAATAAATCTTATATTAGGACCTAAAACAGTTCTCAACAAATATAAAAAATGAAATAACTTCTTGTATTCTGTCTCCAATGGCATAACACTGATGCAAGGAGAGCTATAAAAAATACAGACAGACTTATGGAGATTAAGCTACTGGACGACAAATGGGTCCCTGAAGAAGTCATGAAGGGAAGCAAAACCTTCACAGACTCAAACAAAAATCAAAACACAACACATCAAAATGGAAGCAGTCTTAAGAGGGGGTTTATACCTACAAGTGCTTACACTAAAAAAAATTAGAGGACTCTAAAATAAATATCTTAATGATGTGCCCTGGGGCCTTGGAAAAACAAAAACTAACTAAAATCCAAAATAAATAATTTCAGGACAATAATTAATGAGATATAAACAAAAATAAAAAAAAATAATCAGAGGGGCTAGGAAGATGGTCTAGTTGACAAAAGTACCTACTGTGCAAGCAGAAGAACCTGAATGTGAGTCACCAGGATGCATGTCAAATTCAGGCATGGTACTGTTTCTATGAAAGGGGCAGAGACAGGCAGACTCCCGGAGCCCATTGGCAAGTCAGTGTAGGTCAGCTGATGAGTTCCCTGTTTAGTGAGAGACCATGGCTCAAAATACATAAGTAACAAATTAAGTAAGTAGATGTAAAGAGCAATTGACTAAGATACCTGATATCAACAGCTAGCACCTAAAATATGTGCTTTTGTGTGTATCTATATCTACACGGATATGAGCACACATATACAAACATATTCATAAATTACCACACACAGACACAAACATGATATAAAGAAGCAATGAAACAAAGAGTTTATTCTTTGAAAGGATAGACAATATGCACAAACCCTTAGCAAGACTAACCAGGGGGAAAAAGACATAAATTAGTAATATTCTAATATTACTAAAGTTAAAAAGAGAGAGAGAGAGAGAGACAGACAGACATTACAATTATAACAGATACCAATGAAATTCAGAAAGTAATAACATTCCTTAAATATACACTATATGGTAGAATTTCTATAGACATATGGTTCATGAATGTTAAATTAAGATAAACAAATAACAAGCAATAAACTTGAAGCAGTAATTTAAATAATATCTCTCAACTGAAAAGATAGATTCACTGCTAAACTCTCCTAGATAAACTCCTAAATAAGTTGATTCCGGATTCAGTCAGGTTAACCATCAGAATTAACAGTCTTGAATCTTCACAAAATGAATGACTAAAAGCTGAGTAACAAGAAGAAAAACAAGTCTCATGGCAAGGTACAGAGGTTAAGAAATTATCGTAGGCTCAGAAATCGAGTACAAGCACTTCTGATATCAACAGACTACAAAACCAAGCTGAAGTTTAATTAAAATGAAGACTGAGAAACTCTGAAGGGAGAGGTAATGCTCACTGGGTGGCGTAAGTGTGCTCACCTTGTTCATCAAATCCTTAGGGTCTGAAAGCATTAATAGTTAATTTACATTTTGCCACACTAAGTACAGCATTTTATCTCGGAGGTTTTCTCCCAGATCCCATCATGCCTCCCTCCTGCCACTGTCATAGGGATTTTAACAGGCTGGCCATGAGCTCTCTCAAGAAACCAGGTAAAACTCCATTTTATTTGTTTATTCTTTTGATTTATGTCCAATTTCCAATGTGTACTTGAGACAGTTTACCATAAACTTGAGACATATGTACAATAAGTTGGTTGGATAAGAAAGAGAAATTTAAATCATAGAGAACGAAAGGCAAATAATTATGCCAGAAACCTGAGTTAATTGCTATTGTAATTAAGCATTAAATTTGTTCAAGGTTTTCTGGCAGCTAACGGAAAAAAGAGGAAATACAAAGGGTAACTCGATGGCTGCGATTTGCCCTTCACTACTTCACCAGGCTACAGTGGGCTAGAGGGCACTTGGGTTACACTCCATCCCGGGGAGCATAAAGTGGTGGCAAGTCTGTACAGGTCGCTACAGTGTGTCCCATCCAGGTCTCATCCTTGCTTCTCCGAGACAATAGCAACAGGCTGGACAGCTTTGGTTTGGAATGGCTTAGTGCAAACCTGACTGGAGCCAGGACTCTCAGATTAAAGACTTAAAAAAAATTAGGGGGTAGAGATTCAGACAGTAGAGCAGTTAAGACACATACTGTCCTCAGAGAACCCAAGTTTGGCTCCCAGTACCCGCATCAGGCAGCTCATGTCTGCCTGTAATTCTATCTCTAGAGGATCTTACACCATCTGCTAGCCTCTGCAGGCACCTGCACCCACGTGCACACAGTCCCACACACTGTTGAAAATAAAATAAAATCTTAAAGAAAAACGTTTTTGAAATGTTCAGGTATAAAAGTACGTATCTGGGCTGGGGCAATGGCTCAGTCTGTAAAATGCCCACTGTGTTAGCAATGTGCTAGCATGAGAACCTGAGTTTAGATCTCCAGCATCCATTTAAATGCCAGGTGTGGTGCATCTACCTGGAACCCCAGCACTGACGGAGCAAAGCCAGGCAGATCCTGGAGCTGTCTGGCCACCCAGTCCAGCCAAATAGAAAGCTCTGGGTTGGGTGAGAAACTGTCTCAAAAAATAAGATATCAACAGAGGAAGGCATCATCCTCTGCCTCCATACATGTAAACCGATATTCATCCCTACATGCGCACCCACACACACACCCACACACACCCCCACACAAATACAGAATAGCACATTTGAAATACCTATTTATTGAGGATTAGGAAAATATAGGAAAGTATAAGGGAAAAAAGATAATTATCTGACAATCCCATTTGAAAACAATTGTGACTATTAATAAGCTAACTTTCAAATGTTTTAATGTAAACTTATATTAGCTCATTTCTTGTTATTTTCTATCTAGATGATTCTATAAGCTTGTGGGCTTTGACTCAAGTCATTTTTATTTATGATCAAACCAGCCATTCACTACCCATAGATGGCCCCGTGAGGCAATTGCCTAGCTTCAGTCTGTGTCTTTTCCAACAGGCGAGAGGATGCCTTCCCTGTGTGCAGAGTTATGTAATTTGTCTAAATCACACAGCACTAAAGGAAGAGCAAACCCACAAATTTGGGTGTGTCTCTGCAGCACATTCACTTCAGCAGATGCTCAGTTGCTCAGAGACACAGACAGCTCCCTCCAGCCAGCTGTGACCCCTGGGAACAGGAGTGTCCGATGGTGCTGAGCCCAGTCAGGGCCCCCAGCCAGCCAGTACAGAGAAGGAAGGCGCTCTCTCTGCTCCAGCCCTTCTCTCCTTCTCTATGTTCTCCACATGCAAGAGGCCAAGAAGCTAAACTGCTTAGACTGCAGGTTAGCTCCTTGATACTGGTAGGTTTTTTGTTTTGTTTTGTTTTGTTTTTGTTTTTCAAGACAGGGTTCTCTGTAGCCCTGGCTGTCCTGGAACTCAACTCTGTAGAC
Source organism: Rhynchomys soricoides (assembly GCA_019843965.1). NCBI lineage: Eukaryota > Metazoa > Chordata > Mammalia > Rodentia > Muridae > Rhynchomys > Rhynchomys soricoides. Next base: position 20,930,286 of record JADRCH010000018.1, read on the forward strand.
CAGGCTGGCATCGAACTCAGAAATCCGCCTGCCTCTGCCTCCCAAGTGCTGGGATTAAAGGCGTGCGCCACCACTGCCCTGCACCGGTAGGTTTTTTTGCGTTGATAAAATAATTTAATCCAAACCTTCCTTATTTATGGGGATTAAGTTACGAGAAGGTCACAAAACTCGGCTCTGTTGTTCTCAGTCCCGACAGTGCCAGAGAGGGTGCAGAATTTTGTTGTTGTTGCTCATACTGTGGTTTATAGTTGGAACTTTGTGCAGACACGGCTTTGATTCGTGCAGAAACTCTTCTCCTGTACAAGTCATGACTGAAGCATCCTGAGCAGCTCTCGAGCAGCCACTGAAAGAGCCACTTCCTTGGGCAGATCCAGGCCACAAAGTTGTTGGGGAACATTGGTTGCCACCCCCTAAAGGGACAAGCCTGTTGTGAACAGTCCAACACCAACAAACGACCCAGGAGTCAGGGCCACCCTGGGATGAAAGTAGAAGGGTCTTTTCCCCTGTCCTTTATCTCCTTGGGGGCCCTATGAGCTAAGTCCCGAGGAGTCAAGTAGTCTCACTGCCACGGGCTCTTGGTTGGCCCCGCAGAGTGATCGATCTAAGGGGAATGCCGAGCAAGCGAGGCACTCTGCCACAGGGGTAAGTCAGGCTGGTGTGCCAGTGGGTGAGTCAGCGACTGAAATGCCCTCTCTTCATTGCATAACTCTAAATACAGGCTTTGCCTTCCCGATAATCACTCCCTTGGCGGTGGCACAGCGGGGCCTATTTCCTGAAGACGTGCGTGGGAAAGTTTTCCAGGCCGACTTAGACACCCAGGCATCCACACTGTAAGTAATAGCGCTTCCTTCCTTTCCAGCGCTGGTGATATGATTCACAGCAAAGCGTGAAGATGGCTTTCCTGATGCACCAAATGGCAGCTGGCTGTAGTGACTCATGCTTGTGGCCCCAGCACTCAGGAGGATAAGGCAAGAGACCCATGAGTGTGAGTCTAGGGCTACATATCCAGGCCCCTGTCTCAAAACAAACTGATAAAAGAGCAAACAAATATCAAGGATGACGAACGGGAGCAATAAAACGAAACACATTAAAAAGTGTTGAACACATGGCATATCCTTCTCTATACCTAGCTATAATGACTCATGTATCCTGCCCATTATACAGGTGAGAAAATTGAGGCCTGAGGTTAGATGATATTCTTTCTCTCTTTTTCAGCACTAAGAACTGAACCTTGGAACTCATGCTTGCTAGGCACTGAACTATATCCCCAGTCCTAAATGACGTTTCCAGTGTTACAGAACTAGTAAGAGTCTGAGCCAATGCCCCAGGAATTCTAGTTTCTTTTTTATTTTTATTTTATGTATATGAGTACTTTCTTGTATATGTATGTTTTATTTAATGTATATGAGTGTTTTGCCTGCACTTATGCATGTGTACCACATGCTGGCTAGTGCCCTTGGAGGTCAGAAGGTGTTGTTGGAGTCCTAGAACTGGAGTTATGGTTGTAAACCACCCTGTGGGTGCTGGGAATTGAACTCCAGTCCTCTGCAAGAGCAGTAAAGTGTTCTCAACCACTGAGCCATCTCTCTACCCCACGTTCCAGTTTCTTAACTGCTTGAAAGTTCATGTGACAGATGTGATGGAATTGGGAGAAATCACAAATCCAAAGTGTTCACCATCAGATGGCTTGTCAGACCCAAGGAGGGCTCCTCTCAGAGGCTGACACCGGCCATGCCACACTTCAGCCTTGCTGACTCCAAGTCAGGAGACCTGCAGAGGCTATCGCAGGGCCTTAGAATAGAGGTCTATGATATTGTAAGTAGTTTCCCACTGCTGCTGTAGTGAGTTTCCATTCAGTACCTTATGGCAATGCACATTTGTTATTTTATACTTCTAGAGGTCAAAAGTCAGTTATGGGGCTATAATAAAGCCACTGTCCGAGCCTCACTTCGTTCTGGGGGTTCAGAAAACAAAATCCATTTTCTTGCCTTGGTCTGAATATAAAAGTCATACACAGCCCATGGCTCATGGCTCCTTCTGCCTTCAAGCCAGTAATGGCTCTTTGAGTCTTTCTTATATTGCATGATTCTCTTCTGTGGTTAATGAAGAAGCACTTACAAAACCCAAGATACTTTCTGCATTCTCGAGTCAGCTAGCTTGAATCTTAATGTCATTGTCTACCTTGATTCTTTCTCATCACACAACATGGATTAGGGTGATAATATCATTGGGAAGCCATTACTCTGCCTAGCACAGGCCTCAAGTGGAAAAGCCAAGACCCCCTTCTTTTAGTTTGTGAAGAGACACCATGACCAAGGCAACTATTATAAAGGACAACATTTAATTGGGGCTGGCTTGCAGTTTCAGAGGTTTAGTCCATTATCATCATATGGCATCGTGCAGGCAGACATGGTGCAGGAGAAGCCAAGAGTTCTATATCTTGATCTGAAGGAAGCAAGGAGGGAGGTCTGGATCATACTGGCCAGATTATGAGACCTGAAAGCCCCACCTCCACAGTGACATACCTCCTCCAACAAGGCCACACCTCCTAGTAGCATGGGCCAGCATATTCAAACCACCACACTATGGTACTCTTGATCTAGTAGAGAACAGGCTAAATAATGGGTGGTCTCTGCCAGGCATATTGGGAACCTGTTTCAGAGAAAACATTGGGGAAGCGTGTTTCAGACAGTGTCTCACTGTGATCAACTCATAATCTTCCTGGCTCAGTAGTCAAGTGCTAGTATTACAGGTGTGTGCCACCACAGCTGGCACATGATTTGTTCCAAAGAGCTATAGACACGCCCTCTCCTTCTGTGTCACCCTTGCTGTTGTCTTTATCATCTTCATCTTTTTACTTTGTGTGGTAAGGACCAAACCCAGGGCCTCACACTTCTGTAGGCACACACTGCACTGCTGAAGACAGCCCTAGTCTTTGCACTTGTATCTTGAAAAACTGGAAACACCCCAAGACTAGAAGTGCAATGTGTCTGGTCCTCATTAGAACCTAGTAAAGGAGGGCCTTATGTGTGACCTGACTGACAAAATCTGGACTCCTCTGAACAATCACGTGAAACAGATGAAAAGATAAAATTCTCCACAGTTAACACAGTTCTAAAATCTAGAACATTCCCTAAACTGTGTGTCTTGGATCAGTTAGGAATTCTATTTAAAGCCAGCTTTAGCTTGTGGGCCCAATTCACCTAGAACCCGGAGCAGTGGATCCTCTCAGACCTCTCCCTTCATCCTGACACACCCCTGTGAGGAGGCCTCTGCTTCATCTCAGTCAGGGTTTATGGGGATCCATATATTTTTCTTTCTATTCTGCTTTGGTCATCCCTCAGTGTTGCTCTTAAAGGGTTTAATTTTAGAACTTTGGTATGTCTAAGTCCCTTCCAGATCATGACAGCTGCTCTCTGTGGACCCCTCACTCCATGTGTCCTTGGGCAGGTTGTTGACCTTTCTCTGTCTCCCTCCCATCTGCAGCAGGGCTAATGACAGCACTTCCCATATAGGGCTGGAGGGAGCAGAGGGTACACCAGGCAACAACCCAAGAATAGCAAAGCCGTGAATATCTGAGCTGCCATTCTTATCCAAAAAGGAGGTAGAGCATGAACCTCCACTCCTAACCAAAGGGCAAGCCTGTTTTGTTGTTGTTGTTGTTTGCTTTCTTTAATTTAGTTCTGAGACAGGGGCTCACTATATAGCCTTGGCCGGTCCAGAACCTACCAGACTGGCCTTGAACTCATAGAGATCCACCTGCCTCTGCCTCCCAAGCACTGAGATTAAAAGCATTTGCCACCATGCTGAGCAGAGCCAGCTTTAGATACCACCAGAATGATGTACTTACACCACCCAAGAAAATATATTTTTAAGCAATGTGTTGTCTTGTTCTTTCTATAGGAATGTTATTCCTTCAAGGACCGTTTCCTACAGTAGAGGGAAGACATGAAGGCATAGTAAATGGGTAGATGACAGGAAAATGGAGAGCCTGGACATCGTGTCAAAGACAAAATAAAGCCTGTCTGCACTGGCTGAATTAGGGACATTCGGCAGAGTGGTTTTTGGGCTATTTGGTGCCTACTGTTTATACAGATCCTAACCCAAACTCACACTGGAACTTTCTGGATGGTGCCACCTTGCCCCTACTGGCAATCTGAATTCATTAACTCAAAATGCCTCCCAGGCCATCCATGGCCAGATCCTGGCCAAGGCCTCTCTAACCTGGCTTTCAATCTCCCACACTCCAACTAAAAGGTCTGCACTGTCACGGCTTTGAATGGGACTGTCCTTGAGTGCCATAAAGAAGTACTTCTCCCAGGTCCCTCACCACCCCAAGGCCACTAGTAACCTTCATGGAGAGTGTCCTGGTTTCCACTGGCAGCAAAGGTTACCCAGGCTGCCTCAGAATGGCCAGAAGAGCTCCCGACTCTCAGTGGCACACACATTCACAGTCTCCTCCAAGGTGAAACCCCAAAGGAGAACTCTCTGTGAGCTCCGTTCTTACACCAGAGTCTCTGCTGAGGAAAAGCCTTGGACCTCTAGTTAGGAAAGCTGTCAGAGACTGTTTTGCACAACATCAAACACATTCCAGGCCTTATCTAATCAGGGAGCCTTCTTCAACAGCCATGCAGAGGCTGTTCCTGCAAAACATTCCCCAGGCAGGGTGAGGGCCTTGATTCTAAAAGCAAAGTAATGGCTCTTTTGGCACAGACAAAGTTGGCTGGCAGCTGGAGCTCTGAGGTAACCTCTGACCCTCTCACAGTTCCTCCCAAGTCCCGCTGCATCATTCTAAGCCACCCTCAAACCCCAGGCTCTAATTGGCTCTGGTTTGTTTTGCTTTTCTCTTCTGTCCAGTGCTTCAAAAGGCACTTCAATAATTGTTTGAGGCACGAAAAAGGCAGGGCTCAGCTTTCCTAGCTGGAATTGGAGGTAATTACTGTCTTCCATACGAGAGCCGGTACATGCTGCAAATCACATGGCTCTGGGTTGCTTTACAGCGGGTGGCCGGGCCTCTGAGCTACAAGGAGGATTATGGAACTTCACAAAGGTTCTGCTTCAGAGAGAGAAGAATCCACGCGTCTCAGAAGTGCTAGAGGGATTGTCTGTACTCTTCTGCTGTCCCCTCGAGACTGCCAGAGAGGTTTGGTCTGAAGAGGCTATGACTTCAGTTCCACCCTGGAAGTTTGCGATTTGCTTTTTTTATTTTGTTTTCTCTCAAGAGACAGGAACTGACCCCACACATAACTCCCTTCTTGTTTGAAATTAGCAACCACATGCTCGACCTAGGCTGTCCAACCTCAGAAGAGAACTCAACTCAGCAAGGCTAAGACCCACCTCAAAGAACTGGAATAAAGATTCATTTTGTGCATTCAAAACAGCAAGCCCAAAGGTGGAGAGTCTCTGGGTTATCCCCGTATGCTCCACATGTGGACCTGAAGGACCTTGTTTAATTGATCGGCTGACTCACAGGACCTCACCCACGAAGTGAGAGCAGTAGAGTGTGTGAGGTCCACATGAGGTTAGCCCATGTGAAATGCCTGTTTGGGATCTGTGTATACCAAATGTTCAATAAATATTAGCTAACATTCAATGTCAGGGCGGGGCTTCTGCTGCCAAAGGAACCAATCTAAACAGAGCCGCTGAGATATGTATAAAGAAGCAGGAAGGGATAGGGTGCCAGCCCCAGTCCGAAGTGTCTTCCCTCCCAAGGGAATTGTCTTAAACATCTGAAGTTGCCTGAGACTCCAGATTGGAGTCTGCACCCCTAGACATGTCAAGAAATGTGAACTCGCTGTGTTCCCTTAGCACCTCCCTGCTTAGAAGTGCTGAGAAGCAGTGGGTTTGAGTTGGAGACTGAAGAAGGAAGAAAAAGACCTCTGTTCAAATTCTGGGACTGGGACATTGCTGGCCTGGCTTATAGGAAGACAGGAGACAAAACATAAGTGTATCCAAGGGCCCTGGGTGATCCAGGAGATATTCCAGGTGGAGGGCTGCTGTCCCCACTGTGCTGCAGGCCCGTCCCTTTCCCAGTGTCCTCCTCAGAACTCTCAGTGCCCTCTGACCTTGACTCCAGGTGGTTAAAACCAATCAAAGCCCACATCACAGCAAGGACTCCGTGGAAATTCCCTCTGAGCAGATGACCTTTCTAGTCTTAAAGACAATGCGCCAGCATACACTTATCTGTGTATTTGTCTCATATCTATTTCTAGATAAACTAAAGTTCAGGTGAATGAGGCCAAGTCTCTCTGTCCGGTCTTCTTTAACACAGATGACTGTTTGCCTGTGAACTTTCCTTATTCTGTTTATGCAGATCTGAGTGATCAAACACAGATCTAGTGGGCCCTTTCCATATGTTTGCTGAATGAATGACTTCTTTCTCTGTTTATCTGCCTCCCTCCTTCCCTTCCCTCCCTCTCTGTGTGGTTATGGTATTGGGAATTGAACTCAGGACCTTGATCACATTAGGCAAATGTTCAACCACAAGCTGTAGTCTCAGCCCTGAACCCATGATTTCAAAGCAGTGACAGTTCCTATAGTCAGGAAGAGTTTCTGGGCACAAAGAGAGACTGAAAACCACTTGAGATCACATCTTGTTTTTCTCAAGTGGGGCCATTTGGCTTTGTCTGCCTTGTATTTGATGAAGTTTCATGTTTAATAACAGCCCTGAATTGTTAGGATAAACACACCAGGCACAATCATGAACTAGTTGCAAGCTTAAATGCCTGAAACAGGGCGTGCCTATAGTGTATGCACAAACATGGTTGACTCTCAGTTATCCACTCCAGCACATAATCTAATAGCCAGTAATCTAATAGTTTTCAATTTAATATCCTACAGCCCTGAAAGTTTTACATGTGGTTTTGGACTATGTTTCTGAATTTGCATTGGATATAGGCAGCTCTGATACTCTAAGAATTCATTTGAGCTCCTATGTCTATCACCATTGCCTCGGTGGCCTAGAAAGAACCCTCCTGGGCTCCCAGCACATGCAGAAAAAAAATACTACATTAAACTAGGGGTGGGACTATACTACCCTTCAGTCACAGAAGGGTAAACCCCTGTCTGTCTAAACCCGCAGCTCCTCCACGTGCCAGCTCTGTCTTTGTTCTCTTATTGCTATCTATCCCTGAAGACTGTTTCAAAACATAGTTGAGTTTTCGGGGGGTGGGGTGGGGAGTCTGAACTGCCCTGTCAGGTGGGTGCACAAGCTAGCCTAAAGCAGAGCTGGGCTCCCTGCACACTTTCTGTGTCACAACTGGGGAAAGGGTTGTTTCTTCTCCTTTTCTTTTAAAATTTTTGTTTTGTTTTGTTTTGTTTTGTTTTTCGAGACAGGGTTTCTCTGTGTAGCCCTGGCTGTCCTGGAACTCACTCTGTAGACCAGGCTGGCCTTGAACTCAGAAATCCGACTGCCTCTGCCTCCCAAGTGCTGGGATTAAAGGCATGCACCACCACTGCCTCGCTAAATAATTTTTTTATTATGTGTGTGTGTGTGTGTGTGTCTGCCTGAGTATATGTATATATACATGTACATGTTCGAATGTATGTGGCACAGACTGTTCTTTCTTCCAACCATGCAGGTCTGGGAATTTGGGTCTTCAGGCTTGGGAAAAAGCACTCTTATTGACTGAGCCATGTTGCTACCCCTTCATCTCCCATTATTCATGTTTATCTTTTCTGCCTTAACGTGTCTTCTCATCCTGGCTCAATGGAAATCAGTCAACAGGTCTTTGCTTTGAAAGCCATTCCAGGTTGTGTAAGTTCTTGATTCTGCTTGTACACTTCAGAAAGAACCACTGTCCTGAGCAAACTGGTGTGAGCTGGCTAAGGGGTCCCTGTGCTATACTGGCTGCACTGCTGAGCCAAACCTTGAGGACTTTCTCCTTGACAGGGCATATGTCTATCTGCGCATGTGTTTGTACTGACTTGGGTCAAAATCTCGAGGCTGCAAAGTGGAGACATCCTGAGATCCAATGCAGAGCCAATTGTGTTGTCAGTGAGTAGTTGGAAACCCAGAATTCCCACCTCTTTTTCCTGTCACGAAGTTATATCTCGAGGTAAAACAGCTGCCGGATCTCAAGCCAACTGGGATGGACGCCAGCTGTTTATTCCAGATGCCAAGAGCCAGATGCACACCCACTCTCCTCTCCCACTCCCTAAGCCTGAAGTCTCAAATTTTATTGAATTTATTAATAGCCTTAAGGGTTTGCTAAAAGAGCCTTCCTACAGGCTCTGCCTCCAGAGAAACAGACCTCCTTAGTTCTGGATGGCCGGGAAATCTACATGTTAAATAACAACACTCCCATCCTGTCTTGTCTCCCTAGAATTCCAGTGTAACCACTCTGCGAATTATATCTGGAGAGATAGATACTTGCTATACTGGAAGGTTGGTAAATGCCCGGTAATGAGTGAGTGTAGGAGTCTGATTTGCAGCCTGCCAATATTGGTGGTGTAAATATTTTCACCACTGTCAGTCCAAACTACCACATCACCGTGCTTGTGAAGGTGGGACAAGGTGTGCACGCCCGTAGTTCCAGCACACCATAGGGTGGTGACATTCCACGGAAGCTTCTGGATGGCTCTGAATGCTTGTTCTGAATGGGCTCTTAGTATAGGATGCATACCCTCTGAATCTTTCCTTACATCTGTAAGGCTGCTAATGGTCTGCTTTGGTGACTGCTTTCCAGTGCTCTTACAGGGTTCCAAATCAGGAAAAGAGGGAGAAGGAAGAGGAAGAATGGAGAAAATTCAGTGAGTGTGGGATGCTGGCTTCAGTACACTGTTCATTTGGTTCACCTGACTTTTAGCGGGATGGGCACCCTCACACACCTGTTTCTGGCCTCGTTTGATAAACTCTCTGGTCCTCTCGAATCAACTTGATCCCGTTGACCTGGAAAAAGATGAAAAGACTGGGTGCCGGTGGACCTGAAAGGATGGGCCTGGATGGAGGTGGTCGTGGGGTGCTCATATGACCCAAGGTCACTGGCCACTTAAGGCCTTCCCTTTGTCTTCCAGCTCTGGCCTCCTGTTTGAAGGCTTTGGTGATTTCTCTCACCCCCAACCAGGCGAACAGATGTGGAAAGGTCTCCAGTTCCCAGAGCTCAGGACACAGCTGCCTGCTGCCCCCCAACCCTGCCTGTAGACTGGGTCTGCCCTCAGACAGAAGAGCCACACAGTCACTAACCAGAGGGCAGAGACCAGTCAGGTGTGGGGTTCAAGCCTGCTCTGGCCTTCTGTCAGCTAAACTAGGCAAGAATGAAGAAATGGCATCTCCTGCTCTGTGCTAAGAATCTCCAGGCATTGCAGAAGGGGTAAGGCTACAGCTCTTCCACACAGCCTGTGGGCCTGCTGCTCTCTAGACACATCTCACACATACTGTTGTCATGAGTACCTTGCCAGCTCTGGCCCGGAGCAGGAAGGAACCCTACTGATCTGAAATGGTCTCTTCTGCATCAGCTGAGCTTTGCTGCCCATCATATGAAGGGGAGCTACACAGGAGGGGTGTAGGTGTTAGCTTCCTCATCCACTATTTATTCAACTCTGATCATCCGAGGAACTTTCCAGAGACTTACCAATGGGATAAACAGAAGCATGAAGATTACCTTAATTGACCTTAAATAAAGAACCTGCTTCATATCTAATCTAACTACTAGAATATGCTGCTCTTTAGTGATAGTTTCCTAGCTTATAGGAGAGGTGGCCTTTTTAGCTGTGCAGAAAGGTTTGGTACATGCATTTCTTAGCCCAGCAGCCACCTTAAAATGGGACACATAATGCAATACCACATGTTTCTGAAAGCAGCGGCTCTCATGGTGAGTCCGGGGGACCTTTGCAGCCCATGAGATACTATCAGAGTGTCTGCAAGGCTATAGGTATTTTCATTAAAACAGCAAAGATGTTATTTCCTTTCTTGACCGTATTGACATTTGGAGTAAAGTCTCTTGTCATCAGGCTATTCTGGCCACCATGGTAGTCTTCAGAGTTACAAACTTTGGGGGTTTAAGTGGAGGAGGCCAGTTGCATTTCAGAATGTTCTAGATGAAACAGCTATAAAAGCTTGCCTGCAGCTCACTTGTTTACTGTTCTGTATAATGAATTGAGAAGGGGGTAAGGGGCCCTGCTAGCACTTCTCCCTGTGGCTGCTTGTGTTAAGAAGTACCTGGGGCTATTGTGAATGGAGTGAGCCACTTTTGCAAAATGCAAAATTTTGCAGAATGCAAAAATCCAGATAAGCACGGGTGTTCAGAGAAGGTCATATGGCAGGCATTTTCTGAAACTTAACAAAACAAAATCAAGCAAACAAACAAAAAACCAACCTGCAAAAACAATCACCCAAGATGACCATACGGACAATATTGGTGGCCAAAATAAAAGCTTTGAGCAAAACAGAGGTTTTGAAAAACGTCTGCCACCGAGATCTTGACACCTCCCCCACACTCACAGCCGTTTCTGATTAAATCAACGGTGCTGTTAAGAAACACAGAGTTTTCATTTTCATCACAGAATATATCAAACTGGGAAGATCTGCACAGTTTAATGAAGCAATGTTTTCCAAATGACCCATGCACAGCATTATCATGCACACCCCAAAGACCTAGTCCAAGTACAAGCTGGACCTAGTGATTTTAATGTACTCAAGAACACAGAGTTCACTGATTTGGTTTCACATTCCACACTGCAAACAACCTTCAGTAAACTGCTATTAGTTGACTACAGAATCATGTCAGAGAAGATCTGTAATTATCTGAAAAGGCCATTAAAGTATCCCCCCCTTTTCCAACAATGTGTCTGTGGAGGGAGGCTGTGCTTCCTTCACATGCTGCAAACAAAACAGCATCAGGACCACTGATTGACTGCAGAAGTAGATACTTGGGTCCAGCTGTCTTCTATTAAGCCAGACATTAAAGAGGTTTGAAAAAAAAAGAAAAGAAAAAAAGCCATGTATACTGCCGTCACCCTCCTCACCACGCTTTGTTTTGTTTTGGTAAGCAGTTGTTTTTACAATGAAAGGTTTATTTAAATTTTTAAATGAATTAATGTTAACAAATGACTAAATATTAAAATTTATCCATTTAAATGAATATAGTTTATTGCAATGCAACAACGCATTGACATTGTTTTCTGTTTTAATTCATAATATAATAAAAATCATTATTTATTGTTGCACAATGAAGCACCCTTAGCCCATTAGGGTAAAGCAGCATTGCTCCTTGGTTGTTTCCCACAGTTTCTGAGACTCAGGTACGCCCTGGGTGGGTCAGGGACTCTCGAGGTTGGAGCTATCTGAAGGCTGCACAGGGGTTAGAGGATCTTCCTGGGATGGCTGACTATCTGCAGCCTGGGACAGTTGCTGGCTGTTGGCAGGAGGCAGGTCTTGGTTTTTCTCTATGAGTATTTCCAGTGGACTCAAATCACAAGTGACTGGTCTTCTTCAGAGTGACAGAAGAGACCAGTTAGGGACCTGTGGGCCCTTTTATGACCCTCCCTCTGAAGTCACTATTTGTGACAAGGGCTGGCGCTGGGCTAGCACACACAAGCATGAGTTCTAGTTGATGAGAATCAGGAGACTGTCACTCCAGGATTTACCAATAGATACAATCTACATACACAAAGACTTTGGAATCCTAAATAAAACTCAAGAGCCCAGTGCAATTGTTTGAGAGAGCTAGTCTGAAGGAACCGTCTGTATCTTTAAAATCTCTGCTATTTGCCTACTTCTTTATTACTCTCCCTTTGTTGACAACGATGCCATCATCTAGGTAAAGCTTCTCATTCACTTACGCTCCATGAGCTAGGCCACTTGGCTTAGGCCTTGTTTTTTTTGAATTAAAAATAGCCTTTCATTGTGAAAACAATTGCTTACACTTAATGAAACAAAACAAAACTCGGGAGAAGAGTGACAAAATTTTGCATATATGACAATTTTTTTTTTTTTTTTTTGGTTTTTTCTAGACAGGGTTTCTCTGTGTAGCCCTGGCTGTCCTGGAACTCACTCTGTAGACCAGGCTGGCCTCGAACTCAGAAATCCGCCTGCTTCTGCCTCCCAAGTGCTGGGATTAAGGCAAATTTCCTTAATGTCTGGCTTAATAGCATGCTATCAAAGACTCCTCTGTGAGTCTCTAAATTTCCATTTTTAAAAATTTATGTGTATGTGTGTGCCTGTGTGAATTTTATATGTACCATGTACCATATGTGTGCAGGTATCTACTGAGGCCAGAAAAGGGCATCAGACATCCCCTCACCACCACCCCCCGCCCCCCCCCCCCCCCCCAGACTGGAGTTACAGGTAGTTGTGAGCCAACAGACGTGGCTGCTATAAACTGAAGCCAGATCCTTTGTATTGGCAGTATGTGCTCGGAACTGCTAAGGTATCTCTCCGGTCCCAAAGAAGGCAAACTCCCTTACTCTGCCATTGTTCCCACAGTGCCAGGGCTGATTCAAACTGAAGTTTCTACAGCCACCATGCAGAGTACTAAGCACTGTGTGATAAGAGTGAGCTATCTGAATCTCCCCTTGGGAGTTTTAACTCCGCTCTTTACCTACTTGTTTTACTGCTGGTTTCTGTTTGTTTGTTTGTTTGTTTGTTTGTTTTGGGTTTTTTTTTGCATAGTAATAGCGGGGATGGTGTCATTAGTCCTTCTCAGGTCAGGCTCCCCAGACAGTCATGGTCTCCAAGAGTTGTGCCACTAATGGGCAAAGAGTGGAATGACTGAGGCAGACAGAGGAGAGGTCTGAAATTTGTCGTCTCAGTGGCTAAGGTAGTGGCTTTTACTCTGAATGCGATGGTAGCTTTTTGAGCCTGTGTGGGTGGGTTTGAGAGACACCAGAAGTAGTCTGACCACTAAGGTGAAAGTACATTTTAGAGCAACTGGAAGGTGGGAAGGGTTAGGAAGGTTTTGTAGCAGTCAGCTGGGGGAAGAGACGCAGGTGGCTGAACCCAGGTCCTGGTGAGACTGTAAGGACTGGTTGGATTCCGGCTTTGTTTTGACAATGGAGCCAAAAGGTCTTAATGGCAGCTTGGAAGTGGGCGTGACTGGAAAGGACAGGTTTCAAGGATGGCTCCAGGGTTTTGATCTGAACAACTGGAAGCCTGGAGCTGTATTACTTGAGAAAGCCCTAGTTTGAAAGGAGAGATTTCGAAAGTTTCATTGGACTGGGTGAGTTTGGTTGTTCACCCAAGCTTTCTGAGAGACCCTAGCTGCCTTTGCTTCTGAAGTTCCAACCATGCCTCCCCAGGGCAGAGACTGCCTGCTTCTTGGAAAACCAAAGCAAGTCATTCTGTGTGAAATTCTCTTTCAGGGAGTGTGAGAATGTTGGTCTTGGGCCTCTTGCTCCTTTCCCTTGTCCTTATCGGAAATGAAAGAAAACAGGCAGCGGAGATAGGATCTCAGTTGAACAATTCTGGAAGGTAATTTGGAGTTGAAAACAAATCTCTCCTGAAATGCTCGAAGCAGGTGGAGAGAATTTCAGCTCCAGCTCTTAAGCCACACATTATCCTGCCCTGCAAATGACTTCCTTCCAGCCCCAGGCAATCCTCAACTTCTACCCTCCAAATGCCTGTCATCAATAGAGCTCAACGGCAAAAACCCACCATGAGAAAAGGGAGCCTGGTCCTCACAGATATAGGAAGGGCTGCTTGAGAGCCGCCTCCTTCTAGAATGGTGCTCCCCAGGGGGACACACAAGGTGGGACTTTGGGGATTTTTGGCTTTTGTTTTTGGTGTGTGTGTGTGTGTGTGTGTGCATTAGCACACATGCACACAGGCACAAACATTTTATGGCCAAAGGTTATCCTCGGGAGTTGTTTCTCAGATGCTATTTACCTTGGTTTTTGAGATAGTGTCTCTCTCATTGGTCTGGAATTCACAAAGTAGGATAGTCTGACCAGCCAGCAAAAACCAGGATCTGCTTGTCCTCATCTCTCCTGCGCTGGCACACACCACCATACCTGGCATTTTCATTTGGTTTCTGGGAGTCAAACTCAGGTTTGCCTGCATGTGCAGCAAGCATCTTACCAACTGAGCCATATCTGCAGCCCTAACTTCTTTCAGAGTGTTGTGAGGGGTTAAACACCTGGCTTGAGCCAAATGATTTTATTGTCTTTGCAGTGCTGAGACTCAGCCCCAGGGCTTATACATAGTAGGCAACTGCTCTACTATTGAGCTGACATAGGGCCTTGTGGGTTTTTTGTTGGTTGGTTAGTTGGTTTTTTGTTTTTTTGTTTTTTGTTTTCATTTCAAGACGAGGTCTGACTAAGCTGCTCTAACAAGTCTTAAATCTTCAATCCTCCTGCCTCAGCTTCCTGGGTGGTTGGATTATAGGCCTGTGCCATCATACCCTCCATCAAAAGATACATATTTTCTTGACTAGAACTACTTGTTTCTTTGGAACTTCATACCACTAACTACTGTCAAGCCCTTTGCAATGACTAGAATCTCCAGACTCCTTTATTGAACCACAATGTGTTAACCTTTCCACTAAATAAAGCAGGGCCAGCGCTGCCAAATTCTGGCTTAGGTCAGTCAGCAGAGGGTTGACAGAGCACTTCTCGAGGGTCTGGATTACTAAGAAAAATAAGGATTGTGTTATACTGTGGAGAATGTACCTCTTATTCCCATTTCACACATCAGAACACAGGACAGGGAGATTGAGTGACTTGCCACATGGCTAATCTACAACAGAGTCACATATGGAGAGTCCCAAAATCCTCAGAGGCTTTACCATTTTCTGGCACCTTCCACGAGGCAGGCATATACTCTGTACTTTGTGTTAACCTGTTTCTATGGAATTGCATATTTTGCAAAGAAGTAAAACTATCCACCAGAGATTCTTAAAGGATATGTTCTGTGTCTTCACTGTCCAATGTAGGAGCCACCAGTCCTGTGTAGCCATTAGGTGTTTGACACATGGCGAATGAGCCCAAGTAGTATATTTTTATACTTTATTTCATCTTGACTTAAATGTAGTTACATATGGTTAGTGGCCACTGCATTGTCCAGTGGAGTTCTACGTGGCTCAGTTGATCTAAAAGCTGGTGAATTGACATGGCAAGCCAATCTCAGGCCTGGCTGAGCTCCAAAGGCATGCCTCACCTTTTCCCCTATCTCCTCTCAGGGAAAGTGCCTCGAATTGTACGAGAGAAAAGGCTTAGGAAGGAAGCTGACGAGACAACATGCAGTCAGCCAAAAATAAAGCCAGATTCTAACAGGTTGGTCGGTATTTGTGCCGGAGGCCCTGATGGGGACCAAGCAATTCAGATGAAGGATGAGACACTGCACCGGAGGTTGTCGTGGTCCTTTTGGCCCAGGGTTCTGTGACTCACCAGTCCCCACCCCTACTGTTTAAACAGCAGTGTTTCCTTTTTCTGGGCCTACTACTAATCCACTTATTGGTAGCGAGGTAGGGAACCCCCAGGCCCAGCCTCACCCTGTCAAAACATGCAGCCTCCTAGGGCTTCCACCTGAGCCCCTGCTGATGAAGTACAACTACAATGTGCCACATTCAGAAGCCAAGTCAGAGAGGTCATTGCCTTCCAGTCTTTCTATGACCTTCCAGCATTCATCTGGGCTTCATCAGCCCTGCTCTAAGGCATCTGAGGAGATCAGTGATGCTGAGGACAAATCAAAAGTCACCGTTTCTATGGCCAGGTCCTGCCCTCTGCTCTGACCTATGTACCACTGGCACCTCACCCTTCATTCTGTTACAATCCCTGCTGTTCCCCAAACACACTGAACTTGCTCTTCCCTTCCGACTGGAATGGCCTTCCTTCACTTCCTGGCTTACTCTCTTCACTCAGTCTCGACTCACAAGTTCCCTCTTCAGAGAGGTCTTTGAGGTCCCACTGTGTGCAAAACAGTGCACGTGCAACACCTTCTCTTAGCCTGTGCTACATTCTCCAAGGCACTTATCACCAATTCATTGTCAGAAATCTGTGGGTTCGAGCAATCATGGATGGAAAACATTTAGTCAAGAGGATGCATCCCTAGAGGACAGGTACAGATTCCTTTCCTTGTCTTTATTCTGTAAAGTGTACAGGATAGCAGCTATTTGCAGTGTGCTTGCATGGTGTTTAACAATACAAATAGCGCCGAGATGACACATTGTATGCGACAGCCCGTGCATAGCTTAAGTTCATGCACTGTTATGCTATGTGTAGGTTTTGATATCTGTAGTTGTCCTGGGTTACCAGGTATGCTTGTTTGGTTATATCTGTCACCTGTAATGAACTGAGTAAAGGATGCTGGAGAGATGGCTCAGCGGTTAAGAGCACTGACTGCTTTTCCAGAGGTCCTGAGTTCAATTCCCAGCAACCACATGGTGGCTCACAACCATCTATGATGGGATCTGACGCCCTCTTCTGGTGTGTCTGAAGACAGCTACAGTGTACTCATATATATACATAAAATAAATAAGTCTCTAAAAAAATAAACTGGGTAAAGAAGAAAGGTATCTTGTTTTCCTTACCCTGTATGTCCAGCATCTAGAATGTAGTCTACTGTCACATAGCTAGCTACTCATTGGATACTCAGTATATTAAATAGACGGATGGAGGCACACACAACCAGTTGCCTGCTGTGCAGGGAGGGAGGCAGAGGTAGGGTCAGACTTGGCTTACTCTAAACAGATCAATACTTCCATGGTTTGGATCCTGAACCATGAGAAACAAAGAAATTTGCTGGTTAAATTTCTTCTGCCCTGGGAAAGTTAAAGATCACAGATAATCCAAAACTCAGTGCCAAGTTCTCTGATTTATAATCAGGGAACTATTCACGTAGAGGTAAACAAGAGCAAAGGCGTGACAACGAGCGTAGGAGATGATTCAAAGCAATCGCCTTTAGCAGCCCCAGTTTCAAATCCGACCTCACCCACTCTTGCATCCAGAGAATTTCCACCACTTTCTACAATCCCTTGAGCTGTGCTGTCATGATGGATGCTTGGAGTAGGGGTCGGTGCAAACGGGAGAAGCATAGGTTAAGTCCCATCTCTACACTAATGGTACCCTACACTCCTCTGAAAGGTGCATCCAGAAACGAATGTTTTCCCAAGACGCCAAACTTTCCTAAAATCTTGGAGGGAATCTCTTTTCCTCTTTAATGTGCATCACAGAAACTTGTCTCTTTCTCTACTGTTAATAACTTCAAGGTAGCAAGGTTAGGAATGCCTAGAGGCAGCTAACACCAGAAGGGTTCGTAAATATCGAATGAATAAATGAGAACGCCTAGCCAAAGGAGAACAACGACCTGGTGAGGAAGGATGTAGGTAAGCAAAGCTAAATGGAGGGTCAGGAACTGTTGGCAGGACTCTCTACACCAGCTGTGTGGTTTAGCTCATGCCTCAATTTAACTATTCAGAATAGAAAAACCCCAGTGGGCACTCTGTCCCTCCTCTGCCAGCTCTGAGCTCTGATTCTCTGAGCATACCTTAACAGCTTTGCTGTGGATTAGCTCTTACATGTGTCCTCCTGAGAGTGAGTCCAGTTGCTCTGGGACGGAGCATCATTATTTAACAGCAATTCCTCCAGTGTATTTTCCACATCCTCCACTAAAGAAGGTTCTGGGGAACAGTCATCATCAAAGTAGGAGGTAGATCCAGACCAGTGCCAATTTATCAGATAATGTCACCTTAATAGAAGTTCCTGTGGCTGTTTCTCTGGTGATTCTTTGGAATGACTGGGTTGCATAAGTGTTTTGTTTGAAGACAGAAAAAAATCACCTCTATGGGATGTATGTCTACTTTCCTCCCCTCCACAGCTCAACTTGGGGCTCTGAGCACCAAGTAAGGGCTCCAGCACTGGGCAGCAGGGGTCAGGGAGCAACCCCTCTTGAGCCTTTGGATACCTGTGCTAGCCTGTATCATTGCCCTGGGCACTTCAGCATTTGACTCAAAGCTGCCTCTGAATTTGGTGTCCTCCTCTCCCCAATAGAAGGATTCCAAAGCACCAGGTCAGCAGAATTCAGAGCTCTCTTCCAACTTTATTGATGATTCAGGGGCTGGAGTCACCAAGAAGGGAAACAACACCTGCTGGGGAGTCTCCGTGGGCACAGCACTTCAGACCAGCTTCCGATAAGGACTTCTGTGCCTCAGTTTCCCCAGATGGGATGTCAGCCCTGTCCATCATAGTAGCTTCATGACCCTTTTCCCAATACAGGGGTATATGAGGCAGGGGCTTTCCTCTTTAATGATCCTAGTTATACTCTAGGAAGAGAGAAACATTTTTATGATCCCAGTAACCAAATAAGATAATGAAAACCATGGCTAAAGCCTCCACATTGTCAGAGGGGGCTCTGGGAATTCCAATCTCTCTGAAGCCTTAAGTGGCAAGGGCCTTCCTGAAGGCCTTGGGACACCAGCTGATGGCTGATGAAAGGATTTTAGCCACCGAAATTCTCTTTTCCAAAATAACCACTTTGAAACCTGTTAATTACAGACACACAACTGGTCCCAGCTCCCCAACAGGACCAGGCTCTTCTACCAGGGAGAGCAGGGCTCTGAGGCTGGAGGATGCCATGGCGCTTACACATGCTTTGTGTTGGGTGAATTAGCTTTAGGAAGAGAATCCAAATTAATTAAAACCACATGGCCACGCCCTCCACCCCCAGCCTTGCTCTCCACCTCCCTCCCCTGGAGACAGGGGCTGGTTCAGTCTAATTTGGTCCAGTGTTTTTGTTTCCTAAAATCTGTCTTGGGCTCAGGGCCATTAATAGGTTGCAGCTGATTTTAATCTACATGAATCAGAAACCTCACTTCTTTGGTTTTAAGGAGGTTACAAATTGTGTGTCCCACAAAGTTGGGATGGAAGGGAAAGGCCCTGGGTTTCGAGGGGGAGGGGGAGGGGAAATGCATGCTGGAAGGCACAAACTCTCTGCTCTCCATTAAGCAGCCAGTTTGAATGAGCCTGTGAGTTCTCAAAGCTGGGGGAAGGGAGTGGAGAGGCAGGGAGGGTCTTGTTGCACTGACCCTGTGGCAAGCACATAGAACTTGGGCCTATGTAAACAAAGTTAAGGCCACTATCTGGAAGAGCTGGGACTTCTATTCACCACTCTTCCAACAAATTAACTCCCCAAGCTCTTGCTGGGCATCTACCATAAGTTAATGCTGAGATCAGCAAACCAAGGCCAGCTGGTCTAATCAGGCCCCCAACCTGACTTTATAAATAAAGTTTTGTTAGGACACAGCAGTGCCAATTTCCTAAGGCATTGTCTCTGGCTGCTTTAACAGTTGTGGCAGAAAGCTGAGAATATTTAGTATCCATCCTGCTACAGTTAAAAGTTTGCTGAGTTACAGAACTAGGCTAAACCTTACACTCTACTTTAGGACAGCAAAGGACAGACTTAGAATCCCTTTAGTTCCCACATCATACAAGAGTCTAGATTCCTTCCAGACATAATCCTGCAGGAAAGGATCTCTGTGTTCACTTAACCAACGGCAATAAAAGACAGTGCTACTAAGGTAAGGATGCTGATCTCCGGGCCTCACAACCCTCCTCTCCTGTTCACAGAGGGAAGAGCAGTTTCTGAGATGTAGTAGTCACCCCTTCAACCTCTGAACATTGCTCATGCGGGAAGGAGCACTTGGGAGGACTTAGTCTCCGGGCCACTCAGCAATCCTGGTTGTTAGATGATAGTAAACAGGACTGGGGTACCCCAGCCCTGATGTATCACACCAGCCAGATCACAAAGCCTTCTTAGTGCTGGCTGCACTACGACCTGGTGCTAGTGCTGGTGCTCGGGCTTGGGCTGGCACACCGTTTCAAAGGCAAAGAAAAGTAGCTCTGGGTGTCAGGGGATAGGGATGAGAATGAGACTAGCCAGAGGTCACTTGTGAAAAGTGTCTCTCCCAAGGCCCATTGCTGAGTGTTAGGCATCTGCCTCTTGGAATTGTGGGTCCTATGCTGGCCATCCTACAATCAGGATCCCAGAGTGCTAGAATGTCTCTTAGACACCTGTAAGCTAGCTGCAGGAGCACAGAAAACAGGGCGCTTCTGTGATAGGCATGGAGACAAAGGCACACTTGGGGTGCTGGGGTAGACAAAGCAGGTAAGTCTTACCCTTCCCTGAAAGCAAAGCCTCTAAGGAAGAGACTCCAGTTCAGATGGCAGTGAGGGCCTTCCAAGGCTTTGGGATCCAGAGACTCTCAGAATTGTTTTGAGGATAAGCAAGGGAGCAAGAATCCTCCCAGGCCTTGTCAGATAGGTTGACATGTGACCCCAAGAAAGGTATGACTGGCAAGCACAGGGAGCCCAGCCTGGACTGCATGATGTCATGACAGTACTCTGTGCATGCCTGGGCCTGGGATCATAGATTAGTACAGTACCTCCCTACATTGCATGGAATGTTGACTCTACTGGGGTCTGGGCTAGCAGGAGGTGAAAGTACCTACAAAGGACATTATTCTAGGCCTTATTGTTTCTATCAGTGTCCCCAGGTTCTTTGCAAACTTCTTGTACTATAAGCATCAGCTCAGCAGAGTTTGGGCAGTCAATAAAGAATTCCAGTCTTTTCAGTCTGGCTGTTCTTTGAAGGATTTCTGTGTGACTAGTGACTGTGAGTCTCCCCCACCCCCCAGCCCCCACCCCAGAGTGACAGAAGGACTCATCCAAGTAAGGACTGAAGAAGACCTCATCACCATAAACAACTAATGCTTTCTAGCAGTAGGAAGCAGGTCAGGGCAAAACCAGGGAAATTACTGCATTTCTGAGTCCCTCCATTTTGGGACTTTGTGCTTAGACACAGCCTTACACAGGGTTTATTTAGCAGTTAGCATGAAGAGAATATACAATACCAGCTCAATCTTCTGCCTCCTTGTGAGCCTTGGGGCCTTCCCTATTACCCACTTCTGACAGGGCCAAGGGTCATGGTGAAATCTTCAAGGTTATTTTGTCTAGACTTGGTTCTAGACTGTTTCACAGAACCCAGGGTCCAGGAGATTGTTGCTTTCTCTAGTCCAGACTGAGAAGAACAGAGGCGGAACTGGAGACCTAAATAGGCATTTGGGACATCTGATTTAATAAGGCCCAGAGCTATGCTAAAACAGTAGGGGCTTTGTGCACAACTGGTAATGCTGTCGTGGCCCCTGCACAGAATGCAGTGCACCATGGTTAAACAGGGGTCACCATGTGTGCACTATGAACTAGGCACCCCTTGAATGAACACAACAGCAAGACAGACCTGAAGAGGTCACAGAATGTAATCTCTCACCCCATTGAGGTGGTCAGGAAACCCTGTCCTATGTTCCTGTTGCATTTAGCCAAACTCCCCTACTTATTCACTGTGGGCCACCAGGCTGAGGATCTTAAACCTCCCTCGGCCGCACATGCACAGAGAGAGAGAGAGAGAGCAAGACCAGACATGCAAGCCAAGCTCTTTCCTTCTGTGCTACCAAACAAAGCAAAAGTAGGATGAAACCTAGAAAAAGCCCATAAATGCTTCCAGGGCTTGGGCGGACAAACTGCAACTCTAAACAGAGCAAGCCAGACCTATAAAATGTATCCATTCAAAAGCACATAAATGCATCCAGGAATGGTGCAAGCTGTCACGGAGGACAGACTGGGTGCTAGGTTGGCTCTAGAGCAATGAAGAAGAAATGATTGTAAAACAAGGGAGGGATCTGGGGAAGGATCTCAGAGTCTAAGCGTTAGCACAGACACCACAGAAAACAAGCTTCCCCACCAGGGCACCGATGGGTGAGAATTGTAGATTCCTGTTGAAAATTGATTTCATGTGTCCTTCAAAAGTAACAAGGCAGAGGCTACCTTCACACTTTCCTGCCCTGCTGAGTAGTACTCTAGCTGAGGCCTGGAGTTTCTGCTATCAGCTGCATTTTGCGTCCTGTATAAACAAAGGGCTGGTAATTAGCACAGGAAATGAGCTTCATGAGCACTCAGTGTGTACCAGCCTGTGATATGGGAAGCTGCCAGGCTTCTCTACCTGAAAATATTCACAGGCTCTCAAACCATTTTTTTTCCAGCATCTTCCCTGTCCACTTGAGTAGGGGCACTGCTATGCGTGTTGTATACACACACAAACACAAAGTGCCCTGGTTCCCACCTTCCATCACAGAGACAACTGCTCTTAACCAGGAAACACATCCTTTCTCCAGCACCTCCTCCCCTTAGTTTCCATGTCTGTTACTATGTGTGTGCACGTGCACAAGTGAGTGTGTGCACAACTCTCCCCTTCCCCTCAGACACATGGAAATGCCCCCCACCATTGAGCATACCCCCCCACCCCTACCTAGTGCAAAGGAACTCCCACAGGAGTCAGAGATGTTTATATTCCCATGTGTGTGCATACACACATGCACACAAAGTCTATATTCCAACGGCCTCCCACGTGGCTGGGACCAGCCTTGGGTTGTTTGCGGTTGTTTTGCACTGGCCTTTACCAGGTGTCCACTTGAAGAGGAAGACAGGAAAGGTTTGTCAACATGGTTTGTAGCACATCCCTCGAGTCTACGTTTTTTTGAAGGATTTTGAAGAAGATGGTTTTTTGAGCTGTGAATGGCCCCAGGATTACAGGCAGCCATGGGGCACCCTACTCCATTGCCCTAGGCTAATGAGCACTCAGGCTGTTTGGAGGATTTATTTATTGTGCCTGTCTGAGACTAGGCTGGAAGGACCAAGGTTCAGCTAAAAGAGTTCTGGATCAGATGCTTTATGGCTTCTTTTTGTTCTAGTTTTTATAGCTCCAGACTTTTTGGAGAAAACTATCTTCTGAAAGCGTGGGTGTGGGCAGGCACCAGCCAAACAAACAAGGATGGGTTTGGGTAGAAACTGAAAGAGTTAACAATGAGCTCTGAATGACAACTGCCACCCTGGGAAACTGGACCCACCAGAAAAACAGAACAAAATAAAACAAAAAATCCCCGAATACACAGAGAATTCCCAGCCCCACCCCCAATACCGCAGATACTGTGCAGACTGTTTCCAGTCACATAAGATTTAACTCCCAGGTCCTGATGGGCCTAATGTGTCCAAGTTCTTGCTGTATGGATTTGGACAAGAGGTAACAGCTGTGTCGTACCGTACGCAGTGCAGCTTGCTCACAGTGCAGGGGCGGGCTGCTGACAGATTCTTCCACACACTGCTGAGCTGTGGCAAAGGCTGACTGGAAGTATGTGGACTCTGCCCAGAGCCTTTGCTTGTAAATGTCTCCCTACTTCCCACCCCAGCAGAGGTCAAAGAAAATCTTGAAAAAAATTGCAGTGTTCAAGATTGGTAAGAGCAGAGTCAGGAAGTGTGTGTGTGTGTCTGCATATCTACGTGTCTATATAACTATGTGTCTGTATATCTGTCTCTATCTCTGTGTGCCTGTGTCTCTTTATATATCTGTGTGTCTGTCTCTTTCTGTGAGTGTGTTTGTGAGCATGTGTGTGCATGTACGTGCATGTGTGCGTGTGCGTGTGCGTGTGTGTAGGGGGGTAGTTCCATCTACTTCTGTTCCATGCTGATCCTTCCCTTATCGATGAAGGATCTCTGAGGTCCCTTGGACCTAGTTTGAAAACCACCGCCACAGAGAAGATCCATTCCTTGGGTGCTGAACTTCAGTGACAAAGGCAGCTAGAGACTTTCAAATCACATTGCATTTTGCATTCTCTTGGTTCAGGCTCTGCTCGTGCTGGATGTAGTACAGAGTTGTCATATATGTGTGACACCCCCCCCCCCCCCGCCTTCCATAGGGAATCTGAGGTTCACCAGTGGGGAATAACTATAGAAATCTAGAGAGGCTGGGAAACAAAACTGAATGCCCATTAGGGAATGATAACACTATTGGAATCCAGTGCTATCTGGCTAGAACCACTGATACATATTCTCTCTCTCTCTCTCTCTCTCTCTCTGTCTGTGTGTGTGTGTCCCTCCCCTTCTCCTCTCTTACTCTCCCTTCCTCTTCCCCTCCCTCCCTTCCTCCTTCCCTCCCTCCCCAGCTCCCAACAGGAAATGACATCATTGAAGTCAAACCAGAAACTAGCAAAATAGTGTGCTAGTTCCTTTTCCCTGCTCTGGTGACCTTAGTCTCCAGACCCCAGGGTCAGAGTCCTCTCAATCTTCATGATGGACACTGGCCAGGTTCCTCTGGCTTCTGTCAGCAGAGGATCCTGTTGTAGTAGGATCTAGTGTAGCATTATGTAGAATGAGGGACCCAGCCTGGGCCTCAGCACTGGTGTGAAAAGCAAACCCAAGGAAGCACACAGAGGCACATGCCCATGCTAAAGAACACACACATGGGCACTTATACTGTGTGCCGTTAGAGTGTAAAGCTAATCTTTGCTCGCTTCTGCCTACATTCATTTCTAGGTCTTCTGGACCCCTTGCCCTGAAATGTCTCAACGAAGACTTTGGTGTCCTGTGCTGGAGATAGCATCCAACCAGATTTGCAGAATAAGGCTGTGCATCCAGGTCCAGCTCTGGATTCGGCTTGTCTTGGGAAGAATTGCCAAAGCCTTAGGTTCTGGAATGTGTCCATGCCTAAAATAAGGGGTATTGTTAACTCGGCCCAGAGACTTCAGAAGGGCTGGGATGAAGATGTAATTAGAGCCCAAGAGGGCTTTTCACTTCCTGGATGAAAGGCAAGGCTGTGGCATGTTACTATCTACCTTCCCTGCCTTTTATGTTGCTCTGCCTCCTCTGCCTTTCCTTTGAGGGATCTACATACATTTTACTGGGTGTTCATTTCAAAATAGATCTCCTTCCACCTCAGGGCAGAATTTCATTTGCTGCCGTAGAGAATTTCCTTCTAGAACCTAGATAGACCCAAAAGGACAACCCCCACCGCATGCAAAGGACAACCCTCCCCCAATCCCCTCAACCCCGTGGAACAAGAGGCCTTTGTGTGCTCAGCCACTCCCATTGGTTGCACCTGATTTTGTTTGTGGAGATCTCCTACTATCTCCCTAACCCCAAGAAGCAGGACAACCAGGACTGTAACAAGGAGAAAAGGTTGTGACCTTGGAGTCTCACTGCTTATGAGTTCAGACTGTAGCGCCACCTGTGCTGCTGAAGAATCTTGTCACCCCGAATGTTCTGTCACCTGTAAAAGGAAGATGCCCTCACTCACCTCACAAGGTCAAGTGATATAAAGAGCCAAATATAGGGAGTAGTGAGTGATTTTCTGGCTGCTCTCTCTTTACCATCTGGCTCCAGAGGAATAGGGGTGAAGAGCCACCTCTTCTGCTCCTCCTCCCGAAAGCCCTCTGTCTAGCTTCGAACCCATTTTGATAACAATACCAC
This sequence comes from Rhynchomys soricoides, assembly GCA_019843965.1. Taxonomy (NCBI): domain Eukaryota; kingdom Metazoa; phylum Chordata; class Mammalia; order Rodentia; family Muridae; genus Rhynchomys; species Rhynchomys soricoides. The sequence continues at coordinate 20,955,510 of JADRCH010000018.1, forward strand.
CACTTAGTTGAGTCTAGGCTGCTCTCATCTCAGTCTCTCCTAAATACTCAACCCATCATTCCCTGCGTCTTCTCCCCCCTCCACGAAGCTATTCCTGGGACCCCAGGTCACATCTCCATTCCACCCTCCCTTCAAGCCCAGTCCCAAGAGGGAGAAAGCAAAGAGCTCGAATATTCTTTTGAGCAGGAGAAAGTCTGTTGAAAGCGGCTTTGCTTTGTTGTGGAGGCTCTCACAGAGCCTGAGGGACAAGATCCTTACCGCTAGTCAGTATATGGCGCATTCACAGATAGTCTCATTATCCCAAACCAGCCTAGACAATGCACCTAGACTGTCCTGTGTCAGATAGATAGGCAACCATCTAGTCTGAGGAACTGAGTTAGCATAGGACCCCTTCCCTTCCTGAGAGTTCTTGTCTTTCAGGTTCCCAGGGATGAGTGCTGAGCCCATGCAAGGAAGCCCTTGAATAGGCACCAGTTTAATTCAAGCTTTGGATGCTTAGGAGGGGCCTCTGAGTCCCACAAATCCCCCGGTGCACAAAGCTTTGAGGCTAAGTGTTCAGTCTGTTTGTTCTTTTAGAAATAGGCCCTGGAAGGCAGGAGTTATTTATTTCCAAAAGGTAGGCGCACAACAGGTGGGTGGTCTCTGCAGTTTTTGTGCTTTGATTCCCTGCTTTTCTTTTCAGGACCACTGAGGGGTTTATTTTCCCTCTCCCAGCAGTGCTCCAGGGCTTGGCTGTACACTGTATCTGTGTTGGGTTTTCCCACAGGCCCCTGCACTTGCAGTCCAGTTGCCTTCAGAAGGCCCTGGGCGGCCCCGTGGGGGGAGCTGGTTGCAGCTGTATGCCCCCTCCCTTCTGTAGCAGGCTTTGATCATTTTTTTTTTTTTTTTTTTTTTGGTGAGGGCTGTGTGCAGCCTGACCTCCCATCTCCTAATCTCCCAGGTGGAAAGTTCTGTTCAGCCTGTCTGTGGCTTCAAAGGCCCTGCCCCTTCGGGCTGGGACAAGTCTGATAATGGCTCCCATTTTGTTGCTGTGTGATCTCCCAGCAGCCCTATCTTTCAGTAGACAAGATTCTGCTTGTTTGGTCGGGCTGCTCTGGCCCAATTGAAATCACCTTTCTGGTCGAGGAAGCACATTGACGTCTGTCTTCTCCCACTGAGGGCCCTTTGATGGCTCAGACATGGCCTTTTAGCTCAGACAAAGGTGACCCAGGCCATGGCTGCCAGGCACCTGTCCAGTCATGGTCAAGGCCTTGAAGAGGGCAGACATCTGCTTGAGTCTGCAATTCAAGAACACTCAGTTTGGCACTTGTATCCTCAGGAGCACACGGCTTAAGGACAGCCAAGGCTTTCTGCTCTACTTCCTTGAAGAAATTCAGCCATGGTGGCTGAAGAGGCATCTTGTTCATCCCATGCTTGCACTTGAACCTGGGACACAGCCCAGACTCCTAAAGTTGACTACAGTTCCCAGAAACTTGAGCTGCTCTCTGACATGAGAAGCAGGCAGCCAGCCAGTGTTATGCAGGATGTCCTTTCTGGACTATTATTTCTAACAGTTGTGGCTTTACAGGTTCAGTTCTTAGCCTGGGACATGAACAACAACTAATGTGGCTCCTCCAAAACCTATTTCTAGCTCCTGCCCCAGAAGGTTTCATCTGTCAGTCCCCTGGGGTTGAATCAAAGGACAAGGGCTGGGCCACCAGTGGTCTGGAGAGAGGTTGCAAGCTTCCCTGGAAGGCTGGCTTGCTGCTCCTCCGGGGCAGTTGGGGTTAGGCTGCACATTGCCCTTTGGTTTCCTCACATTTAAAATGAGGGTGGCCAAAGGCAACAGGAGAGCATCCTCCTTCCTCAGTCTGATAGCACAGGACTCTTCCTTTTGACTGTACTCAAAACAACCAGGGCAGAACAATGAACACAGGAGGAGGCCCAAGGGAATTTATCATGTGGCTGTCCGTGGCAGTTCCCTCTCTGCCTTTATCTCCTACAGAGGTCTGTGTGGGAGGAAATCTGGCTGGCTGCATTTGTCTCCCTGGAGTGGAGAGAAGCTTCCATGTTGGCCTCACCCCAGCCTCAGCCATAGCAAGGAGACCTGAGCTGTCTCCCAAGACTCTGAAGATGTGCCCACCAGAGTGCAAACCTGCAAAGAAGAGACACCAGAGAGTGCCAATGTGCCCAGACCAGGATCTACCTGAGCTTTTCTCCGAAGCCCAGGTCCTCCTCTCTGTTCCTGTCACTGTGTGACAGCTTTGTAGAGACTTGTCCTCTGTTGGTGGAAAAGCAGGGGGCAGATACAGCAGTGAACACTCAAATTTCTCATACCAGGGAGGTCACTTGCCTATAGAGTTCATCCTTTTCCCCAGATGCCTGGGAATGGAGAAAGGACCTCAGAGCCTTTCGGTGATGAGGAACTTGGCTGTTTCCAGTTGTGACTATTTCCTTGTGAAAGCACATGTTTTGCTAGCAAACATGTGAAAGCACATGTTTTGTGTTGTTAGCAGCATCTGACCAGGCCATCTCATCAGCATTGATTTATTTATTTGTATGGGGGGAAGAGGGTAGGGTGGTATACGTGTGCAAGTATGTACATGTGTGTGTACAGGTGTATGTGCTGACTTTGTGAGTATATAGAGGCCACAGGAGGAAGTCGGTTCTCCTACTATGGCACTCTCTGCCTTATTCCTGTGAGTCTCTTGTTGACTCTGGAGTTTGCAGTGTTTTGGCTAGGCTAATGGCTAGCAAGCCAATGATCTTCCTGTCTCTGACCATCGCTAGTTCTGGAGTTAGAGGTATATGTGGCTCGATGTAAACTTGGGTCCTCATGCTTTCAGAGCAAGTGCTATAGCCCATCACCTCAGCCTCCCATCTCAGCAATCTTAATGCACCATTTAGTCCATATACAATGCCTCCCTGCCAAGGGGAAACTCCAGGGCCATTGCTGCCAGGATTCAGAAACTGAGGAAAGCAGTTCCCATCTGGCAGCTAGGTACTGTGGGTGTTGGACCACGTTCTTTGGGGCTTGAGCCTTTTATAATACTACGAATTGAACACAGGAAGAGCTGGTTGAAGGTCTGGCTCTGCCAGCATTCACCAAGTGATTGTGACTGAGTGACCTGACATCTCACAGCCTCAGTTTACACATTACCTCAGAGGAGGTTCTCACTTGTAACTACATGAGATAACGTGATATACCTAGCACACACTAAGGATTCTATAATGTGGCCATTATCATTACCACCCTTTCAAACAGCTATGCAAGTCAGACTGGCCTATCTCCTTCCTGCTGAGTAGCAACCTCAGAGAACAGTAAGCTCTACTCTGACATAAGGAACAAATGGGGCAGGGATGAGGGGATATAGGTGGAGGCAGACTCTACAGCACAAAGGTTAAGAAAGTCTACCTGGGACACCAGTAGAAAACCCAGAGACAGATCTGAACATAACCAGATATTTTTTCTCTCCAGCCATGTCACCTCTCAGGTCAGACATAGTAGACTGGTTTCTGAGGACTTCAGTGACAGATTGGCACAAACAACATCATTTCTAACTCAGTAGACAAATTCTTCCACAGTTATGAAAGCCAGAAGTCTAAAATTGAGGTGTCTGCAGGGCTGTGTTTCCTCTGGAAGTGTGAGAGACTTTTCTTGTCTCACCTAGTCCAGGTAGTTCCAAGTGTCCCCAGACTTGTTCCCTGACTGAACACTATATAACTTTGTCTGCCTTTGTGGCTGAGCTTCCTCCTCCTCTTTGTTTGTCTCTGACAATTACACTTGTATTTCATCAGAGACATGAGGCCTCAAGATTTGCAATCAAATTGCAAGACTCCTAACTTGATTACAAGGACCCTTTATCCAAATAAGGTCACATTTACAAGTTATAAGGTCAAGATAAAATACATCTTTTGGGAGAATCACTCTTCAAATGAGCACATTGCCAACCTGGCAAAATGTCCAGGTTGATTAAGACTAAAACATCATAGAAAGTGTTCTTCACCCCGTGACAACATCCCTGGACCTCCACTTGATTCAAAAAGTAGGAGAGGGTTACTATCATCCTCATGGCAAAAGCTGGCTTTTTGTCCACTGTCAATTAACAGGGAGCAAAAAAAAAAGGTCAGGAATCCTTGCACCCAAGAGAGGGTCTCCAGCTGGTGCTGCATCCTGGAGCCTCTGATCCTTAGCCAGATACACTGAGGTTTGGAACCCTGCTTTGCTCTGGAGGTTGATGAGCAAACTGTGAGGACTTGCCATGTTTATATCTTCTTGCTGGGTCCCAGGAAGTACTGATTGGTTGCCTGATGCTCAGACCCTTTACCTTCTTCCCCAGCTGCTGTCCTCCCCAGGCCCTGCACTTAGAAAAGGTCTAAACACCTAGGGGGCTCTCTTTTTGCTGATGCCTCTTCTGGCCGTGCCTTGACCTGATCTTTCATTTATGTTTCCTCCTTCAGCCTCTCACTGAATCTCAGAGACCCATGTCTACTAGAACAGACTTTCTCATAGAGGGTCCTGGGCTCCTGTTACAAGACCTTCCATCTTATTGGAGTTTATATTCCAGTGATAAACACTACAACCATAAACAACTTGGAGAGGAGAGGGCTTATTTCAACTTACAACTTTCAAGTCACACTTCATTGCTAAGGGAACTCAGGCAGGAACTCAAGGCAGGAACCTGGAGACAGGAGCTGGTGCTGAGGCCATGGGGGAGTGGGGCTTACTGAACTGCTCAGCATGGCTTGCTCAGCCTGCTTTCTTATACCACTGAGGACCACCAGTCAAGGGGTGGCACAACCCACAATATTCTGGGCCCTCCCCCATCAATTGCTAATTAAGAAAATGTTCTATAGGCAGATCTTCATGGCAATCTTATGAAGGCATTTTTTAAAATTGAGATCCTCTCTTCCCAAATGACTTTAGCTTGTGTCAAGTCGACATAAAACTGGCCACCACTCCCCATGATGATTCTGAAGCTACCAAGCAAGATGGAAAGAAGACTATAATATAATCATATTCTTCTAGTCAAATATTATTCTATAGAAATTTAACAAGGGGTTCAGTTTCTCGCAGGTACCCATGCCTTTGGAAGAGACTCAAAGGACAAACCAGTGTCATGCCCCTCCCTCTAATTGGTCCAATCCAATGTGCTCTGATGGTGACCTCTGTTTCCTCATCAGCTTCTATTAATAACGGTGATGGCTAGTTTTATGTCAACTTGACACAAGCTATAATCTTCGGAGAGGAGGGAGCCTCATTGAGAAAATGCCTCTTTATAAGACCAGGCTGTAGGCAAACCTCTAGGACATTTTCTTAACCAGTGACTGATGGAGGAGGGCCCAGCCCATTGTGGGTGGTGCCACTCCTGGGCTGGGGGGTCTTGAGTTCTATAAGCAGGTTGAGCAAGCTATGAGGAGAACGCCAGTAAGCAGCAACCCTCTGTGGCTTCTACACCAGCTTTTGCCTCTAAGTTCCTGTCCTGCTTGAGCCTCTATCCTGACATTCTTTGATGGGGAGCTGTGATGTGGAAGTGTATGCTGAACAAACCCTTTCCTTCCCAGGTTTCTTTGGTCATGGTGTTTCACCACAGCAACAGTAACCCTAAGACAATACCTCCCCCCCCCACACACACACACTTTTTTTTTTCTTTTTTTGCATTTCTATTTCTGGCTTGCAGATGTTGACAAGTCCTGTGTAGAATTCAGTCTTCACACATTTGACCTCTCTGGATCATTTACCAACACAGTTGTCCCCCACCCTCACTCCCCACATCTCCATGTTCACTGGGGCCTGGTTAAGGGTAAGAGGTTGCTGTGACCCTGAGAACAGGTGGTGTTGGTAGCTAACTGGCAGTTCATGATAGCTATATATAACACATACATTGGCAATGGCATTCCAGGGATGTTCCCTGAATAGCACAGTATGGATATGGGAATGGGCCTTACCTTTCTGAACCATTGTGACACTTCCTGCTGAAGGCTGCACTTATCTTTTTTCTTTCTGTTCACATATCTGTGTCTTTACAAGCATACTGTGTGTTCTACATGCACGGAAGGCTGTCCTTCCAAGTGTGTCATTTTCAAATGTGACTCCTTTAAGGAGAGGATCTGACTTGTGCTCATGCCTTGCTGGTGGGAATGTGAAATGGTCCCATCACTGTGCAAGACAGTATACTGACTGGGTTCTCAGAAACGGAAAATACTGAATTACCAGGTGGCCTAGTAAGTCAACTCCTAAAAAAAAACCTGAAAGAACTGAAAAATGGGCTCAAATAAATATGCCTCTATAAGCTCATAAGAGCTTTATCCCTAAAGATCTCAAAGCTAGAAACAGCCCCACAATGTCTGTCATGGATGAATGCGTAAGTGCTGCAGTATATGTCAGGGTGGAATGGTATTCAGTTGTAAAAGGAACTACACATGAATCTATGCTATAGTGTGAAATTTCATACATGCATATTGTATACTTTGATGATATTTACCACACATTTCCTCTCCATCTCTTTCCAGATCCCTTCATCTATATACCATTTTTATGTCCTCTTTTTAAAAAAGGACTATTCTAATTATCTGTGTGTGCTGTGCGCATGCACACATACATGCATGTACTCAATCACGCACAGACCTGAGAGCAGGTGCCTCAAAGGGCATCAGTTCCCCTGGAACTAGAGTAACAAGGCTGTTGTGAGCTCCCTGCTGGGGAACCAAACTTGGGTTCATCAGGAGCTACAAGCACTCTTAACTGTTAAGCCGTCTCCAATCCTTTCCTTTCTTCCTTCCTTCTTTAAAAATAACCCATGGAGTTCAATCTGGGTTGCCCATAATCTCATGTGAGTGGAAGCACCCACTGGAGCATGGTCAACCTGTCCAATTTACCCCCCCTCCCCAGCAGACACCAACAATCAGCAGCTTGTCCGCTAGGGATGGGGGCTTGTGTGTTCTCCCCTATGACGAATCCTTTTAGGGGAAGAAGCCATACACACAATGTCATGTGCTGGACTGCTCTACTTATGTGAAACATCCAGAACAGGTAACCCAAAGCCACAAAGTAGACTGGTGGTTTCTTAGAGCTGGGAGGAACTGTGGAATGGTTAGGGGTGATGAGAACATTCTGGAAGTTGACTGAGGAGGTAAGTGTAGTAATCACCATCAAACTTTACTCTTTCAAATGTTTAATTTCACAATATGTGAATTTTAGGGGATACAATTTTAAATGTCAAGAAGAAATAATGATAATCTGACCTGTGCTCTCTAGACACCCCAATCCCGCTCAGATTTTCTAACTGGGGTGCCTGTGTGCCCATTTTCAATGCCATGCACTGATTTAGTTCAGAGTGAAGGTTACCACCACAACTGTTCATGATCCTAAGAACAATCTATTATTATTATTATTATTATTATTATTATTATTATTATTATATGTGCACTGGTGTTTTGCCTGTATGTATGTCTGTGTGAGGGTATGAGTTGCTGACAGTTTTGAGCTGCCATGTGGGTGCTGGGTGCTCCTAACTACTGAGCTATCTCTCCAGCCCCCTCACATTCCCTTTCTTAAGCTCCATTCCTGGAAGTCCAGGGACAAAGCCTTGTCTTGAGCAGCAAGCCAGCACCCTAGCAGGGAACAATGGGTGTGGATTAGAACACTTGAACTAACTGCTGTTTCTCAGCAGTTTGCCTCTATGGCAGTAAAGTGGGTTTTCTGGGTAAGAAGCACAGGTCTTTAAGAATTTATACAAGCTTCAAGAAGAAACTGAATTCTACTAAACAGGACACCTGGGGTTGGGGGCTTTCTTCAAAATTATTGTTGCAGGAAGTTTTGGGGAAAAAGTTTACTTCCCAGCTCTCTCTGTTCCCATTTCTGCTTCATTTGAGGAGTCTGGAGATCTTTTAGTTAGAGGACTTGGGTCTTAAACATGCAAAAGTCCAGCATGAGAACCAGGGTTGGAGACTATCCGGGTATCTGGTAACTGAATTCATCAATACACTCATGTGTTAACTTCCTGAGCACAGCTAGAGAAGAGCCCTGACCCTCCTCTTGCTATTCAGGCAGCTCAGTACAAAGCCACCAGACAGGGCAGGGTCATTGTAACCACACCACGGTTCTTAAACAAAGGTGTCCTGACTGGGGAGCTCTGAAGCAGGGGAGAGGCCCTTCTGAGACGGGATGTTTGAGCCCAGTGTTGAAAGCGGATGGGTTTAGGGGCCCAGCAATACAGAGGAGCTCAGCACCTGGACCAGAGGCATGAAGACCCGGTGAATCAGAGGGGAGGAGACTACAGGGCAAGTCAAGGCCCTGCTGGGAAGGGCTTTGCATCCAGCCCAATTCTTTGTGCTGACTTCTTCCTTCTCATAGGAACAGTAGCTGTTTATTTATCAAGCATCACTTCTTGTGACCCTTTCAGTAACCACCTTTGTACACATGAAGACAATGAGGTTCCAAAAAGTTGAGTCAACTATCAAAATGAAGGGCACAGTGATGGACCCTACAAACCCTGGACAAGGTTTCCTATCTGGGGATGTGCGAGAGGGAGGGGGAGTGCCACCCGACTTTGTGTCCCCAGGGTTGGTTTATATGCCCTTCAACAGCCAGGTCTGGTTCCTTTTTTAAGTGAACTTCCCTTCAGTTTCACAGTTTGCTTTTTTGGCTAGAGCATCCTGTCCCCTCCAGTGCAGCCTGGAGGAGGAGGAGACCCAACCCCTTGCTTTCCTGGCCCCCAGAGCTTAAAACAAGAGCCCTCTGCCATCGGACATCCTTACCATTTCCAGCTATTGAGTGTAATCAGGTGGGCCAGGATCTGATTTCAAAGCCAAAAGTAAAGGACTCAGTGGAATCCTCTTTCCCATTGCACCAGTAGAAGACAAAGGGTTTGAACAAACAGGATGTAAGAGCCACGGAGAGCACTCCCCAGCAAGAGAAGCAGGCAGGATGCAGGGCTGGATAGAGAGCCTGGGAGTCTGAGTGTTGGCATGTGTATCAATCGTGCCCAAAAGAAACAAGACTCAGGACAAGAAGATAGACACAGAGATTCAGCCAATAGCCTATCTAGAGGGTTCCCACTCTTTTTTGGGTGTGGGGATCTGGCATTCACCATTCAGAGGCAGTGACATTTGTTGATAACACAGAGAATCCTATATGCCTTACAAGACAGAAGCAGCACTGGGGGGGATCTAGAGGAATGCCCCAAGTGGGGGTGTGGAGCTAGGAAGGACTTGCTGGTTGCAGCCTATGGAAGGGTCCTGGGGAATACATTTATGTCACTGCTTTGTCATTTTTGTCTTTTTGAGATGGGTTTCACCATATAGACCTGGCAGGCATGGAACTTGTTATAAACATGAGAATGGCCTTGGACTTATGGAGATCTTCCTGTCCAAGTTTCCTGAACAGTGAGAATAAAAATGTGTGCCCCCATGCCGTGCCTTGCTATTTTTGCTCTTTTCTATCTCTCATCCCAAATCTGGACCATTGGGCTTAGGAATCTATGTAGTTAACCCTCCTAACTGCTGACCTGTAAAGAGAGTTTAGGGTTATTCAAAGAACCAGCCCCTTCTTAGGAGTAGCTGTGCTTAGGGACTATCTCTACATTTCTTCTTCTCTTTCCCACTGTCCATTGTATATGAGAGGGAAATCAGTGATGGAAATAAATGTTCTCTAGGACAACAGCTGACAACAAGCCGAGGTCAGAGGTCACTGAGGGCCACAGGGACAGGAAGCAGCTTATGGGAGGAGGAGAGGTGCCTCCAAAGTGGCTGACTCCCTTGCTGACCACAGAACTTAAGGGTATATGTCCCCAGTTCACCATCTAACAATGAAGGGGACTTGGAATACTGTCTACCGTCATTTCTGGCTATTAAAGTGATAGGTGTGTATCTGACATTTCTGGAAGGGACAACTGTCTTCCCCTACACAGGACAATCCCATTCAACTGAAGAACAACCCTAGTCTTTTACTAAGAAAACAATCTGGATAGACTCAAACATTTAACGTAAGAATCTTTTAAAAAGATATTTGTTTCTTTGAATGTGTGTGTGTGTGTGTGTGTGTGTGTGTGTACTTTCCTTCTACCACCTGGATTCTAGAAATCACTCAGATCATCAGGCTTGGTAACAAGCTCCTTTACACCATGAAACATCTGGCCATACCCAATTCAGTCTTTGAATGTTAAATCTCTGGAAGGAATGTCAAATGGAGAATGTTAAAGGCCATAGTTGGTTGTAGATGAAGTAAGCATGGAGAAAGGCGGCCTGACATCTGTACCCCGCATATGATTCAAAAGGTGACCCAAACTCCAACGAACCCTAAAACTTTTGCAAAAAAGTACCAAACCTGGAGTGATGAAATTACTGAGTTGCCTTCCTAGGCTGGGAGTTGTAGGAAGTCAAGCTGCAGAAGTTGCCTGTCTTCTAGGAAACCGGTCAAGGGCATCTGTTAGGTTGTTTTGTCTCTATATGGGTACACAGGTAGCATGTGACACTTGGCAAAAGCAAGGACATAAGCTCACAGCTAATGGTGAGTATATGGGGAGCACAGTGGGCATGCTGGGTGTGAGCGATCTCAACCATAAAAAATAGACGGAGGATGCTTCCAGGGTCTGGCCAGAGTGCACACTCAGTGCGGGGCCACGGAGTAATTCTGGCTTCATTACATGGAAAGTCTCTGGTTTTGGAGTAGGTAGGGGGCCAGCAGATTCTATCTGGGTTTTGCTTAAAAGAGAGATTCAATGAAGCAAGCAACCTTCACGGAAACTTTGAATTCTGGGGAAGATGTGTGTGTGTGTGTGTTCATGTGCGGACATATGTTAGTGTGAGTGTGAATGGGTGTCATTTCTAAGCACCTTTTTTTGTTTGTTTCTTGAGACAGATGCCCTCAATGGCCTAGAACTTGCCAAGTTGCCAAGTATTCCAAGATAGCCAGCCAGGCAGCCAGCCTTAGGAATCTATTCACCTGCCCTCATCTTCTAAGAGCTGGGATCACAAACTTGATATACCACAACACACACATTCTCTCTCTCTCTCTCTCTCTCTCTCTCTCTCTCTCTCTCTCTCTCGTGTGTGTGTGTGTGTGTGTGTGTGTGTAGGTTCTGGAGATTGAACTCTGTCCCTAACTGAGTCATCTTTCCAGCCCCTCTGGGGGAGATCTGAACACAAAACTGCAAGGCCTTTTAGAACTTGATTTATGACTCAAGATGCTGTGAACTCCAGAGTTACCCTGCCCAGGTTGGGGTGGGAAAGAGAGAACCATTAACCAAAAGGTGACTGGAGATCCACTCCAGCTCAGTAACTACACAAAGAGAGGCAGTGGGCCAGGTGGAGGAAGAATGTTCTGCTTGTGTCTTGTGAGGCCAGGAGACAGGTCTGCTTGGAGGAACCTCTGAGGGATGGTCTAACATTTGTTTTTCCAGATCCAGAGTGACCATATAGACTTATACAAAACTAAACAAGCTGCCTAAACTTGAACCTTGGGGCTGTTGAGATAGAGCTAATTCTTGCCTCAGAGAAGTTTGCTTGTGTGATAAATGCATACTGGCAGGTACCCGATATTTGTTAGAACTGGTGTAAGATACTGGGAGGACAAAGAAACTTTGAAGAGGTCACTTACATGACACACTGGAGATAGTTCTGCCTAGAAGCTGGTCAACATATGTCTGTTGCCTTCCCCTTCATTATCTGTGCCAACTGGGAACTTACTGTGTGCAGTTCCAGGCCCTTAGACCCTACTATTGCATGGCACTTCATAGCCTCAAAAATGGCTTCACATATAAGGAAAACGTCTAGAGCTTTTCACACTTGCTCATTAGAACTACTGGCATTCTGAAGCGAGCACACACGGATGGTCTGAGGAGTCTGGAGCTCACATAGCCCTTCAACTACGATGACCTTTCTTGTATTTGGTTTTATATCCTGCATTCTAAGCCAGATCCAGCTTATTTGCTGAATGTCCCTCACATGCCAGATAAGGCTGTAGGCCCTAGGACACATCAGCAAATGGATCAAAGATGGCTTCTGTCCAGAGCCTATATAATAGCATGAGAGATACCCAATGGATGATAAACGTAGTAAGTTATTTATTACCTTGTGTGCAATAGGTGTTTGGGGGGGGTATGATTGTGAGCAGGGTGAGTTGGATGAAGAAGATAGTAAACAGATGTGAGAGCCACAGAGGATCTGTGGAAGGGGGAGGGAGTTAATAGGGAGCCTGTGGGAGGGAACAGGTGAGCTACCATTTGGCTGCAGCATGGTGTGTCTGGGCAGATGAAGAAAAAGACAGGGGAGCAGTGCTGGTGGGTGCCCTGTGGGGTTACTCAGTAAAAAGGAAGCCACTTCAGCATGTGGTGCGGAGGAAAGAGGCCTTTGCATCCCTGTAACAAAGCAGAACGTGTCATGGATGGAACCCAGGCTCTGCCCTCCAGGGCAAGTTGGAGAAGCCTTACTTTTCTGTACTGGGGTCTTCTCAGGTCTCTTTGCAGATGAGGAAGGTGATTTCTGCTGCGTCACTGAGAACGGTTCCTTGGGGGAACATTCTCTAAGGGCCTCTAACGTTCTTTTACAATGTTATCTAAGGGCCCAGAGCTTGAGGTCAAAAGGCTGAGCATTCTGTCCTTACAGCACCTGCACTGGGTCACTGATAGGCAACCAGACTCTAACTGCTGTGCATCGGTCCTGTGTGCTTGAGGATTATTCTCATGCAGGGGGGAAATGCCATCTGGAGACTTTGATTTGGGAAATTAATATTTTATTTATTAAAGTTATACATTGAGAAATAAAACAAGATTTCCTTAGGCTCAAATCACCTTTCTAAATATTACTGTGTGTCAGTTATAAATCAAGGGTGGGCAGTGAAAACATGTGGTCACCGAGGACCAATGCACCCACCTAGCACATCCCATACCATAGATTCCACAGGCAGGGAAAGAAGAGACACCTGAAGAGGTCTGGGGTAGAATTGCAACTTGGCCAGACACTGGCCAGACACAGACAGACCCTCAGCCAGGTCTGGGGCTCAGGCCAGAGGGACTTTGGAGATAGGCTTCCTGGCAGGTCTAGAGCCACTGGAAAGGAGATTCCTGAGGCAGCTCCAGGAAGGAAGAGAGAGGATGCTTTGCCTTTCCCTAGTCACTAGCATTTTTTTTTTTTTTTAAATAAAAAACTCTGGAGAAAACATTGCCACCTTGCTTTGTCTCTACCGTGTACATCCGAAGAAACTTAAGTGACAGTTTTGCAGCTGCGGATCCTCAGCTCCCTCTCCCCTTCCCTTGGGTGGGAGGCTTGCCTGGTTGCTGGCTCTGTCTTCTCATACCACACACCTTAGTGCTTAGAGGGGATCCTCCCCTCCCAAACCTCCTTCCAGGCCTGGGAGCACTCTGCCCTCCCTCTGTGCCACAGTTTCCCTCCATACCCCACGCCCTTTGTGCTGAATTCGAGGTTCACAGTACAATAGAGCTTTGATGATCTGCCCCAGTTGAGAAGGAATGTCAGCTGAAATTAATGAGGAGCCTGAATAATAGCGTTGGAAAGCTGAGTCGCTTTCACGTCGTCGTCGTTCGGGGAGAAGTGTAGCATTTACATTCAGTGGTAGCTGATGTTGAGAAATGGGGGCTAGGCTTAGAATGGACCCTTTAAGAGCTTCACCAGGAAGCAATTGTTGACAGGGAGCACATATTTTCTTTGAATCCCACTATTTGTATTTCTAAAGCCATTCATTTCTTTTTTTATTTCTATTACTCTGAGTTTACCAGACTCCTCACGATCCACTAGTATTAGTCTGAGATCTCAATAGAGACATTTTTTAATTTTTCATCCAAAGTCTCCAGAAATTCCATGAGTGAAAAATAAAGCCTTAAAAACAAAAGTCAATTAAAATAGTGGGAAAGGGGTACTTTTTGAGACAGGGTTTCATATAGTCTGCTCTAGCCTTAACCCATGTAGCTAAGGCTGACCTAAAACCCCTGACAGACCTGCCTCTGCCTCCTAAGTGCGAGAATTATAGGTATGTACTGCTATGTCCAGCCTAAAATCTTAAAAATAATAGAACCAGTTCTGTTATCCCGTTTATATCACTTTTACTGAAAGCAGTAACAAGGTATTATTCTAACAAACTATTCTTAAAACAAAACAAAACAAAAAAACAAAACACAACATCCTTTCTTGGTTCCCTCCTGACCTGTCCATCCTTGGTTTCTATTTAAACAGTCCACAGAAGCTCAGGGAGTGAGTGCTGCCTGCTCACACTCACAGGGGTTCAATAACTCTGCACCCTTCTGCACCCCACTTCTTACCATGCCCCGGCCATACTCAATCCCGTATATCTGCCAGGAAAATTTATCAAGTGAAACATACGTGGCAGATATTAACAGTGATTAAATCTAGCTAAGGTTATTGGGGTGTTTATTGCACTATTTTCTCTTTTTCTGTTTAAATTTGTCAAGGAAAGAAGAACTCCCCACTCCCCACTTCCAACAAGGCCTCTCTATGTAGCTCTGGCTGTACTGGAACACTCTCTACATCCACCTGTGTCTGCCTCCCAAGTTCTGAGATCAAAAGTGTGTGCTCAGGCCCTCATGAACTTTTAAGAAGACATCCTAAGAATACAGTCCTAGGAAGACAAAAGGAGAGTCTCTGTTACCACTCAACCCTTGTCTTCCCCTAGCACTGGGAAGGCTGTTCTCCACGTACAGGAACAGTAAGGAAGCTAGCTACACGGTAGGGTGTGGTGGAATGGGGTACAGTGGGGTGAGGGGTGGAGGGGGTGGGATAGTGGGTGTGTAATTCAGTGGTAGAGCATTGTCTTAGACTCTGTGGGACCCTGGGTCCCATCCCCTTTACTTACTGCCAAAGAAAAGCAAACACATTCTTCTGTTGCCTTCACAACAACCTTGTGGGAAAGTCAAATGTTCTCATTTTATAGATTGGACATTTTATAGGACATCGAGAGGTCTCCGAGACTAGCTACCAATACTAACAGTTCTGACTATCTCACTGGGCGGGGAGATGCTTGTTCTAGATCAGCATGTATTAATTAATTGTACCCTCCCAATAACTGAGTGACACAGATAATGGCCAAGGTTACAAAAGTCGTAAGGAGTAGACTAGATTATGAACCCAGGAAGTCCACCCAGGACTTAATTCTTAGTCACATGTTAGCACAGCCTCATGTGACAACAAGACACATCAACTTCTAAGAGAGGAAACCTGGCTCCCTCCAGGTGCACTCAGACCACCAACAGGTCTATTTGTCTTGCATGGTATCTTATAATGTTTGTATTTCAAGATTTACTTAAGACTTAAAAATATTTTATCTAACATTCAGATCTCTGGGTTTTCTCATAAAATCAGATGCTTGGGCAACCTGAGCCAGTATCCCATGAGGTGTGTGCAGCTGAGTTCTGTTACAAGCTTCTCTAGTTATACTTGTTAAAAACTTTAAGGAAGGCCTTATTCAGGAAAGGGCAACATAGTGAGATTTTACAGGAGAGCACAGAGACTAAACACAAGAAAGAAGAGTGGGGATTTATAGCCAAGGAGTGAGGTCAGTTAACAAGAAGAAACTGAAGGCAATAGAAATATTATTCCTTTTTTTTAAAAAAATTATTTATTTATTTATTCATTTTATATGCATGCACTGTAGCTGTATTCACACGCAACAGAAGAGGGCATCAGATCCCATTGTTGTGAGCCATCACGTGGTTGCTGGGAATTGGACTCGGGACCTCTGTGAAGAGCAGTGTGAGCCATCTCAGCCCTGACATATTATTTTTATTGAGACTGGGAAAGGAGGAATTTGATTAGATAAACAGGATAGCAATGGTACAGTTTTTATTTATTCTTTTATGAAAAATAGGTTTATGGAGTGAGAGCTATAAGGAGTAAGGATAAGAATACCACCTGAAACTTTAAAAACAAAACAAAACAAAACCAACAAAATAAGTAAGGTCCAATTCTGTCCTCTGGGTTCTCCAGAATCTAACAATACAGCCCAGTCTGACCTCAAGCTTACACCAATCCTCCAGTCTCAGTCTCTGAAAAACTGGGAACCATTATTCCCAGTCTAACAGACAGATTCTGCAGTCTTCTTAGTAAAAATGAGCTGATCAAACCAAGGACAGACAGAGCCTAACATGGGGCCTAGTTAGCAAGAGGCTCAGATGAACCTGACTAGGTTTGGTCAGGCATTCTTTGTCAGTAACTGGTGCTGACTCTGACAAGGCATGCTCTCTCCAGTCTGTCAGTCCCCCACCATTCTGTTTGCAACAGCTCTTGTGACATGCCCAGCATAGACAGCCACAATTCGTGGATGTCAGAAAGCTACAAGGCCAAAGCAGCAGCATGTAACTTCTACCCTGCTGCTGTCAATGTATCCAAAGCCACCTGTCAGTCAACCTACCTCATCTGACCACCAATCATCCATCTTTTCATTCTTCTTGCCTACGTGCCCCTCCCTCAGCAATTTTCAAATTGCACACCCATGACTTCACGTCTTAGGCAAGGTAAGGGCAATGTCAAAAGATGTTGATGAAAGCAGCCAAGGATGTTACAGATCAGAGTGTGCGACCTCAGAATCCATATGTTGATACACTGATGTCATATGTGACTTTATTTGGAATTATATCTTTTAAAAAGAGATAAACAAGCCAGGAGTGTTGTCTCAGTGCTTTGGAAGGCTGAGGCAGGAAGGCTGCCACAAGTTTAAGATCCGGGTGGGTCACATGAGTGTGAGGCTAGCCAGGAGTAAATAGTGAGATCATGTCTCAAATAACAAAACAAAACAACCTAAAATAAAAGAATGATTTTTTTAAAAAACAGGAGATAAATAAGGTTAAGTGGGGTCAGAAGGGTAGGGTTCTAACCCAATAGAAGTGATATCTTTTTAAATGGGAACTCATGGACGGTAGAAAGTCACGTGAAGACACAAACTAAGGTCAAAGGCCTCAGAAGATGCTTCCATCTGTCTGTGACCCTAGTGAAAGGCTTCAGGAGACCCCTGTCATCTTGGAGTTCTAGTCCCCAGAGCTCTGAGAAAGTTCATCTCTAGTGTTTAAACCACAGAGTGTGTGGTAGTCTCCCATGCTATCCTGAACACACGACAGCAGCCAGATGCTGTGTTTGTGCACTCTGTCCACCTTTATTCCCTCCGTCCACCTTTATTTCCTCTCTCACTTTCCCCTTTCCTACATAAGCAACTCCCCAGGGCCCAAGGTCATTTGGATTAGCTACTAAGAGAAGTTAGCAGTTATGCCACTTTGGGCTGTGAGGATGGGAAAGGGGCCGAGAAACCACTAAAGGAATGTGAACTCGGACCCCTTCACTAAACCCTATGTGCCAACATAGGATGATGTAGCTTAAAGTTCACAGCACAAGGAGCCTATGGAACATGGATCAGACAAAAACCAAGGAATCTGAGCTACACACCTCCTGTGAGCTGGTTGACTGGTTTGAACGGGTTGTTTTTATCCAGAGATTCAGAGTCTAGCTTAAACAGCGATGGTCAGAATAACTGCTGTGACATCCATTTCTTCCTCAGCCTTCCTGTGGGCCTTCGAGGGTGTTCTATGTAGTCGTACACTATCAATACAAAGATAGGTGGTTGCTGATTAACCCCCGAGGGGCCTAGAGAACTGAGAGAAAGCCAAGCTGGCCTCTGCTTTGTCTCTGCATCAACCTCTTAGCTGTTGGATTGGAAGTGACTGTGGAGTCTGGATGATGGTCCTGGCATGAGAGGCTGGACAAAGCCCAGATGTCTCAGAGGACAGCCAATGGCAATAGACATCAACCTCAGACTCTAAGTGGAAGGAGCAAGGATCTGGAAGTGATCCAGAAAAACTGACTACAATCCCCAAGTAGCAGGTTTAGAACAGCAGCCAGTTACTGTGGAGGCCATCTTACCCGGCAAAGAGAAAGCTATGGTTTTAGTCAGCAGATAAAAGTGTCAGTTACATAAAGAGTTTGACTGATGATCTGATCAGCACTGACAAACCCAGAGCTCAGGGTGGGGCAGAGCACCCGGCTTGGTTAGGTTTCCTTCTACTTCACTCATAACTGGATGGCTACTCTGAGGAATATGGAAATACTAGAATTTGAAGACAGACTGTAGTGGACTTTCAGCTATCTGATGAGGCACAAAAGCTAGTACTGTCTAGTAACTAAATGGGAACACTGGAGTTACAGTTGCCTCTAGTCCTTGGGTGTCCGAATTCACAGTTAACTATTTATAGTATTGAAAGCTCTCTCGCACACACACCAGTCTTCCAAAATCATGAAGCTTTGTGAATAACTTCAAAGAGTTTTGGGCATTTGGGGAGAACACAATGGGCAATACCTTTATCCTAAGAGTCCTTCAGTTGTGTTGCAAACTTCTGTTTGAAAGCAAATTGCTTGGGTCTTTTTAGTTAAGAACCAGGGAGATGAATGGGGATGAAGGATCGCCTCCCCACCCCCATCAGGGCTCCTCAGCATAAGCACCTCTTTTGCTTGTGATTCTGGGAAATTACACTAAGGATTGAGAGGGGAAAGGTACAGGCCTCAGGAGGGAAACAGGATTTTCTTTAGCAGAAAGGATTTTATATTCATTTCTAGTTCCTTATATTCTTATATAACTCTCTAGAGACTCACCACCAGCTAGAGATCTGTGACTGGGCATGTTAACAGGGCCCGTGTTAACACGGACTTGACAGTTGGGTGATGGAGAAAGAGTAAAAATTTCCTGGCTGTGACAGGGTATAAGGGATAGGTCTACAGGGACAGGAAGGGGACAGAGCCGTGCATGAGAGAATGAGTAACCCATTAAAGGAGGATCCCATTAAAGGAGTGGCCTAGAGCTCCTCATGCCTTGGCCTCTCTCAGCCCCTCTCTGGGGTAAGCAGCCTAGCTTGAACCTTTTGGGACACAGGCAGTCATGTTTCCAATTACTTCTGCAGCCCACAACTGGGGCTAGCTAGTGACCAGGTGCTGTGATCCAATAAGAGGAGACTGAGCCAATAAAGTGCTTTCTTAGGAATGTTAACCTGGAGGGTGGGATGGGATGGGGGAGGAGGGTGGAGGAGAGGGATGTAGCTGAAAGGCTGAAGTATAGAAACCACATGTAACTGAAGCCCCGGGATCAGAACTACAGACTGCAGGACACTCAGGCATGACAGTGTGGTTCCAGGACGGCTCCAATCCTTAACAACATGTCAACTTTTACTGGAGGGAATTAATACTTATTTTTAGAATGAAAAGAGCCCAATTTATCTCAACGAGGGCATGCGTTCTGTGTGGGCGGGTTGCTTTGGGAAGAGCATAGGCTGTCTGTCTTAACAACACAGTCTATTTGAAAACTGTTCGTGGTTTGTGTACTTGAACTGAGGCTTTATGTGAAGCTCTTGGTAGGAAAATTTTCAGCCTCATGTATCCTTTGCATGTCAGAGGAAGCTAAGACTATGCTTAGGTCCTAAAGAAAGAAAATCTTGGCATCTACAAAAAATGTTTTAGTCTCAAGTTTTTCTCAGATTACTAGATAATCTGAGAAATTATTAGATAATCTAATTATTAGATTACTAGATAATCAGGATTATCTGAGATAATCCATATCTATGGTGAGCTGCTGGGGAGTGGGGGCAGGGAGCCTCCCTCCAAAAGAAGACATCTTTTTACCCAAAGGAAGCAAAGGGGTGTGGCAACCATGTTGGCACATCATTTCTTGTCTGATTTCAGGGCTCAGGAAGGCTGACCTGGATGGAAAACGGACAGCTCTTGTCACTAGAGACCTCATCTATTATGTCCACAGCCCCTTGGAAGTGTCCCCAGGCAAGGCTGCCATCAGCACTTGACTGAAAACACATGCATGGAGTCCACTCAGAGCAGGGATTCATTATGGGGAATAATACGGAAAAGTTTTTATCCCCTCCCCCCGCAGGGAGAGCCGCTTTCTGGAAGTCACAGGGCTTAGAGGGAATTTGAGTCATGTCTGGTAAGGGGAGGAAGGGAGGAGCATCTCCAGAAGCCGAAGTAAGAGTGTCCTGGGCAGCCACGGTTAGCTGTTTTATCTTCAGAGTATCAGACAGAGCAGGCCACGACTCCTATTAACTCATTCTTCTCTCCTACAGCTATTAGTGACTAACAACATGAAGAGAAAAGTGTGGAGTTAATTGGTCCTTCCCGGTTATGCCTCCATTTCAAAGAGGTCTTCTTCTCTTAGCATTGCTCCACAGAGATGGTTGATATCTGCTGAGGAATCCAAGGGAGAGGTGTATACAAGGAGTGGCTTCAAGAGGAAACCCATGTCAGTACACTGAGGCAGATGTCTGTGTGGTCAGTAGTATATAAGAGTTCTTCTCTTCAGGGGAGTTTGAGCTCTCTTGCTCCCTTCAGATGAGGGTGCATGAGTGCAAAGTCTAGGAGAAGTGGCCTGTGTCATTTCTTGGGAGGAGACCTCAATTGCCAGTGTTTTTTCAAGCGCTCGTGTGTGTGTGTGTGTGTGTGTGTGTGTGTGTGTGTGTGTCTTGGAGTTGGAGTTATAGGTGGTGTGAGCCGCCTGCTGTGTGTGGGTTCTGGGATCTGAACTTGCATCCCCTGGAAGAGCATCAAGTGCTGTAGATTCTCAGCCTCTTGATGCCTTTTTAAATCCCTGCCCCCAAAGTGGCCATGTAAAAAGTATGTTGACACTCAAGTGCAACATGGAGTCACCACCTGGAGGGGAGCATGTCCGGAGTCTCTCTTGCTCACATAGACTTTAAGTCTCTGGTATTTGGGCAGCAAAATCAAATCTGTCTTGATTTATACTTGGCGATTTGTTGATTTTCTTTCCTCCCAGGTCTGTATGGGGTGCTAGAAAAAACGTGTTTCATCTGATTTCTGTCTTCAGCAGAATTCAGAGAAGTGGGTGTTGTGATTTCTCTCACTCTGGCATATTTGGCTGAGAATTCTGATGGGTCCTTCCTTCTATTTGAAAAGAGACTTTTGGTGTCGAAGTGTGAACTCTTCAGCTACGGGACCAAAGTGATGTCCATGAGACTGAAAGCAAGCACACAATGACTGACACTCCTGAACAGTGCTGAGACCTAAGGTCAGTCTTTAGAATCAGATGCTTTGGACTTCTTCCCCATTACCTACATCCTTATCCTCTGTTTCTAGAATTTTCTTTGGGCAATTTTGAGGTTTTGACAGTCATACTTTTGCAATTCTGGCTAAACAACCTTGTTTTCCTCATACCACACAGTTTAAAAGACAGCATTCAGTGTTTGGCACTTCTGGATCAATCCAGATCTTCTTCTGAATCTTCCCCAGAACTGAAGAACCATCCTCCCAGAGAGGTTATATACATAATAAAAAATAACATCATCAATACCAGGAAGAATAATACATCATCAATACCAGGAAGAATAATACATCATCAATATCAGGAACAATAATACATCATCAATACCAGGAAGAATAATACATCATCAATACAAGGAACAATAATACATCATCAATACAAGGAACAATAATACAAGACACCCCACTAGCACACCCTGGGTACCCCAGTCTGGCAGGTTCTCGCCTGTGTCCTCTCTCCTGTGCAGCTTTGCTGCGTGTGTCTCCCAGTATGTGTTTAATAGTGATGGAAATGAAGAAAGTGATAGCAATACTTCTGTCCTCCTCCTCAGCCCCGGGCCCAAGCCATGTGCAGCCACTATTCGGGCACAGGATCCAACCATCAGTGTTTCTTCTGTAATTATGGGGAAAATGATTGCTGGTTTCTATAGAACTGGGTGTTTAGCATTGTGCTGAGTATATTAGTGAACAGAAATATTACATGGACAAAGGGCTCAAGTTCAACTCCCCACTTCATCTTTTCTGTCACGAGATTGACCTTTCTTGCCTTTGCCTCCTGTTAGTACAAAAGAAACACTGTGACAACCAATCTCACCAGACTGCAGAAAGGACCCGGACTAAGTGTGCACAGTGTGCTACATACTGTACAGTGCTAGGTGTGAGCTGCCGTAATGCCCAGGTCTGTCTCAGCAGCATGGCATATGACAGAAGATCTGGGGACTCTCAGAGCAGAAGAGGACTACGTGGATCTGTCAATCCCTAGGTATAGAGTTCTCAGAGACTCCTGGGCTCAAAACCAAAACTCAAGCCAAGCAAAAAACCAATAGAGTCTCCAGGATGAGGTCACTTAGCCAGTCATTCACGTTTTGGGTTAGGGGCTAGGTCTCTGTCCTAATACCTTCTCAGACACTTTCAAGGGAGGGATCCATTTTAATGTATGGACTACTTCATTTTTTCTTTTTTAGTTTAATCAAAGAGGAGAGGGAGCCAAGTAAGAGTGGTAGAGAATAAACTTCTTCCTGAAGATGGAGAAAATGTTAGTGTTTCTCACCACGAAGTTCATGGATGACACTCTCGTAATAAAGCACAGCTTGACATGAGAAAGATTTATGTTTATTTACTCTTTTTTCTTTCAAACCAAAGGTATCTATTAAGTGTTGCCAAGCCCAAAACAATATGTATAAATGTGTGGGTGTCTATGTGGGATGTGTAAATACTGGAGGAAATGTGTCATCCAAAGAGAGACTAAAAAGATGCAGCTCTTGCCAGATCTAAAACCACCCCCATAGAAAAGAAGTAAGAAGGAAGGACAGAGAGACCCTCCTCAGAAAAACCATCACTAGGTGCAGGTTCGTATGTCCATACTCTTGTGGGTCTCCAGCCTGAAGATGGCTGCCTGCATATGCAAAACGGAATTACTTGGATGCCCTGATAAAAGTGAAGCCAAGTACAGGGTGGGGGTGGGGTGGGGTGGGGAGAGTAAGGAGAGAGATGGAGCTTAGGAGGGGGCTGCATGAATAGGAAGCTCCCAACTAGCTTCCGTCAGACAGCCAGTTTAAACAGGTTTGTTGGCCTGTTAATATCAATTTAGGAAGCATGAGAGGAGAAGAGATCTCTACCTTCCTCTCAAACTGGCGTTGCAGACAGATCTGGGAGAGCCAACCAGGTAAGAATTCTTATGCTACTGGCTCTTTGTCATTTGTCCAAGGATCTCATCTACAAGCTCAAGGAGAGTGTCTCAGCTCCCTATGCTGGTACTCCTCCCCGCCACCCCCCCAGGACCTCTATGGCAAAAGACAGATTAATGGGAGAAAAGAGTACACATCTTTCTGATGTTTTATATGACACAGAGTCCTCAGAAATGGAGACCCAAAGACACAAGAAAACATGTGGAATTTTCTGGGTTTTTTCCCCCCCTTTTAAAGGAGAGTGGGCGGAAGTAGGAGTGAAGGATAGCAGGTATGATCTAATGGCAGTAAACTCAGGGGCAGATACAGCTGCTCTGTCTGCTCATATGCTTCTCTTCGTCTCCAGGCCTTTGAGAGATAAGAGCATTCCTTTCCTCAGGGCCCAGGGAGCACAGTTGTAGGCTGAAGTCTTTATGATCTACTTCAGGGGAAAGCTGGCCATGTTTTATGAACTGCTCAGGGGAAAAGGAGAGAGAGAGGCAGACATCAATCTTCTTCCTGTTTCTCCCTTATATACGGGGCTAGTGTCTGCTAAACCTTCTCACCCTCTTCTCCAGTGCTCCTCTGTTGTCTTAAGTTAGCCAATTCCTGTCATAAGAATGCACCAGAAATTTACATTTAATCAGCTGCAAAACTAAGCTTGGTTTGCACATGGAACTATAGAAAACCACAAGTTCTCAAAATGTTCCTTGGTCGGAGGAAGCACACAGCGTCAACTGGAGCGTCTGCCCCGGCAGCTTCTTCCAGACCTGTACAAATCCTTCTGGCTTCCTCATGTCCAGCATGCCTGCTGGCTCCTCAGGAACTCAATCACATCACAGCAAGATGTTTCAACATTATCCACCACGAGACTTCATCCTATTTTGTTGTATGGTTATTAGAATGAGTTTTCTTATGATTCATTTACTGAGGGGAGCATATGTTCTGTTACTTTATATTGTTTTGTTGTTGTTAAGATTTATTTTATGTATATGAGCACACTGTCCCTCTCTTCAGACACACTACAAGAGGGCATCAGATCCCATTATAGACTACTGTGAGCCACCATGTGGCTGCTGGGAATTGAACTGGAGCACTCTCCAGCCCCACTTTATATTGTTATATGCTCAGCAATTCCTAACTTATTGGCAGAGGCAGTCTTTCGACACCCCAACCTCAGTTTCCCGTAGCACTTTTTCGGATAGCAATGGGAGGGAGGGAATGAAATAGAACCCTTACTCTAGTTCCTACGACATTTAAAATCTCTGAAGGGGGAGCAGGCACAAAGTGATTCTACAGTTTGGGGTCACTTAATAACTTAGATGATAGGTTGCCAGAGGCTGGAAAGATTGTTGTTAAAAGAATTTTATAGTTGGGCACAGTGGTATATGCCTTTAACCCCAGTACTCAGGAAGTAGGGGTTCAGACAGCCTGGTCTACACAGTGAGTTTCAGGTCAGGACTATACAGTGAGGCTATGTCTTAATAAAAATAAAATAATTTTATATTTGTTCTTCCTTTTCTTTCTCTGTCTTCCTCTTCGATTGTCTTTGTTTTTGTATATGCAATGTGCACGTGTAGGTCGGAGGACAACTGTGGGGTGCTGGTTCTTTCCTTCTGACATGTGGGTTCTGGGTATCGAATTCAGGTTATCGGGATAGTGGCAAGTATCCTTACCAGCTGAGTCACCTTGTGAGCCCTGGGAAGATTCAAACTTTGACTTTGAAGAGGCTTAATCCCCCAAACACTGCACTGAACCAGCTCAATCTGAAACTTCAGCTAGGAGCCTTAGGGCAGTGGGAACTGGTGGGCTGAGCATCAGAGGGAAAGGACTGAATTACCCCATGGGTCACCAATTGATTTATTTGCTAATTGAGTGGCCCAGCTTTGGGTTTCAACTCTAAAGAAATCACTTCATTCTTTACTAAATACTGCAAGAATCTCACTCTTTGTTCTGCAAGGCTATGCACAATATACCAGTGCAACGTGCATTTATACTTACAATGGTCACACCACTAATGACCTTCCAAACAACACTAATACCATGCATGTTCTGCTTCGAAGTGAGGCCTGAGCCTGTCAGTGAGTTCTGAGGCCATCGACCTCCCTCTGACACGAGAGCAGACCCCCACGTCCACGGCCGCCTTCAGTTTCCCCCATGGCTTCAATATTTCATTTGTGAAGCAGTTACTCTTTGGAGACTCTGGTCCTTTGTACACCTATTCTTTTTATTTGCTGGACAATACTTTATTCGGAAATGTTCCCTTCTGTAATTACAAATCTTGTTAGTCCCCCTCCTCCTCTCCCTAGGGGGATTGTGGGCTTTAATTAATTAATGTGGCTAAACCGCTTTGAGGTGCATGGTTGAAAGGTGCTGTGTAAGTGCAAATTGTTATTATGGCTGCTGACATCCCACGGTGGTGGAGCCCCTAGCCTCCACGGCTAGAGACTGGACAAAGGCTTCTTCATCTTCACCTTCCCTTCCGGGTCTGAAATCACTGTTACCATCTCAACAGCAATCAACCAATTAATCCTCATTATGTTGGTTTCCGTTTCCTTTTTCCAAGCAGCACAGTCCTGTTTCATTTCACAGATCACATCCCATCAGCACTAGACAAAGGTCACAGTAGTCCTATGGCTTTTCTTGGCCTAAAAGGAAAAAGAAAGAAAAAAAAAGAAGAAGAAAAAGAAAGGGAAAGTTGAAAAGAAAACGTTGTCATGAAATGTACTAGCTTTTCACTAGTAACCCAAACAAAGCTTTCCCTGCTGCAGCCGTCCTCTCCCGCAGAGCCAACCATCCCATGCCCCAGAGACACCCAGAGATGGCCCAGTCAGGGTTAAGGTCCAGCAACTCTGGTTTTGACTGCCAAGAGCCACATACAAAAGGGGAAGCCTATCTGTACTAGGTGGGACAAGATCATCCAAAGACACAGGCGCCCTTCTTTGGCTTTGTTACCCCCAAGTTTCTCCTGAGAAAGCCAGCTGCCTTCTGTGGCCACAGGAAACCCTCACAAAGGCCTGAGCGTGATTTAGATGTTTTATGCTACACCTAGCACACCACAGCCCTTAATAAATGCCCAGGACTTCCACTATGATGATAGCCATTGAAAGCAGCCCCGTAGGGGAGACTTGGCCTCTCATAGGGACGCTGCTGACCAAAACACTCCTTACAAGGTTGTGCCTCAGGCCCTTTGTTAAAGTGGTTTCGGGGAAGCCTCAGGGGGTCGTGTCTTCATCTGCCTCCATTTATCCTCCCTATTGAAGGGCTCCTTCAGGACATTGGTCAGTCTCTGTGGGAAATGATTTGAAGAGCAACAAAAGAATTTGGGCCCTTGGGGGGGGGGGTCTTCAGAATTCAGTAAACATCTGGACCTGATAGGCCAGGTTCTCAAGCACTAACTGGGGAGGGGTCAGGAGGGAAAGAACTGTGTGGGCAACTAGAGAGTGCTTAGTTCTGTGCTGACAGTTGTTGTCTGGAGACCCCCAACGCCCCAGTAGGTCGACGGAAGATTTTTCAAAAGCTCCCCTATCTGTCAGTGAGTGCAGTTCACTCTCTGTCAGTTCCTAGGGCACATGTGAGGAAATGGCAGTTTCCAATGGTCAGTGAGCAGCATGTGACGGATGGGCTGATTCCGTATTGATTGTGAAATAAAATAAGGTTGCATAAGCCTGTCCTGGTAGTTGCTCAGCGTTCTGGTCACCCTTGAGGTTTGTAAAGCACTTGCTAGACAAGGTAACTTACTGAATTCTCAGGATGAACATGTCTTAATTGATGAATAAAACAAACAAAAAACAGAAAGAGAAGAGGAGGAGGAAGCGCAAAGCGATTAGCATTTCATCACATGGGTGAGAGTCGGGACCTGAACTCTTGACTCTGAATGTCCCTTTATTGTTGAGTCAATCCATTTAGAACACATTAGTCAGCTCGATTCAACATTTGTCACTAATCATCGACAGGGATAGAACTAACCAGCATACCCCAGTGTCTCCAAATCTATCCCAAACAGCAAATGAAACCCGCCCTGGACAAGAGACAATGGGATGCAGGTTTTGTCGGTATTCACCAGCTGAATCCAGTTCAAGTCCCCCATGCTCTCAGGAGCCTTGCCTGGTCATCCCAAGCTGGTATGAATCTATCTCTTTATCCATTTCAAGCCCCAAGAGTCAAACCTCTGCAATCGGTGTCAGTTTGTTTTTTATTAAATTTATCTAACTACATCTTCTTTTGAGCTAAAAAGAAGGGACTTTGCCCTCCTTCCCCAGGTCCTCTGCATTTGGAGCACCTAGTTTTGTAAACAATAGGTGTTCAACTAGCATGCTCTGAACTGAACTAACCAGCACGGAGCTTAAATCATATTTGAGAAAGAACGCCAAGTCCTTTTGGAAGTGATTTTTCGAAGAAAATCAACAACCTGAATTGATTTAACATCTTTTGGTATTATTACCTGGGCATCTTAACAAATGCAAATTATTAACTCTGTGAATAAGTTCCAGATTCTACAGGAGGAGCACACAGCCAGCCTAAGTATATTCTGGGTCTTAGAATAAAGGTTTTTCTTTTCTAGCTGTCTTTCAACTAATATTTTTTTTTCTGATGTTTAAAGAAAACAAAAGTGTAGGCAAGGGGGAAAAAAGAACAGTTGGAAACAAAATTGTTTAGTGTGTGACTTTGGACCCAAGTTTGTTCTCTAGTTTCTTCCTTCCATACTAGTTAAAACACACACTGAATTTACTGCTTAAAAGACTGGGGTGGGGTTGGGTCAGGATTTTTGGTAGAGTTGTTGACTTGTATCTTAGCCTACTACAGTCTCTGAAACCAAAGAGCAAGAGACAGAGAGTTTTTAATAATTCAGTCTTTATGCTGCATTTCAAGGCTGTAAGAGCCCTAGGATCTGTACTACTGTTCTTGCAGTCTCTGTAACTGGCCTCTGAAGGGGATGTGTCCTTGAGACCCCTTTCTGTCAAGGTAGTAGAGCCCCCCACGTTTACTTGGGCACATCACTACTCAGATTACTAACGTGTTCAACTTTTCTTGTCAAGTATTTCATCTCCGGTTTGGCCAACATCATATAAGCAGAAATAAAGTGTGTGGCTTCTGGGTAATTGTCCTTAAAGGAAGAGCAATGCATTTCCTCTCATCTCACCATTTATCTGTCAAACACAAATCCTGCTGCCTGGTGGAGGACATGGTGCTGTGCTGAGCCATTCTGGGCTAAGACAACAATGGCTGTATCTGAGGTGTGATGGAGTGGTAAGCTGATAGACTAGGTCCCTGACCTAGCTTCAAGCTCATTCCTCCGTGAGGAAGCAGGAGTGTGCTGAGCTGTACAGCACCATTCAACCTAGGGGTTATACCCAGCAAAGTTACAACCCAGCTACCCTCGAGAATTTCTCAAGGGATCATTAGATCAGTATGACTGAGGTATCTTTTAGCTTAGAATATCAAGATTTAAGACTTGAGACTGGCCTGCAGTTTTTCAACAGAGGCCCAGCAACCCTGAGAGCTAAATGGCTACAGGGCTTGCCATGGCAGGGGAGGGCCCAAAGGCATGAGTTTCTTAAACCTCAGGCCCAGGCTGGATGCTGGAGGAGGTAGATGTACTTCACCTGTTGGAACCGCTTCCTTACTTGAAGAAGAAAGTGGTGGACGAGCCTATAAGGTTCTTGGAGGAAATGTGTGTATAGCTAACTTAAGCAGGGGAGTAATTCTCACCAGAAACCACCTAAGTAGACGATAGAAGCACACACATGCTGTGTAGATCTTGCTAGAAAACACGAAAGCTTCCATTCCAAAGGCAGAATTGACAGAAGCACAAATAGGCTAGGAAAATCAACAAAAGCCTCACAATTATACGTATTGCACAGAAATCAGTTCACTACCTGCAGTGGGAGTGCAACATGGGAAATCTCTTCAGAGGGGAAGTTCAAGTGGAACAGTGGAGAGGAAACCTGCAGGGCCTCTGGAAACCTCTGCACTTCTCAGCAATTCCTAGCTAAGCTGCATGCCTGCCTACCAAGATATCTATAAGGAGACCCTTTACTCTAAATAATCAAAAATTTAAAAAGGGACGGGGTGGGGAGGACTGAAGAAGTGGCTCAGTGGTTCAGAGTCATTACTTTGGCAGAGGACCCAGGTTCGACTCTCAGCACCCACATGCTCACTCACAACCAGATGAACCTCCAGTTCCAGGTGATCTGACACTCTTCCGGCTTCCTCAGGCACAGGGCACACATGCTGTGTGTACACAGACACACATGCACATAAAATAAAAACAAATAAATCTTTATAAAAATGTCCATAGACAGGACAGTGGGGTTGCATGCAGTGGATACAGCTACCGGAAGTGGAGGAACACTGAGTCACATATGTCAATGTAGATCTATCATGGAGACGTGCTAAAAGGACAAAGGAAAGTTGTAAACTGTGCATGTCAAGCCATTTAGGCAACTTCTAGACTGTGCTCCAGAAGAAGTCATTTCCTGTGGCTTCACACCTAGACAGGAAAATGTTCAAGAACAGCAAGGAAAGAGATGCAACAAAGGAGAGCTTGACTCTGTGAACTAAGATGTGTGAAGGGGTTGGCTTGGGGGCTCGCTTCAGAGAATTGGGCTTTGCTAAGTTTTAGTCTCATAATTAAAAAACAAAAAAACAAAAACCGGAAACCAATGGGAATTTTAAAACTTAATAATAGTATATATATATATATATATAGTATATATATATATACTATATATATACTATATATATATATATATTACTTTTATGTTTTATGACTTTTGTATTGTTCTATATTTACAAAAATGTATTCAGGTTGGGGCTAAAGGTCAGTAGTAGAGCTGCATCAGAACCTGGCAGGCCAGGGACAGTGACAGACTTAGCTCTGCCTTCCTCATCATGATCTCTGGGAGAAGGATTAGCACTGCCTGCTCCACTAAACCTCAGGCCTCTTGGCCCAGTCTCCCACATGAATGTTGGGCTGTGCCAGGTATGTGGGGTGTATTTACTATGTAGACTTCTGCACCGGGATGGAAATACATTGAGAAGTTTTGGTGTCACTTTGAGTCCAGGAGGCCAAAAAAGAACCATTTAGATAGACTATTGATTGCAAATGAAGGCTGATAAACCTACAGGGCAGGATCTAGGGAAACAAATTCTTCCATATTGTCTCCCAGGTTGCTTAGGACTAAGGAAATGGGGTTGGAGACTTTAACCCAAGTTTTCGACAATTAGAGCAGATTAATGACTTTCCCCATAAGCTTCCAAAGGTGCTCAAACAAGGTAAAATCTGAGCAAGAAAGCAGAGACACACAGCTGTCCAGCTCCCAAAAGAAACAGCTGCTGCATTTTCTAGTTCCCTCCGAGTCTGATGTAAACTTGTGTCTAGCTTCTCAGGAGCTGTGTCGGGTGGTCCGGTCTCCTCTCACGTGCCTCACACCACCTCAGCTCCTTCAAACCTAAACGAGTACGGGACAGCACAGAGCCAAAGCCAACATGTCACACTAGAGCCTGGTGTTGTAAAAACAATGGAAGACATACAACATTCTGTCTCACTGGGCAATGAAGCTGTCTTCTGTCCTGCTTAAAACAACTTGGCTGTCTGCTTTCCCAACCACTCCCTGGATTCCTGAGACAAGGGCAGTGCAAGGCAAAGCAGTAAACAGCAGGCCTAGTCCTCCATCCTCTCCACTCCTGCGGCCAGCTTCCTCCTTGGAAGGTCCTTCACACAGGGCTGGCTCTAGGAGGGCCAGCTGGCTTCTCCCACCCTGCACCAACGCCTCTACCCTAGCATCAGCAACACACATGGCTCCTTCCCACCTCTGTTCTCACCCAGCTCTGTTCTTGGTGGTACATTTGGAGGTCACTGAGACCGTGGGCATGAGCAGAGAGATGTAGGTCAAAGTGGAGTTCCCTGTAAACCCTCTCTTCCCGTTTGTAGCCAGGTGCTCTGACACCCACCCAATTAAAACCCATCCCCAATGGCTTTCCCCAATGGCTCAATGGCTTTCCTGACACCGCCCCCCCTCCCCCAAACTTACCACCTCCCAGAATCATCAGTACCCGGAACCTCTCTGCTTCACTCAGCCCCGTGCAAGCTTTTCCACTTGGTAGTACTGAGGCTTCCACGGAGGGGAAAAGGAAAATTAGATTCAAGGTCCCTTTCCATTCTCAACACCCTCCTTCCAGTTGTACAAAGGACTGAACTCTCCCTCTGACACCACCTGACCCCCTGCTAGAGGCCAGGGCTCTTGGAAGCTGGTGGCCACTGGGAGCTTTGCTCCCTCTCCTATGGGGCCTAAGTATTTCCAGGGCCTAGGGCCTAGCGTGAGGAGGCAGAATCCCAGACAAATGCTGGGCAGACAAAGAAGATGCAAACAGGATGGTATTACCATGTTAATGGCTTCAGTCCAGCAGCCTCCTGAAGATGCCTGGGAGGGTGGTTTTCTTTCTTTTACTTTTTCTTTTCTTTCTTTCTTTTTTGCCAAAGGAGAATAGTTCCGCTTTCTATTTTGCTACAACAATAGCACGGACTGGCTCCTTCAAGTGTTTCAAAAAGCAGCTTGAGAAATCTCTAACCAGCCCCTTGGTCTTTCCAGCCTGCCCTTTCATTGTCTCTCCCATGCCAGTGAACAAAGAGGAGGGATGGTGTCAGGCCCCCAGTTGCCGCCTGCTCTCGGCATCCTAATCCTTGAGAACTCATGAGGGAATGGCCTGTGGAGCTGGTCAATCACATCGTGCCTTCACCTTTCATTCTCTCCCTCGGCTGTGAGCAGAGAGCTTCAGGTATTAGGACTCTTTGGGGTTTGCAGAGGGATAAAAGGCTCCGAGGGACCATTCCCACGGTCACTCACAGCCCCATCCCCCAGAGCAGCCAGCATGAGCTAACTGTGCTTTCCCACCATTCCGGCCTGGTTCTCTCCTACAGACTGACAGGAAGCTACAATGACACCTGCCATCTCTTAGTGGTAGCCTAGGATCTGACCCAGCCTCCTAGCTAACCTCCTCACCGCCTTCCTCTGGGTCCTGCAGGCCATGAACTGCAGGTTCAAGAGCTTCACTTTCCCTTTGGCTGTCTAAGCCAGAGCAACCCCTCCCACCAGGAAAGCTCTGTGGCTTTAACTGCAGGCACCTCTCCAGTCTGTTATGTAGGAAGCAAGGGCTCTCTGCTTTAAATCTGGAGACCATGCAGGTCTTTCCACATGCT
Organism: Rhynchomys soricoides; assembly: GCA_019843965.1. Lineage (NCBI taxonomy): Eukaryota > Metazoa > Chordata > Mammalia > Rodentia > Muridae > Rhynchomys > Rhynchomys soricoides. Next base: position 20,987,646 of record JADRCH010000018.1, read on the forward strand.
TGGCTGCTAAGATTGGGATGAGAGTAAGCTTGTGTGCTTCAGCTTGTGGTGATCTCAAGGGAACAACTGCACTGAGAGGAGAGACAGAGTATGTGGTCTCCCAGGAAAAGTGGGCACATGGAAGTCTGGAGATCTTTAGAGATGGCTTTGGCTATTGTGGCCCAAACCACAGGTCACTGTGGTTTACATACACAACTCACCATGTACACATATATATGCACACATACAGACTGGATACCGCATGAAAGGAGCCAGGGTATGTGATATAACCTGATACTTTCCTGTTCTCCTTCCTCTCCTCTCCCCCCACCTCCCTTTTATGCTCAGTGCTGGTTCTTATGCACCAGTTTCATTACTGCCTAAGAACAGGTTACTGTATGCTACTTAAAAGTTTTGATTTTTCTCAAAATCACAGCAGAGCTGGAACTGAAAACCAAACACACTTTTCAATAAAAGGAGGCTCAGATTTTCTGGGGAGAGCAGCTCCAGTTTCGCCCATTCCCCAGAAGAGTCAGGAGCACATGACAAGAGAGCAGGGCATGTGAGGTTGTGTTCTGAGGCATTGTTGACAGGGAACAGGGTTCCTTCGCAGAGGGGAGTGCTTTTAGGGGAACAGAACTGGGCAAATGAAAGCAGCCAGTGAGGTTTGGAGCCCCTTCCCTGGGAATGTTTTTTATTGACTGGGGACTCTGCATCATGACATTTTCTTGAATTCTTTTCTTTCCTGGACACATTGATTCAGGTCCATCCCTTTCAGTAACATACTTTCTTTGCTGGTTTCTAGTTTCTTCTGTAGCTATATTTATTATTACTATTAATTATTATTATTTTTACTGTGTATGTGCATGTATATACCGATGTACATACATGACATAGCATGCATGTGGAAGTCAGAGGACAACTTTTGAGACTTATTCTCTTCTTCTTCCACCTTGTGTTTTGTTCTTTTCCTTTTTAGATTCTATTTTATGTGTAAGAATATATTATCTGCATACATCTATGTACACCACATGTGTGCTGGTGTCCACAGAGGCCAGAAGGGGCATCAAAGTCACAGATAGTTGTGAGCTGCCGGTGAGTGTTGGACATCACACCGGGTCCTCTGCACAAGCAGCAGTCACTTCTAACTGACTAGCCTCTCTATCTTGTTTCTGAGATGCAGGGTCTCTTTGCTATTTCTGTTATGCATATATACTCCAGGCTAGCCCAGCTTCAGGGTTACCCTCCTGTGTTTGCCTCTCATCTCTTCGTAGGACTGCTGTGATTACAGATGTGTGCCACTGCATCTGGTTGGATTTTGTTCTGTTTTTCCTTTTCTTTTTAATGTAGGTTCTGGGAATTAAATTTCCAGTTTGTTGGGCTTGTGAGGCCCTTTTGGCTTTTGACCTCCACTCATCAAGTGTATATCCAGTTTCTATTCTTCTGTAAATAATTCCCTCTTCTCATCTAAATCATGACCTTAGGAATGAACAGGAGGGAGGTAACCAGTGAATCTGGCCCCTGCCAACACCCCTGACTGATGTTATCCACAAGCTCAGAAATGCTTCGCAGTCAGACTTTCAGTACAAGCTCTCTAGGCAGAACAGATTCTTTTCTCCCCAAATTTAGCTTGCAATCGTCCCTTAGACTTTCTGAAATCTTCATCTAAATTTTCTATTTACTAGGCTACTAATCTTTTAAGACAGCTTCTCAAAATGAGGCACTCAAAACCTACACAGTGCACTGGGTAAATATGAACCCAGCTTTCTGTCTGCTTATTAGTTATACACCCTTACAGAGTATGTAACAAAGGGGCCTGCTGTTTGCTTTGCTTAATCTGGTCTTAAAATCTCTGCTTCTTTGTCAGAAAACAATATTTGCAATTGTAAAAAAAAAAATATTTACCAAGGAACTTGGATAGCATAAGTCAGAGGCTAAGAGCCAAAGGTCAGCGGTTCTTACCCCAAATTTTTGTAGACCTGAGAGTCTCCCGCTGTGGAGCTCAGCTGCACCAAACAAATACACTGCTTGAGAGTCCATTAAGAAGCAGACATTTTAGAGGGGGGAAGGAAAGGGAGGGCTACAGCCTATCCCTCATCCAGAAGCATGAGCCCTCCATCCAGCTCCCACTGTGCCTCTGCAATGCAGTCCTCTCCTTGGGGACATAGAGGCAACTGCCCTGTTTTACAAACCTGGGGGAAAACCTGAGTTCATAAAACCCTGCAGGGCAGACATTCCTCCCATGCAAAGGTTCTTTATGGTTCAGGGTAGAAGTTCACCTATGCATCCCTGTGGGTGGGGTCTCTGGCCTGACAGTGGGGGACAAATGTGACTCCTAAATACTTCTTAATCCATAGAGCAGTTTTAGACAGTTCACTTAAGAGGCGACTCTTCTAAGTCTTGAATTTACCTTTGCATGTTAACTATTTTCTGGAAAGACCTGGCAATGTCAAAAGCCTCTCCTAACCAGGGTACGGAGCATCTAGGATTGAAGGACTGTTCATCCAGCTTGTGGTCCAGTGGAGCTCTGCTTTGAGCAAGAACCTGTCCCCTTTCAAGTCCAAGGACCATGATATCATAGGGTACACACTAGAAGAAGTGTTTTTGTGACTTAAGCACAGGTAAGTGGGGGGTCTAGGGATCCCCCATACTGCAGATTGTGGGCTTAGAGGGAGATCTTTGCCACACTGTCACTGACATCTTTGCACAGTTTACACCATAGGATCTGCGAAGGAGATGGTGGGGACACTTTCTCACAAATAATCAGAAGCCTTCCAGACACACTCCTAAGACAAATGCATGCTTTAAAGGAAATGGCCATTTCAAACCAAATTTAAGTAATTTAAATCCCACTCTGAGGCGAGGAGCTGACTCAGCAAGGAGAGTACTTGCTGGGAAAGTGTGGAGACAAGTTCAGAACCCCAGACCCCGTGGAAAGAGAACCCCAGACCCCTGTGGAAAGAGAACCCCAGACCCCGTGGAAAGAGAACCCCAGACCCCGTGGAAAGAGAACCCCAGACCCCGTGGAAAGAGAACCCCAGACCCCTGTGGAAAGAGAACCCCAGACCCCTGTGGAAAGAGAACCCCAGACCCCGTGGAAAGAGAACCCCAGACCCCG
>JADRCH010000018.1:20995742-21053242 GCA_019843965.1 Rhynchomys soricoides
ATAGTGAGTTCTGGGACAGTCAGGGATATGTAGAGAGATGCTGTCTCAAAAAATAAAATAAAATAAAATAAAATAAAATAAAATAAAATAAAATACAAAACCCAAAACAAAACAGAAAACCCAAAACATCCAAAGCAAACCCAAAAAACAAAACAAAAAACAAAACAAAAGCAAAAAAAAAAAAAAAATTTTTTTTTGAGCCAAATGTTCAGATGAGTTTTAATCATCTCAAAGTGGTCATCTACGAAAGCCATTTATCTCAAACATTATGCCACTAAAAACTTTATTCTTAAACAAATTCTTCCAGAAATAAGATTATTTTATGTGATATGGTTAAATAGTTACTCTCTGCTCAATGATAAACCTACTCTGATTCTCTAATTTTACCCATAATTTAGCTATTAAAAAATCAAAGCTAACCTTAAAATAGTTATTCTTATGAAAAATACTTAAAATGAATCTCTGGGGAAACAATGGTAAGCCGTTTCACTGGCCCTAACTCCTCACCGAGTGTACTTCCAGCCTTTATCATGTGAGTGACAGTATTTTCTCTAGCTGAAGGCATGGTGCATTTTTGTTGGCTTTTGACTGTGGCTTTGGCTACATGGTTTCTTTTGGCTTATGCCAATTCCCAGCCCAGGACTCCATCTGTTCTATTCTACTCCCGTCATAGAGAGAGGAAAACAGATTCACACTGGTCAGGAGAGTCAGAGGTTCCCCGGGACAGAGTGAGCCACTCAGGCCCAGTTGCAGGAGATCCACAAGCATAAGAGGACAATATTGCTGCGTGCTCCTGCATGTTTGTTTGACGGTGTCGCCGTGAAGCATTCTTGCACACAGATGATCCGAACTCCAGCAAAAATGAAATGATTGGAGGATTTGGAACAATGACATTCTCCTAAGACAAATGTCTCCTATAAAGACAGTGATTATTTGGTAAAAATGATTTGTGTAGAATCATTTTGCAGAATATGTATGCTTGCATATATACATATTGCAAGTTCCTACATTTCTTTGCCTTTTTTTGCAACTAAATGTGGCCATGTGTGCAAGTTTTGATTAACAGAACATAAGTAGAAATGACAGGTAAAACTTCGGCTTATGTTTTCATAAGAAGCTGAATGCCCTGGCCTCTTCCTGTCCTCCTTCCCAAGGGCAGGCGCATGTTCCAACCACACAGATGCTGCTGCTGCTGAAGCCATGTGTGATAAGGATGGTCTGAGAGAGAGAGAGAAAGAGAGAGAGAGAGAGAGAGAGAGAGCGAGCGAGCGCACCTGGCCTCTCAGGACAGAACTACCTGTCTTAGCTTCTGTGTTTCAAATGCATTTGTTACTAACAGTAACTCCTGTGACTCTGGACAGCCTGAATGTTTTGGGTCTTCATTTTTTTATATAGTAAATAAAGATAAAAAATATCTGTCTAAGTAAATTATTATGAAAATTAGAATAAGAAGAAAAATGCTTGTCACGGTGTCCAACACATACTAAGTACAAAATAAGTAAGAGGGACTCAGCCCATCATGCATGCTGTTTGCTTCCCAAATGCCCTCTTACTACCGAGAAACAACACACTTTGCTTTTGCCCGAAGGGAGTCTCTAATTGAATCTTGATCATTTTTATGGCTGCTCTAAAGTTACTTGACGCACTAGCTCATGGTTCTCAGAGCCACTGCCAAAAGCATCTTGTCTGAAAGTGAAGGCAGCTCATCTCCTGACTGGGACAGTTTGGAGATGGCACATGTGAATTTTAAGGATGTTCTTTCAGCGGGGAGTGTGTTCCAAACTTCAATGTAATCACTTGCAGGCCCGGGGACATGCAGATTCCTATTTGGTAGATTTTGAAAGGAGCCTAAGACAGCTAGATGTGCTTCACACAGGGTTCCATTAATCATGCTTGCCTGCGAGGCCAGACTCTTATGTCTGGAATGGAAAAGCCATTCCATTGAGATCTGAGAGGCCTGGAACCAGACAGGAGCTACTGGGGTAAATCTGGGATGAGACTGAAATAGAACCATACCAAAATAAAATAAAATAAAATAACCCCAAATCTAGGATCTTTTTTACTGGTTTGTGTGGTTTGGTGGTTTCTCAGTGTAGTCCTTCCTGGTTGTCCTAGAACTCGTTCTGTAGACCAGGCTGGCCTCAAACTCTGCCTATCTCTGCCTCTCAAGTGATGGGATTAAAGACATTCAATATCACACCTGGCAAATCTAGGATCTTTATTGTCTATGTGTAGCAACAAGAAACAAAGGCAAAAGAATATGATCAAACATGAATGCATAAGGTATCACATTGTGAATGTTATATTATTATTTTTATAGACCACAGAAGTTGAGAACTAGAAAAGAGTATAATATTCTAATACTTGATGAAGCAGTGCCTTTGAATCTAAGCTGTCTGACTCCTGGTGCCATGTTTGCCACCCCACGAACAAGGTCCTGAGCTTGAGCCAAGGGACACTGTATCTAGAAGGACTTCCTTGAAGGTAGTCACAGGGTTTGGACAGGCCACTGATTAAAATGCTCTGTCTTGGAGCAGAATCTAAGTGTGCAGTCATCGAGAGGCAGTGAGATAACTATGTCAGATGGAGCCCATTTCCTTTTGGGGAGGAGGAGACCTTTCAGACTGATAGATAAGAGGGGTATCTCCAACACAAAATATCTAATTGCAGCAAAAAATGTGATCAACTTTCTTGATATCCTATTGGATCAAGCAAAGTCGAGTAAGTCTGGATGCATTAAGTGGGTTTGTGTGTGACTAAATGGTCCTTAGCAATCTATGAGGGGCAGCAACCTCAAGCAGGTATCCCCGAATCTAACCTTGGCCTTGTCATGTTCAGCATTTTTACTGAGGCAAGTGAGGATGTTGCTGCTTCTGGTCATACCCTATAACAAACATGGAGCCCCAATAGGAAAGAAAGTGACAATAAACCCCTCTGTCTCAACACATCTTACATTCTAAAGGAGGCAGAAGGTAATAACAAATGGCCTCGGTCTGCTAGGCAATTGTGTAGTCTATGAAGGGGGGAGCAGAAAAGAGCAAAGGACAGGAGCTGTGATTAGGGAGGTGCTTGGTTTTAAATAGAAGGTGTACAAGGTCACTGTGTAACTGAACACAGCCATGGGATGCTGACTTGAGGAAGTATCAGAAGATAAACATAGGGGCTGGAGAGATGGCTCAGCAGTTAAGAGCACTGACTGTTCTTCCAGAAGTCACGAGTTCAATTCCCAGCAACCACATGGTGGCTCACAACCATCTGTAATGGGATCTGATGCCCTCTTCTGGTGTGTCTGAAGACAGCTATAGTGTACTCATATACATACAATATAATAAAAAAAAAAGAAGAAGAAGAAGAAGAAGAAGAAGAAGAAGAAGAAGAAGAAGGAGAAGAAGAAGAAGAAGAAGAAGAAGAAGGAGAAGAAGAAGGAGAAGAAGAAGGAGAGAAGGAGGAGGAGGAAGGAAGGAAGGAAGGAAGGAAGGAAGGAAGGAAGACGACGGTGACATATGTAGAGAGGAGTTTACATAGACCAGGCAACTGTGATAATCAAATGAATCTCAATTTGGCTAAAGGTTTATATATTAAGAGGTAATCAAAAAATCCTATATATCTTGCAGGGTACAATTTCGTTGCAATAAATGTAAGGTTTTCTCTTTGGGAACAAGAATACCCGTTATTGGTGACAAGTTGAGAGAAATGAGATCTGGGATTCAGAAACTAGACTAGGAATGTGAGTCAAATAAATCAGCTGTGAGATGTGGTTCAAAAACCTAGTGTGGGCTCAGGTTGTAAGCTCAGCATCTGTCGGGGGCGGGGGTTGTATCAGGAAACCACACTTAATGAATGCAGCATGTTTGGATAGGGAACAAAATCCAAACATCAAACTGACAAACAGGAGGACAGCTAAAGGAGAGCAAACAAAGGTGGTTAACAGTCCAAAGCCCTTCAGAATCATAAACCCTTTGGTGTAGTCATGAAGGCTGGAGGTTGAGGGCAAGTCCACGTGGCTTCTAAGTTTTCATAGGTGCGTTTCACACACACTTTGGGGGGGGGGGATATAAAATCATGTCTTAGCCCCATAGATGTCAATGAAGATATTGACGAATGCTGTATGTCTTTGTAAATACACAAAGATTCTTCTCTTGAAACACGACCCAATTGCTACCTTTTGCCATTCAAACTAAAAGCTAGCTCCTGAGTGTGTGTGTGTGTGTGTGTGTGTGTGTGTGTGTGTGTGTAGCATATGGGGGGGAGTGGGAGGCCAGAGGTAGATTTTGAATGTCTTCAGTATTGCTCTCAACCATATTTTTCAGGGCACGGTTTCCAGTAAAACTTGGCACTCACTATTTTGGCTCTACTGGCTGGTCATCAGGCCCCCAGCATCCTCCTGTCTCTGTACCCTGCCTCTGAGAACTGGGGTTACAGGCACATATTGCCATGCCTGGTTTTCTATATGGGTATGAGGGATCTGAACTCAGGCAGCCATGTTTCCATAGCAAGTACTCTACACCCTGAGCTGCTCCCGAAGGTAAACTATCCTCTAAAGCCAACGGCTTTCCAGCTGGTAACTTGGGCTCTTCTGCTTCAGATGTTCAGTGCTCTCTCATGTTTGAAGTGTTCTAGTGTGTACATGTGGGCTGTCATCAAGGGTTCCTCTATCTTCTCCAGCACATATGCCTGCAAGGAGGCCTGGGGACTAGTAAATCCCAGAGTCCTTTGTGGGGAAAAAAAGTGAGCTCTGCCACCGAGAGTTCCAAAGCCTATATTTGCAACACCAAATGGCAACCCCCAATTTGACAGATGTAGATCAATCCACTTCTCTGGGGGTGGACATACTAGCTAAGGCAAAAGACATAACAACAAATAAAGGCATTTCTTCCCTACAGTAAGGTTATTGCATGATTCAAGACTGGGGGGAGGGGGAGAGAACTGGCTAGGGCATCTGTGCAGTGGCCTCATGGTTCATGGTTTCCATACTGGCACTGACTTTCATCTCTGAATGTCCAAGCCTTTCATCCCTGGTGCAAATGCTGTCTTTTTCAGAAGCTAGTATTCATCTCTCCAGCCTAGGGTCATTTCTCCCTAACCCAGCATGCTGTCTTCATAGCTCTCTGAAAATGAAATTGTTTTCATTACTGTTCTTTAAATGTGTGTGTGTGTGTGTGTGTGTGTGTGTGTGTGTATGTGTATACACATACACACATACTAAATGTTATTTTATTTTATGTGTATGGGTGCTTTGCCTGCATGTATGTCTGGTACTTGCAGAGCCCAGAAGAGGGTGTTGGTTCTTACTGGAGTTGTAAGCTTCTATGTGGGTTATGGGAACTAAATTTGGTTCCTCTGGAAGAACAGCTAGTGCTCTTAACTGTTGGACCATCTCCCCAGCCCTCATTGCTGTTCCATAGCATGATTACAGGCAACTAATCTACAGTATTTGGTGGCAGCCACCATCACAATCAGCTGCTTTTTCCTCTCTGGAGCAAAAAATGGAATGAATAAATGTATAAAGTGGTGACCTACCAGAGCTCCACTGACTTGTATCAATTTTAAAAACTTATCTGTAGTTCCCCCCCAGCTAGGGGACTTGAAAAATGCCATAGAAAAGAGCAGGCTACCTCCCTGATTTCTGCCAAGAGACTTAGCTTGGGCAGGACCCAAAGTCAAGCCACTGGTTCCAGCTTGCTATAGCATCATATGTTTTTCCTGGCCTGACCCTACTTCTATGAGGCTTAAAAGTGGAAAAGGAGCCATAGAACGGAAAGTGCTGGGCACAGGAGTCCTTCTCCAGGATGAGGACACCTTCCAGGAATAGTGCCTGTGCCCTTCTGTTATGATACAAGCATCCTATCATCTGGAGCAGCCCAGCCTGGTCCTCCTCCATGGTGGGTCAGGGCAGACAATGGGGCACAGAATCTTGGAGTGTTGAGTAAAGGCTATTCTGGAGGGTGCTTTTGGAAAGATTTGGTCCTGGCAGGCTCCATCAGTTCCTGCAATACAGTCCCATCTCAGGAAACAGTGAGTTTTGTCTTTGTGGCCTAGGAAAGCAAGTTTGAATAGACAGTCATGCGCAGAGGCAGGCTGGCACCAGCTCTCCCACTTTCTCTTCCCCAATTCCCATGCCCGGAAGGCTGCTTTCAACCCTGGTGATGAGCACCTTCCTCTTTTTTCTCCTTCCTTTCCCCACCCACTTCCTAGAGCTCACAATGGTCGAGGGTGAGGGCCGGAGTAAAGGGCTTGGCAGAGTCAAAGTGTACAGAAAACCTTTTCTTCCAGCAGGAGCAGGTGGCTGGCTGGGCTGGCTTTCTGCTCTCTGTTGTACGATGACAATGGAGTGTGTCCAGCTGAGGAAACAGTGGTAAGAAACAACCGAGAGCCAGCTCAGAAGTGACACCTTGCACACCCACCCACGTTTTCCTGTCCCGCTAGCCTTTCAATTCTTCCTCAGCCTTTCCGTTGATCAGCAAGATTCTGTGGTTATTGATGACTTGAGCTGGGATGTTCTTGCAGGACACGTCTGATCCTTTCATCTGTATGCATGGTCCTCCTAAGGAGCTCCGGAGAAACCTGTGGACTTGGAAGTGTCTTTCATTGCAGTTCCTATTATCTCATTTCATCTGTAGTCTGGGCTAATAAAACCCATTGCTAAATTAAACACATCTTTCCTCTAGCTCTTCCAAGTGACTATGACAATAATCTTCCATGCCAGGGTTTTACCTCCTTGTTGAAGACTTAGAAAAAGGTTTCCTCAAATGATTGGAAGCCCAGGAAGAAAGCTGCTTGGCCTGGCATCAAGTAATCCAAGAGGTTAATAACCTCAAGGCTTGTCCCTTCCCCAGGTTGAGCGGAGTCCTCCAAGTTAAGGGATAGGAGGGCAGGAAATGCTTCAGACAGGAAGGTCTGTGTCTGCAAGGAGGTAGTAAGTTGAGGGGGGTCCGAGGTATACACAGAGATTCTCATAGGAATTCCCTGTCATTGTGTTGAAGGAACTACAGGAAAGGCGGTGGGGGCAGCTGCTGTGTGAATCTAGATCTGACCCTGATTAGAATCTGCTCCATCACTAGGAAAATCACTCTCATGGAACACAGAAGCCTCATCAACAATGCCACCGCCATGAGAGAAGAACCAACAACCAGTTTAATGGCATCTAAGTGGTCTTTTCAGAACAGAGAGGCTCAAGCAGTAATGCAGTGCTGCTGTAAAGGGCAGGGTGGAAGTGGACTGTGTCTCAGAAAGCATGGATTTAATTCATTTATTTCCATTTGGCCAATGTCACTTCTCCCATAGACATTTAGTCATAGAACGTAAGCTGGCCCAAATCTCTATGAAATAGGGGTTTCCTACGTTTTAGGACGAACCCCCTAGAATGTCTGCACCTGAGGCTGTGAGATCATATTCTGCCACAGAGTACTATTCCGTTCTTATACCATTGGGTTAGGGAAGTATTATCTAGAGGAGAGTGCATTTGTTAAGGAAAACAGTTTCCTTGGGTCAGTGGGACACTCACTTAGTAAATTATGGGGCAGGATCAGAGTGAGGTTTTCCTGACTGCTTTCTCCCCGATATTTCATTATTAGAAATGTCAAGTGCACAGCAAAATGGAGAATGTTTATAATGGATACCTATGAACTAATCATCTTGCTTTATAATTAACCATTTTTAATAGTTACATCCTAGTTACCTATCAACTCACCTGGATTTATTACATTTCAAAGTAAATTGAGAACATTAGCTCATCTTTGCCTAAATACTTACACATGCATAGAACTATTATAAGATTATGGTTTGCTCATATGGCTTACTAGCCACGCTGGGCTTTCTTTTTTTTAGTGTACATCATATGAACCTTGAAAGTATTAGTGATTCTTCCCCAATATAATAGAATCAGAGAAAATATGGTGACTATATACGTTTGTATATAAACTTAATCAGTAAAGCTGATCATTAATCTTTCAGTATGAACTTGTTTTATTAAGATATACTTTACATGTAATAAAGTTATTGTTGCTATATGTATTTAATCTATAGATTTTCCTTTGAATACCACTTTAACTATGTCATGCAGGCTTTGGTATAGTATATATTCAACTTCAATTGTCACAATTTTCTATTTTCTATTCTGATTGATTCTTTTTTTGTTTATTTCAAAGTATGTACCCAATTCAGAATTTTTGAAATTTCTGCCTGTTATTGGTTATTAACTTCATTCCATTGTAGCTGGAGAGGTTTGTTCAGATTTCAGCTCTTCTAGATGTGCTGAGACTCCTATTATATCCCCATACACAGTTCATGCTGGAGGGCGCTCTACTCAGACAAAGGGTGCATGCTGCTTCCGCAGGAAGTGGTCTACGGACACCGGTTGAGCATGTTGAGAAGTTCACAGCTCTCTTCAAATCTTCTGTTTCTTTGATGAAATTCTGCTCAACTGATCAATCCATAATTGAAAATATGGAAGTCTCCTGATGGATATGGAAGTCTCCTAATGTTACTGTTGAATTAGCTATAGACATCTTCTCCCTTTGAATTTGTTCTTGTTTCAAATGTTATTTAGAGCTTCAGGTTTTAAATGCACGTATGTTTATACTAGTTAAGTGTTCCTGACAGGGGAACATTTTCTTAATTAAATTTTTTTCATACAATATATTTTGATTATATTTTCTTCTCCTCCTAGGTCCTCGCCCACCTCCCTACCCACTCAACTTTCTCTTAAAAAAAAATACGAAAACCAAAAACCATGGAGTTTTGTGTTAGCTCAATACCCTTGAACATGGGGCCTGTCCTGGTATTGGTTGTTATACCCATTGAGACTGAACTGGCGAAAACTGATTTTCCCTTTGCCCCTGGGTATCGACTGTAAATATCTTCTTGGTTAGGGGGATACCCTGTATCTTTTCCCCTTTAAGCCAGGTTTGGTGGTTCATGCCTTTAACAAATAGAAGGTTCATGCATTTGAGGAAAGCCTGAACTGTGCAGTGAGACTCTGTCTCAAACATTAACGACAACATGTCCAGTTTTGTTTCTGGTAGCAATTTTTTTTTTTTGTCTTCAAGTTTACTTTCTATGATTTTCATATGGTTTTCTTTCTCTCTTTAAAAATTTTTATTTTAAAGTATATAGGATACATTTATATAGTATATATAGTACATTTGTAAAGTCTGTAGTATATATTTATATAGTATATTTATAAAATATATACCATATATTTATATAAAGTCTATATAATTTTTAATTTTGTATTTTCAACCTATTTGTGACTGTCTATAGGGTCACACTTTAGAGTCAAAGACACACGTAGGTTGGAAGTACAACTAATTTCAACTTATAAGTAAGTATGAGCTATTTCGTCCTCCTCTCCATTGGGGATTGCACTTTGTTACAATATTTCCTGTAGCAGACAGTATCAAGTGAGCAAGAATCACTCATTTTTCTCTCACTTACAGCAGGTAAACAAAACTGACCAAATGACCAAGACATGGGAAAAACAAGAGCACCAGTTAGTTGCCCACACAGAGCACTCTGCATGTCTAGTTGGGCAGGTCTGCCCTTCCCGATCCTCCACAGGCCCAAAGGAAGCAGAGCTTGACCCTCCAGGCCAGGTTTGCTAGAAAACACAGCCAAGGAGAAACAGCTCTGGCTATTAAGGGTCACAGAGAAAGCTGTGGCTGTGTGATTAATATGGTCAAAAGATGCCAGGAACTCAGAGGGTGTGTCTTGAGTTCTGCAGCACACATCCCCATTGCATCATGCTTGGGTCACACGGGACACTCTTTAGTATCACAGGAATTGATTCAAGGCAACATGTTTCTGTGTAAAGAGGCTGAGATCTGGGCTTGACACATCCAAGAACAGCTGGTCAAGAGGGACTGGCTTGTGTAATGTACCACATCCCTGGCTGTCCTGTGATGGGTGGAGGACCAATGTAAAGGAGTCACCATGCTGATCCTTCAGATTAATTCTTATTAACACAGCATTCCTATTATTTCCCTAAAGCCCTTCTCCAGCGAAGAAAAGGTCAAATGACAATAGACAGAGTTCAGAGGGAGGGAGGGAGAGAGAGAGAGAGAGAGAAAACCTATTCTTTCTCTATAACGAGAGCTAGAACTTTATTCCAATGTAGTCAGTGTATAACCAGAAATGCATCTGTTTAGACTTTTATATTTTCAATAATTTTAATAAGATTGTGTCCAAATCTCTTACTATATATAAGCACAGGGTAACTTGTTCATGAAGTATTATGGAAAACTCACAGTACTTTTTGCCAAGGGAACTAGGCAACCATGCTGAAATAATTCAAGGAAGCAGGGATCTGCATGAGAAAGCCTTTGAAAATAACTCAGGAGAGCTCAACAGGACAAGACTAGATACAGAGTCACCACACTGGGAGCCCACCAGACTGCCATCTGGCAGCTTACTCCCAACACTGTGACTCTTGGCAGACTCTGGATAATCATAGTGATGACAGGTAATGTTAATTCTTTAAGCTCTCTTCCTGTGTGCCCAGGACTGAGGTGTGTAATCCTCACACCACTTTTTATCAGGGAAGCAGTATTATCCTCATTTTACTAATGAGGAAATTGGCATAGACTGAAGAAGGTTACTGATCAACAAGAGGGAGAGACTGCTTTCCATGCCCAGACATTTATTTATAGATCCCACCACTCAGAAGATCTGACTTGAGAGGTGCTAGTGGGTGTCTAGTCAAAATCTTTCCCAACCCACGGACTCTGATGTCAGCACTTTTCATTAGAATATTATGTTTGGATTTAAGCAGTACATACAGGTGTCCCACCTTGTTGATTCACAGATACCACTAGCAGAGCATGTTTTCTTGAGTCAGCTAGTAGATTCCCTTGCCTGGAACATATAGCCTTGAAACTGAAGATTAAGATGAGCTGGGTGTTGGTGGTATACATCTTTGATCCCAGCACTCGGGAGGCAGTGGCAGGCAGATCTCTAAGTTTGAGGCTAGCCTGCATTCCAGGACAGCCAGGGCTACACACAGAAACCCTATCTTGAAAACCAAAATTAATTAAATAAATAAATACATACATACATACATAAAATAAGACGAATATAGGCTTGCATGTGTAGAAGAGTCTTTTGTGGGGTTTTTCAGTGATTCTGCTTTTAGAGGAAGTATGAAAAGGCTTAAAGTCCTCCTATTGTATCATCATGTTAGGGGCCTTCTATAAGATCATAATGCCTAGGCTTTTAAAACTACAGCTAATGTTGACTTGATGACACCATGGAAATGAATATATATGTATACGTATATGTATATATACACACACACACACACATTCCATTTTATGGAAATGGCTTTAGGTTTTTACACTCATATAAATAGCACATGTTCATGATAAGGGAGCCAAGCAATAGAAAAAGTTGGGAGAACAAAGCAAACCAGTTCCTTCTCAGAAAATCTGTGAGGAAAACTTCATGTCTGAAACTGAAGAACTAAGTATCATAGTATGGGCGTGCACTGCCTCTTGAGCTGCTTGGAGTAAGGCAGAGTCCAGAGGATGTAGTCTTTAAAGGGCCTTGAGGGCAGGGAGTATCTTTCTGAGGTCAGTTCAGTCCATAATCCCTCTGGTCCTATCTTTCCAGGCAAGGAACCTACCTCTTGGAAAGGCATACGTCCTAACAACCTAGGGCTTGGCCTAAAAGATGAGGCTAAGAGGGTAAAAAGCCCCCTTTGTTCCCTAGAACCTTTATCTTAAATAACCCAACCTTTTCTCTTTCTCAATCAATGAATCATATTTTAGAAGCAATCAGAGATCTGCCTAATTGCTATGGGACAAAACTCTATCCAAGGCAAGAGTCTGCATGGATCCCTGCCCAGGGAGAATCGATAGTAGGAGAAAAGGTAAGTTGGTGAAGACGGTCCTATTGATGCCCCAGACTCCTATGCACAGGTCCTGGGGAACAGTCAGTAGTCCTAAGAGGAATAAGATCCCAAAGACAACAATGGAATGTCAACAAAAGCAAAAGCGTGCTAGGAAATCTCAGTTTTCTTGAGCATCAACTGTGCAATGTCTTTCACCAGCACAAGATGAAGGGGCTTCAACCTGAGCCAGGGTGCAGATAAGGTGGGGTCAGGGTTGCAAACAGGCTTTAAGCTCTTCATTGTTCTGAGTTTGTATTTCTTCAGTCATCTGTAGTGTCCTGAACGACCCTTCCTTATTTTTATTTCTACACTTAGATTGTGTGTATGTGTGGTACTGTGAGTGTAACTTAGTGCCATGAATACTCTGCCAATGAGCTCCACACCGTGGCCTTGTCTCTCTTTTAAAAATCTGTTGTATGAGATCGGCTCAGTTAAAGCAGACCCGACTAAGAGACACTTGAGACAGTAAGTATAGTTAAAGACTGGTTCAGATCAAATTGGTTCAGAACACAGGAAACTTTTATCAGTGTCCTGAGGTGAAGGGCTTAGATGAAGCAGAGCTGTTTTTGAAGTGAATCTATATTACTCCTTTTCTTGTAATACAAATTTTGCTGTCAATGATGGTGTGTATTCCTTACTTGTTTGAGATACGCTCTCTTGTAGCACAGACTGGCTTCAAATTTACTGTGCAGATAAGGACAGATTTGAATTTCCGAGATAATAGGTGTGCAACACCAAGTCTGGTCTATGAAGTGCTGGGGCTGTATCTACTGCTTCATAAGCAGCTGGCAAGCATTCTGCCACCTGAGCTAGAACCCCAGCCTGGTGACGACGATGTTTGGTAATTAAAAATAAACTACTTCCTGTTTTCCTGGCATGAGTTTAAAGAACACAGAATTGTATTTTAGTGTTATAATGCTTTTGACTGAATGCCTATACACTAATATTATCGAATACCATGTTTCTGTGAAAAGTGATTAGTAAACATACAATCTTTCTCTCTCTCTCTCTCTCTCTCTCTCTCTCTCTCTCTCTCTCTCTCTCAATAATAACCAGATTATTTTCAGAGCAGGCCATATAACATTATATATAGTTAGTGTGAACAGAGAAAACCTGTATTACATATCTGGGTGGATTTTTTCCTCTTGCTCCATACTATTCTGTATTGCCTGGTTCTCTCCACACTCCCCCTCCTCTCCCTTCCTCAGGTAGGGAAGGTCAAATTGAAGGGAGCAAGAACTCTGCCATATTCGGTCAGTCGTCAAGAGGGGATATCCAATTTGCTCTTGCCAGAGCTTTCTTGTGGAGCAGGCAGTCTCTAGCAGAGCACCACTGACAGCTCTTAGGCCACAATGAAAATACAAGACCTAAAAAGGGCAGACACACTTTGCAATTATATAAACCCATATTTACAAGAAGTATAAGCAATGGTTACTTAGAACTGAATGACTTATTTAATGTTATATTCATTCAACAAATATTTATTTGAGTACCTCCTATGTCCCAGGTACTGAGCTAGACAGTAGGGAAAACAAAGACGAATATGATGCCGCCTCTGCCCATAAGCAGCCAAAAGGCCCAGCTTTGAAGTAACCCAGAAGGCCTTGGGAATCCAGAGATGACTTGTGCTTTAAAAAACACTGGCTTCTTGCTGCCTTGCATAGAGCGAGCAGCAGTCTAGGGATTTAGTGGCTTATATGCCTGTACTTCTGGCCTTTTCAGATTAATGTGAACAACAGATCAAAAATGTCCTGGAAGTGTGTATGGACTATATATCTAAATAACATTAATGTCACACAAGCAAGGCCCTCGCAGAGAAAGCAGAAGTTGATGGTTACCATGTTTTTTTGTTTTTTTGTGGTTGCTTGAGTTGAGGCAGGCTCTCTCTATGTAGCCCTGGCTGTCCTGGAATTCTTTATGTGGACCAAACCAGCCTTAAACTCACAGAGATCTGCCTACTTCTGCCTTCCAAGTGCACCACCATGCCCAGCCTGATTATGTTTTTCACATTTTGATGGGCACCTCTGGCTCCCCTGCTGTGATTTTTCACATCTTCAGTGGGCCCTCCCCTTATGGGCAGACTGTTACTCCAGCTCCCCTTTCTCCCGTCCTGATCATTCCTAAATCTGATCCTGTGGGTGAACATGGAGACACTGTCTTTGCTTGGACCGTTTGTTCTTTCTGAATTCTGAAGCTAGAGCCCTTCTTTGAAGCTGCACTCAGCCTCAGGTAGGACAAGAGTTCTGCCATCTGTTTTAGGAGATCTTGACTTCAGCACAATTTTTGGGCTCTTGCTTGACTGTATGAGGTCAGCAGCTCTAGTTATAATACTGAAATTCTGCCATGTCATTTGGCAAATAGCTGCTACCTCTAAGTCCATAAATGCCCCACGGCAAACCCTGGCCTTAGAGCTGTCCTAGACAATCCAGCAATAGTGTGTGTGTATTTGGGGGTGACAACAGCACCTGTCTTTCTTTCTCCAAGTCCTGGCATCTGCTGTCTGTCCCCCTCCTATGTGGTCCCTCATGTCCTCACTATCCTCCTGCCTGTCACACTGTATTATGGTCAGTGTTTCTGAGACTTAATCTGGCCAGACTTTTGAACATGATATTGCATTCATCTTTGGCTTTTCCATAACCTAGCCTGGTACTACTAAGTATCGACTTGCTGTATGACCTCATTTCCCAAACCATTAGTAGTTTCATCTTATTTACTTGATGCTACTTTTGAACTGGAAAGACTATTTTACACCCCATCATTCATTGATGATTAAGTGAGACCAACGCAGAAAAGGCTGTATTTCAGCAGTGGAAGCAATGACATCAAGTTTCACATGTGACAAAGAAGCCACGGTCAGAATGGCTAACTAAAATTCCAGGACGACTTTTTAAATTGCTTTTAAGTCAGTATATTTTTAAGAATGTTCTATTTATTTACTTAAAAAAAAAAGCGTGTGTCCGAGCTTTGCCTATACGGGGACTGGGTCCTCAACAAGAGCAGCACGTGTTCTTACAAAACGAGCCTTCTCTTCAGTCTCTCAAGTCAGTGTTTTTAATTCACTCTTCATCTGAACCTTTTCTGAGAGTCAACAAGCCTGCCTGAGTTAGGTTTCTGGCTTTTTCTCTCAATACTGTGGTTGGGGAGCAAAGAAAAGGTCAACAGGAAGGCCAGAAGAAGAGCAAATGCACAAGGGGAGGAGAAGAAGAAATGACTCAGTTTAGAAAAAGACAGACCTGGAGAATCAGAGCTTCAGAACTTGTCTCTGCCTACCGGGAGGACAGGATCAGCAATCCAATGATAACATTTTCAGGTCTGGAGCAGGGGTCAGGGTGGGGGTGTGTGTGTGAACAACCTTGCAAATGTGGCTCTCCAGGGAGCAGTCCCTCTGTAGCTCTCCTTTTCTTTATTTTAGGGATGGACTTCTTTGTCACTTTTAAGGTAGATTCCTTCCATACTGTGGCAAAATGACCCCCAGAAGCTCCATGCTCACATTCTACCAGCTTAGCCATCCTTGTTCCAGCTAAGTCTTGGGTTTACTTTAATTGGCTTAGTCTGTGCTCACCAATTACTGCAAACCAGTCTCGGTAGAAAGGGAATATGATCCTTTTGCTGGTCAGACATGGAGCCAGAGGTTCAAGCAGCCCTGCCTGGACACACAGGTTGAAGATTAAAGAAGGGTGTTTCCTTACAGGAGAACCATGAAATAAGCATTAAAAGAAAGGGTGAGAGATCAAGGGCAAGACAAATGCCAGGTGCCCATCTCTGGGAATCTGCCTCCCTTTTCTACCACTTACTAGTTGCTTCTGCTTTAGGACATGTCTTCATTTCCAAGCCTATTTCTCCATTTGTAAGCTGAGGGTCATGGTACATGCTTGCCAGTGGTATTGAGAAAATCATCTCATAGTATATTATAGGGATGATGCTCCCACAGATCTTCTGTGTCTGACAAAAAATTGGCAGCTGTTATTGTTGATACCACTGTTTCGTGGGGATAGCAATGGAAACCACAAAGGCTAGAGTAGAAATGAGCAGGAAGAAAGTTGCAGTGCCCTGATTCTAATGCCAGATGCTCTAGAGTCTACGCACTTGGACAGCAACCTTCTCTCCAATTCTCTACTCCGGTGGTTCTGGATCTTCCAAGTGCTGCAACCCTTCCATACATGTTGTGGTGACCCCCCACCATAATTTATTTTGTTGCTACTTCATAACTGTAATTTTGCTACTGCTATGAATCGTAATGTAAATATTTTTGGAGATAGAGGTTTGTTGAAGAGGTCATGACCCATAGGTTGAGATCCACTGCTCGAAAGCATTTACTCCTCAGTCTAACACTGCATCTGTCTCTGCTCTATGCATTTGATAGAACAGATGATCCCAGCTTCAGATGAGCCAAGAACCTTCTCTACACTTGTCTGTGAGTCAAGGGAACTCATAATTTCAGTTTTTTTTAATGATATTGCCTGAAGATGGCCAAGGCCTGTGTGGTGGTTTGAATATGGTTGGCCCAGGGAATGGCACTATTAGGAGGTATGGCCTTGTTGGAAGAAGAGTGTCACTACAGGGGTGGGCTTTGAGACCTCCATCCTAACTACATGTGAGTCAGTCTTCTGTTTGCCTTTGGAACAAGATGTAGAACTCTCAACTCCTCCTGTACCACGCCTGCCTGGACACTGCTATGCTCCTGCCTTGATGATAATGGACTGAACCTCTGAACCTCTAAGCCAGCCCCAACTAAATGTCCTTGGTCATGGTGTCTCTTCACAGCAATTTAACCCTAACTAAGACAGCCCATTATAACTTAAAGTGGGTAATTAAGAAGGCTAACTTCAATTATTTTATTATCTGTGGCCTGGTGTTACAGACTGAAGTGGGGAGGGATGCAGGAAAGTCAGTTAACATTTAGACATATCTGTAGAATTTGAGCCTTAAGTTGTGGAGTAATAAGAACCACAACAACTAATAATTCTGCCACTGAATTTCTTCATGTATGACACAGGGAGGTGGGGGTGACAGTACTTACCTTACAAGGTATGGTGTTTCGATGGGTTATCCACGTCATTGTAGTACCTCACAGATGTCTAAATACTCAGTACCCACAATTGTTGTTAAGAATTACAGTGCTAGAGAACACTAATTTAGTAGGCTTACTGATCTTTTCCAAATGAGAGATCCATTCCTTCTGAAGGAAGGGAACTTTCAAGGCATCTACCTAATCTTCTAGGTAGAGCAGTATGTAACTGAAAGAAAACTCTGTAGTCTCTTACCTCAACTTGTCCCTTTGTGTACCATTCTTTGAGGCTACAAGTAGAGTATGCCTGTAGGAACACAACACTCCTGCCTTTGCTATTGCCTCTGAGCTCCAGAAGGAGTTCTTTGCCCAGCTCTGGACTTCATAAACAGCCATGAGAAGAAAAATTAGCCAAAGTTCAATTGCGTATCAAAGAAACCCACAGAGCCAGAGAGTTCTCCCAGGACCCACACAGCTGCTTTGTCTACTGCCAAGCCATGGTCCTAATGCATGGATACGCCTGTCAGCCAAGAGCCAAAGCCACAAAGCTGTACCAGCCCAGTTAGCCTTGACATTCTGATATACCAAGGGATCTATTATTTGGGCTGTTGTCTCATTGTCAAGGGCAAAGATAGAAATACCAAACCATCTGTAAGTCAGTGTACTAAAATCACCACCACTATCCCCCAAGTCTATCCTACCCCCTACTGTGAGAACAGGCCTATTGCCTTTTGTGATAAAATGGAGAAAAAATGACAGTTTCCAGCACTGGTTAGCTGTGGTCTGACTTCTTTGTGGTCAGCCTTTCCTATGAGCCTGACTTGGATCGGCCAGTTTCTGTATCCAAGTGCACATACTTGGTCCCGTGCCAGGGTCCCATGCCAAGCATGGGTCTATCTCAATTTGTCTATAAAGGGAAACTGTCCTATGGTTCAAGTGTGTTTTCTACTTCAGAGAATAGCAAAGGAGTTCACAGCTCTTTCTATGAGTGATTCTTATTTGTTTCTTCAAATGGTTGGCCCAAATCCAGTGGTTACTACTGTCCCTTCTAAAAGGCATGATGTTTTATACTCTAAATGTGTTTCTACTTGGAATTCTGAAGTTACAGACAGCAGATTGTCAACTCTGGAGAAGGTTTATTTCATCTAAGTCAACCAATGTTTACTGGGCATTTATTCTGTGTCAGGTACTGAGCTGGGATTCTGCTTAAAAGTCAGAGGCAATGGGAGCCAGGGAATTCTACTTTTTGGTGGTGGTTGACAAAAATGTAGGGACAGAATCTCTAAGACCAGGTCATAGGGTCAGTGTTGAAAAGTTCTAGGAAAGAACATATACCTCTAAGTCTCAATCAGATCATAAAATTATAAAAAAAGAGCAAACTATGAATATCTGTGGATTGCTAGAATGTTCAAAATACATCCTATTAAAAGTACACTTATTTTTAGAAGCACAGAACTTAAAAATTAATTTTAAGTAAAAAAATTTTTGACATGGAAACATAATCTTTATAAAGCAACTTATCTAAGATCTTGGCAAAGATTACTGTACTGAATCCTAAAATTGGCTACACTGGAGACCTCAGGATTCCTACTTTGTGTGCTACCATCAGACCACCCCACCATCTAATAAAAGCTATGCCATGTCTTGGATCTGAGCGTTTGAAATCAGAAAGAAATGCAACAGGTCAAAATTTCACATTCCCTAGCGTTCTGATTACTTGCAAATCCATACAAGGCTCATGTATCTTTTTCCTCTCATTCTTTTGGCCTCTGAGTGTCTGCCTGTCACATCAGTGGTGAAATCTTAAAGGCTACACTGATGTGTCCAGCATGTGGAAAACCACTCCCTGGTTCTCTCTGCCCTGAAACATCCCGAGGCTCATGAACACGCTCTTAGACACCCAGACTAATCTGTCCATTTGTGCACATATCCAACACCATTAAACACTCCTTTGAAAAACAGCGTGCTTTGCACAGACTTGCTGGGAAGCCACAGGCTGAGTTCTCAGTCACTAGCCAAGGAGAGATGGCATTCAACCCATCCCTAGACCACAGGGAAAAAAAATGTTTTCAACCACAGAGTTGGCTGCAAAACATATTCTTTTTGTAGGAAACAAAATGTTTCCAGCCTTGGGCTTTTTATTTATTTATTTTTTTTCCCTTTCATTGCTATTGAGTAGGAAAGGCAAATGCTCAAGCAAGAGGCCAAGTAAACATCTGAGAAAACCAAAACCAGGTTCCTCTGCTGGAGAGTGGAACTGGTGTCAAGTGAGCAGTTCACTGGGTGAGTCCCAGGCCTTGGGCAGCTCTGGGTCCACACCAACTCAGGCAGTTCCTTACCCGATTATAGCCCTGCTTTGATCCTGCCTCAGTGCAGCTCTACTTCCTACGTAAAGTTAGACAGGCTGCTTTACTTTTCTGAGCCTCAGTCTGATATCAAGTGTGACTTCTACCAATAATAGCATGTGTTACTAAAGACGTGGAGCAGAGGCTATAGCTTCATGATGGTTAATGTGTACATAAAGCCCTGAGTTTGATCTTGAGAGCAAGAGCAAGAGGAGGAGGAGGAGGAGGAGGAGGAGATGATGGTGGTGATGGTGATGACAAGGGTGAAGATGATACACATAAAAGTTATGGGGTCTGGGGACATGGTTCAGTGGGTAAAGAGCTCACCGTGGAAGCATGAGGACTGGAGCTCATATCTGCAGCCCAGATGTAACAAAGTTGGAACATGCAGTAGTGTGAACCTAAGAATCAGAGATGGAAGTCTGTGGGGCTACTAGCCAGTCAGTGAGTTCCAGGTTCAGTGAGAGACCTTGTCTGAAAAACTAAGGTGGAAAGTGATTGAGAATGACATCTGGAAGTGACCGCTGACCTCCACAGGTACATATGCACCATATGTACACACACACACACACACACACACACACACACACACACACACTACAGTCACACAATGCCCAGCACACAATAGGCACTTATGTATGATTTATTAAGATAGGTTCAGTAACTCTTATAGGTCACTAGAGAATGAATTTCACAGACCACTAGAACCCAAGGGTCCCTCAGAGATGAATACTCTAGCTCTGTATTATGTAATGAGGAGGCATGGGGAGAGGAAAAGGGCCAATGAAGGCTTGCAGACAGGAAACAAACAGGAAAGAGAGCTAAAGCCACTTCCATCACAGAATATGCATATGCTATCAGCTGGCAGTGGATCTCAGGCTTTATGTACCTAAGACCCACCAAAGAATGTAGAAATTCTGACTTTTTTTTTGGGGGGGGGATCATTTCTGGATTCAGCCTAGAAAGGTTCAGGAATCTGAATTTTCATATGCTCTGCAGGCAGAGTCTAAACAGTCCTTCTTTGACCACCTGTCCAGAAACATTACACAAGGAAGTCACTGGCCAAAAAAACAGCTGAACCACAGGATTGTATGATATGGCTTTGCACACATAAGCCATGTGATGATTCCTGAAAATAATTATCAATGTGCCTATTGCATAAAGCAGGGGCAGATGCAATGTCTCATCTTCTTCACAGAAGCAGAAAGTGCAAAAGAGAAACCCAGGACTGGAAGGGCAGCTTGGAGGAGGAGAATACATACTGCTTATACAGAGGACCTGCGTTCAGCTCCCAGCACCTCACCAACAGCTCTCAACTGTCTGTAACTCCTGCTCCAGGGGATCCAGTGCCCTCTTCTGGAATTTGTAGGCACTGCACACATATGCATAAACCCACATCAAATATACAAGTACACATAAGATATAAAACCTCTTTTAAAAAAGGAGAAGAACCAGCGGTTCTTTGTTATAGAAAAGCCATCTGTCCATAATCAGATATCTTATTAGAGAGAAAGCCTGAAATTAATTTAAAAGTATCATTATTTTTTCGGCATTGAAAAATCTTTTTTCCCCCATGGTACCTTTCAAGATGAAGATAATGTCTTTTGTATGTATGTTTTATTTTAGAATTAATGAATTAACCTTAATTTTTGAAAAAAATGTGAATGGCTACACTAACTTTCAGTGTACTCAAATGTAGCCGTGCCCTACACTATGTGTGTGGCTGACTCGTGCTGTAGAGCTCTTTGCAGGTTAATGAAGGAAGCATTCTATATAACCATAAATATACTTGGAGTGGTGGGCTTGAAACTAACAGGCCTCCTCTGAAAAAGGTGATTGAAGGATTTCAGGGATCTGCATGCACAGGTCCTAACTCTGCCCTTCCCTTGGTAAAGCATGGCAGTGGACTCAAATGCATGGTGATTTCCTTGTTTATAATTTGGAAAAATATTAAATAAATTATTTATTTTTATGTGTATGGGTGTTTTGTCTTCATGCATGTCTGTGCACCATATGTATGCAATGCCTGTGGAGGCCAGAAGAGGGCGTTGGATGCCCTGGAACTGGAGTTATATATGGTTGTGGGTGACTATACAGGTCCTATGAACCTGAGCACTCAAATTCACTGAGTTAGTAACTGTGGCTTTAGAAAGTACTTATTATGATTTAGACCAATCTTATAGTCACTAACATGGTATAGAGGTCTCCTCATAGAACAGGGGATTGCCCCTGGGTTAGAGTCAAAATCCATGACTAACTATTTAACAATCCTTTCTTCCAACAGAGAACGCTGTGGAGCTGTTCTTCGTATCATCAAGGCATTTAGGCAATGTCAATCCCTCCTCAACAGTGAATCCACCAAATGATGGGAGCCTGCCATGCCTTACCAAAGGAAGGGCAGAATTAGGACCTGTGCATACAGGTCCCCGAAATGCTTCAATGGACCATTTTCAAAGGAGGCCCTGTTAGCTTCAAGCCTATCACCCTCACAAGACACTATTTCCAGTCATTAAAATGTTTCCTGAATTTAGATACATCTGGAAAGTTTTGGAAAATCCTACAGGAAGGAGAGGCCAGAAAGAGCTCCTTTTCCCATGCTATTCAGGAAGCACTGCACAAAATCTTTGCCCTCCAAGACAGCCAGCTCAGGAGCATAACTCATCTGGCTAGAGAACCACTGGAGATCTGAGGAGTACTTTGGGGAACTGGGTAATAAAGAACATATCTGGAGTCTTATACAAACCATTTATCAAGAGAGAACATTTTAGACCCAAATCAGTCTATGTCAGAGAAACAGGGCTTATCCCAGGAGATTCAAGAGAGAGATTTAAATTTTGGAACTAGTTAACACATGCTGAGGAAGAGCTGAAAGAAAAAGAGAATAGCAATGAAAAGAAGCTGTCTCCATCGCAGGGCTGGAGGAATTGAGAAAGAACTCCCATTGTGGCTGGAGCCCAGGGGCTGAAGTTCATCCAATTGGACCTTGGACTACAAAGGGACCAGAGACATGCAACCAACACAAATGCCCGAGAAGTGGCTGGAGGCAGGGAATGGGGTCAGGGTGCGGGGATTAATACACAGCTTCTTTATACTTATCCAGAATGAATAGGAAGGGAGCCTTGGGGATATGAACTGTAGGGGTCAGTTATCTTGTGACATCAAGCTGAGCTGGAGGGCAGAGAATGCATCTGAGCGGAGATGAGCTACTTACTGGAGGGATATGCAAGGCTCCTGATTGCCAAGTTGTAGGGAGTGTTTTACAAAAAGCTTGAAGCTGACAGTTCTCCAAATTCACTGCTTACCATACCCATTGACCTAAAATTTGCCAGAATTAGCTGGGGAAGGAGGCGGGGCTACCCACAGGAGATCCCCTTCTTCAAGAAAGCAGGGGTCTACTGCGAAGTCTGTTCTTTTCCCTCCCCCTAGTAGGCATTGCCAAGCATTTCATTCTGATGGCTGCCTATTCAGAAGCCAGGGTTCTACAGAGAAAATAACAGGTTCTAACAGTTAAAGGCTTTGTCTAACTAAAGGCAGAAAGATTAGGAAAGGACCTGTGTTTATGGCTAGAGACATACAAAGGACTATTATAACAAATACTAACATTTTAATAACTTTTGTAACTAAAGGCTTTACATGTATTATATATCATCTTAGATGGTTTTATATTGCTATATCTGAATACCACCGACTGTGTAATTAGTAATATACAGAAATGTATTACAGTTCTAGGGCCTCAGACATCTGAGACAGAGTGCCTGAATCTAGTGAGAGCCTTTCTTGTATAATCACATAAAGGAAGGACAAAGAGAAGGTGAGAAAGAAATAAAGGGAAGCTCAGTTCACATTCCCACCATAATGACATTAACCTAGCCACAAACCTGTACGCACAGCCACCTCTCAAATAGCTTATCTTTGAAATAAAATTAATGAATTAATTAATCATATATGTGCACAAATATGCATGTGTGCTGGTGTGTACATGCCATGAGGACAACTGCTGGTTCTCATCTTCCACTCTATGAAGGCAGAATCTCTGGTACTGCTATTGTACTGAATACTCTGGGATGGCTAGCCTGCAAGCTTTGAGGGAAATTCTGTTTTTGTCTTGGATTAGAATGCTGGGGTTGTAGATGCAAACATCTGCATCTGGATTTTTATGTGAGTTCCAGGGACAACCTGGGTTGTTGGGTTTTCATATCTAGTGCTCTTACCTACTGAGCTATCTCCCTGCCATGTCCCTGTTCCATCTCTTAACACAGTTATTTACAGCAACCATCAACTTTCCAAGATATGCTTGGGAAGGGGCATATTCAAACTGTAGCATATACTTTTGTTTTTAACCGAGGGGGTAAAAATCATATATATTTATATTGGACCAAGGCCTTACCAATGCTATGGCAGACACTCATTCAACTCATCTCTATGAATTTACTTAGGAAATACTTAGCCTCTGACAATTATGCCATGTAGCAAGAGCCTTGCTGTGGAGGAGCCCCGGGGACTGCTGTTCCACTGAGACTAAGGTTATGAATGGTGCCTTAGAGGACTGGCTTTCTCAAGTCAATGGGATGAAATGCTGATGGCTGTCAGCTGAGCCAGTTCCAAGGATCTCAGAGCAGGAGTGGGGATGGCAGACAAAGGCAAAGGCCAGAATGGAGTCCCAGTAGGAAATCGAGATCAGTACAAGGAAGAGTCTAACAGCCCACATAACTGCCAAATATAGGGCAGTTATCTAGAGAGAACACTGTATAACTGGCTAGTAATAAAAGGGAACCATGTGGTATAAGAGCAGCTGTTGAAGGGCTGGAGGCCATGTTGAATCTATTAAACCTTTTTCTTCAAGGGAATACCAGTGAAAGGCCACAGGATGGTCAGTCATCTCATTTCACATAACACTGATTGATTAGATCTTTAGTAGAGTGCAGGAACAATACTTTCAGAGAACAACAATTCAGGACTTAAAGGTAAACCATAAAGTTACTTCCTATGTGGGAAAATTACTTTTTAAGGGAAAAGTAAGGGGTCAGATATAATTTAAGTCATTTTGTATCACCCATGAAGGAAGGGATGCATTTACAGGGTCTGCTATGGGCCCTGCCCATTCTCATTGGAGAACAGCCTGGGCAGATGAGCAAGAATTTGCTCTAAAGATGGGCAAATCTCCACAGAGTTGCCCTCTCTTTCTTCATTGACAATGAAGGACACAAAATGAATGCAGAAGCCAGTCCATGGAAAGATGCTGCTGGCAAGACCATAGTTTGGATGGAAGCTGAGAGGAAAGGGCAGAGATTTCTCTGACTGGATGGTAAGATTCAGTGAGGTGCTCAGGAGCTCCTTCTCTCTCATAACTGTTCTGGTAGCACACGGAGTCAGGAAATAACTAAGGGCTGCTAGACAGAGATCAAAATAGCTTTTTCAAGGTGAAGATCATTCAGTCCTTTGAAGGACACATTCTATCTAATAGAACCACTTCAGGTGGTTACCCCCAGGGGTTGAACAGAGGAATGAATTCCAAGTGCATGCATGAGCAACCTTACATTAACATGGGATCTAGCATAGGATGAAGGTTTAAAACCCAGAGGTGTAGATGAGGGAGTACACATGTATAATTGGAGCTGATGTGAAGGAGAAGAAAACTTCTGGGCCAGAAGCCATGTGATTTGGAGCCAACTGTAAAGCTCTATAAACCTCAGTATACTCACCTATAAATCATACCTAGAAATGCCTACCCCACAGAATTATTATGAGGTTGGAACAAGAGAATGCCCACAAAGAACTTAGAAGAGTAACTAACCCAAAAGAAACCCAAAAAATAGCTGGGAAAACAAAGCAAAGTAACCCCAAAGCCAGGACTGTGGGGCCTTGGGTGGACAGCTCCTGGTCCCTCCTAAATATACCCAGGACCTCAGTTCTGTTTTATGAGCTTTGTGAAGATGTATCTCATCTGTGGTTCTAACAGGCAGTGAAGAGCTCCACTGGGGAGGGTTAAACCATTATCGCAGCCCAGGGTCTTACTGTCAGTTCTGAAAAGAAGCTTTAGGAGTAGGCAGAGGGACACAGGCACCACAGCTTGACTACCCAAGGGTGTTCTTAAAATCATAGTCCCTTTGGTGACAATAAAGCAGGAGTCCAAGAGTCAAGCACACACAGCTTTTGTCCAAAAGGCCAAGACTCTAAAGCTCTGCCAAGCCCAGAAGGGAAACTTCCAGGAGACCCTAAGATGAAAAGGCTGTGTTTCAAGCATTTCAACAAAGACAGTTGTCAGAAGCCATTGCCTGCTCTAGAGAAGGCCAGGGACAGGGAGAGGGGCAACATGGGAAGAGGACTGAGGAAAGAAAGGAGTATGTCAACTGAAAACTCCAAATTAGAGAAAGCAGCAGAAATCACGAAAGCCCAATGACTTATATTGCTTCTGACAACCAATCATGCATTTGATAATGTGTAACGTATCATAAAACGGTACAGTAACATAAGACTTCACGAATTTGAACGGAATGCCAGAGACATATCCGTTTACCCTCACACATCTGTCATGTAACCCCCTTGTCTGCATCCAGTCCCTGCCCCTAACTTTGTAAGCTGTTTTTCTGGATGCTGGGACAGCCTCATTTTACTCCAATCAGGGATCTCAGGAAGGATGAGAAATGCAAATTAGCACTGTACCTGACTCTGTACCCTCAACCATAGCCCCTCCAGGGAAATAGCAGAGGCCATAGGCCCAAGTAGCCTACAATGCACTGTATAGATTCTCCCTGGCAACAGCAGCCAGACTGCAGTACTATGACCTGGGCCTGCTTCAGTGTCATGTGCAACAAGGTGTTTGGAGTCACACATGCAGACAGAACAGAGCACTTCTTCACCAGCCACTGTCAGGAGTATTTTAAAGCCAAAACAACACTAAGAACAAGGGAAGAAAACACCAAACAGACCATCATCCTTTTGTGTCCTTGTTCCTGAGTGGGAGGTGCTGTGCTCCCAGGCAACTCTTTGAAGGTATGTTAAATGACATTCTAGATCCAGCTGTCTTTCAGGAAAACTAACCAGGAAGGGGTGAGGGAATGAGGGGGACAGAGAAAAAGACAATGAGAATAAAAGCCATTAACTGTAAGACAGGCGTCACTTTCCAGCCCCTTATCTAATTCCTACACTTCAAAATGTAAACAATAGTAGCACCAACAAAACCTCTTACACCTCAGACGACATGTTACCTGGGCCCTGACTAGGTATAAACCTGTCTACATTTTGAAGCTACCATTGAATAGCATTATTTATCTTAGCAGCCTAGCTTTGCTTTGTAAGACTGGGGGTGTTAATATCTGTGTTGAAGGACTATTATAGTGATGAATGGAAACCATGCATTTGAAAGAGTCAAACTTGAAGGCTAAGTCTTCCCCTCCTAGAAGAAGTTTTTAGTTCTGCCTGAAACTCTGGGACCAAGCACGAGGCCCTGACATGGCAGAAAACAGGCCCCCATGAAGAATACTCCTGCTTTCTGCTGCCTCCTGGCCTGTAATGCCTTTTTGCAGTGAACATATAAGACTTAAAAATGAGATAAGCACAA
Organism: Rhynchomys soricoides; assembly: GCA_019843965.1. Taxonomy (NCBI): domain Eukaryota; kingdom Metazoa; phylum Chordata; class Mammalia; order Rodentia; family Muridae; genus Rhynchomys; species Rhynchomys soricoides. The sequence goes on from JADRCH010000018.1 coordinate 21,022,541, forward strand.
AGCATCTTCCACATTGGAAAAACCAAGAAAAAGGCCAGGAAAAGGTCTGAATGCCTTTAACCTGTGCAGGCAGGCAACAGGAAGCTTGGGGCTGAAGAGTGACCTTCCAAGAGCACAAATGACGTTCACAGGAGATTGTCTGTAAGCACAGATCCTCCACTGGGAATTCCTTGCTCACTGTGATGTTTAACTAGGAAAAAGATTCCGCATCTCCTATATGAGCTGGTGGTTCAAAGATTGACTTTTATAATTCATTGCAATGTAGAGTGGGAAGGTGCTTGTAGAGTTTGTTGCAGAGTTCTATAGAATTTTTTATGCACCACTGAAAGACATAAATAGCACATCACCTATTAACCTAAGAATTTGGCTGTGTTTGGGGACTTTTTTGAAACTCAGAGTCTGTCTTAATGATTCATCAGAGACAGTGAAAACGGCAACACATCAGGAGTGAGAAGTGAATTCTAATTCCACTCCCATTTCTTTTTCCTGCCAGCTTCAGGGCTGTGTATCAATCACTTAGCCCCAGTGACTTGCCCAACTGTAGGTTAGTTAGGAGCTTAGAAGAGAGCATGAGCCTAAGACAGCTTCCTAAAGGCTCCAGACCCGGCCTCCCGCCCATATGCCTTAACTGACTCCATCAGGGCGGAGAGGGCCCAGGGCCTCCTGGGTCACAGGCACCTTAGCTTATCCAGTGGCTCACTGCAGTTAGAGACTCTGGATAAAGCAGGAGGTATTTCAGATGAGTCACTGTCACTTTCTAGTGGAAGTGCAGACTCAAATGCCAACCAATTCATAGTCGATGAAGTTATGAAACTCTTCCTTCCCTTTGCTTTCCCCAGTCAAAGGTCTGTTCCACGGTTTCTTCATCCATAACTAAGGAACCAAGAGTAAAACACAGCATCCTCCCCAATCTTCATTTTCAAACGAGCCAGACACATTCCAGCGTCCTTGACTGGCAGGTCACAGGCCTTGTCCAAGAGATCGTATAGCTCTTTTCCTATGTTGCTTCCCAACTGTAAGCTTTTTTTTTTTTTTTTTTTTTTTAAGTGCTAGATAAACAGAGTCTTCAGTTTGGTCCCAAAGCCTAGTGTCTCTTTTACTTCCTGTAACTGCTTAGATTTCTCTAGGAAAAAAAAAAAAATCTCACCCGGCTCTTTGGCCTTCTTTCCTTTGCAAGTTAGAGCTGGGAGGGCCACATCACCAGGGGATTTGGAACTAGACAATAGCATGTAAAAATAAAACTTCTCAGAGCTGGAGAATGATGGAGGAGAGGTCAGCCTTCAGAGCGCTGAGTAGACCTAGCCCTAGGCTCCTGCTGGTTGGAGTCCAGTGTCCTCAAAGAGAGAAATAAGGACATGTAAGCAGGAATAAGCCTTCTACAAAAATAAAGCCATATAGTTTAATACACTAATAAATATATTCTTCATTCACATATATGTTTTCTGTACTTTTTTGGTGTTTCAGGGTTTTTTTTTTTTCTTTTTTGAAATGGTGGTAACAATTTTACAACTCTACTTTGACAAAAAAAAAATGCTTTGACTTTTATTTAGACTTTCAATGTCTCTAAGGTGCTCAGAATCTCCTAGGAAAGTGAAGGTCCATGATCTGTCATAGCTGAAGGCTAGAATAAAGGGCCTTCAAGAGAAGGGCCAGGGACCAACTGTGTCTGCGTTTTTAACTGAATATGCCCAAGGCCTTAAGAGAGAGCCCCTTTTCCTGGGATCCATTAAGAAATGGTGGTAGTGGGAATACTGATTTTTTTCTTTATAAAAACGTTATATTACTATTATTATTTATGATGATGATGATGATGATGATGATGATGATGATGATGTATATGGGTGTTTTACTTGAATGTATGTGCACCACATGCATGTGGAGGCTAGGAGAGGGTGCTGAATCCCTGGAACTGGATTTACAGATTGTTGTAAGCTGCCATGCAGGTTCTGGGAATCAAACTTGGGTCCTCAGGAAGAGCAGCCAGTGCTCTTAACAACTGAGCCATCTCTCCAGCCCCTAGCCACTGACTTTTTTCCAAGAAGCCGTATCAAGTTTGTGTGTGTATATACATGTATATGAGTGTGTGTGTGTGTGTGTGTGTGTGTGTGTGTCTTTTAGGTGGTAAGAAGGATGTGGGTATGTGTATTTAAGTGTGGGGATAATACTAGGGGTTGTTGACTTGGTAACTGTGTGGTCCTTTTCTCCATTAGACCTGTGTATATGCTCTGTGACACCAACTCAACATACCTGTGGTCACAGCATCTCTTCAAGTAGAATTTTCTCCGATTTTTCTTTATCTACCTGCCCGCCTACCTACCTATTTACCCTCCTACTTACCTGGTGGTCTGAAGAAAAAAGAAGAGAAAAACAATTCTTTAACAGTCACCATTGTCTTGATCTATATAATACCTGTTTAAGAGAATTTCTGATTGAAGAGTGTGGGCAAAAGTTCAGATTTCACACTTGAGCAGTCTGAAAAGGGAGGCAACATTCATACTCCAGGCAATGCACTTGGCTGGAATTCCATGTTCTCTTGGTTATTTCTACAGATATTTATGCTTAAAAGAAGTTCCTCCCACCCAGTAGCATGGCCAAATTCTCTTTTGCGTATGTGATCTGTGAGCATTCTCTCTCCCCCTCTTCTTCCCCCTGCCCCCTTGTTCTCTCTCTATCTACAAAGAGCAGGCAAACAGATGTGCTGGGGTGAAATGCAAGCAAGATAGTGTGATTACCTAGAAGTTGTCTGTCAGAAGGGTTTATGTTTAGGGCTTAACTAAGTATGATCTCTCTGGAGCAGAAATCTTCAGAGAAATCTGAAAGAGACACAAAACTGTGGCTTACACCACCTAACGTCATTTAATGTTTGAGTGAATACAGGCATAAGTCTCAAATTGTGGCCAACTCTACCTTAAGGACTTCTGTGTACCCTCAAGTACTCAAGCCACCTGCCCCTGAAGGTGGCTATAGGATCCCCCTTCCCCCCCCCAACATGTGACATGGGCCATGTTTAGGGCTCTGGCTTGGTTATTTAAAGGAATGCCAATGAGGATTCTAGTGACTGGCTCCTGCTCTTCCATAGTTCCCAGCAGATTGCTTCTGAACTGTCTTCATGGTCAGTATTCTTATTACACTGCTATACAGACCTCTGTTTGCAGGTCTGATGGGAAACGTTTTAGCTGACTACTAATGCTTTAAGGCACTACTAAGCTGCAACATTCAGTATGGGGAAGAGTCATTCAAGGCTGGGCTCATGGGCTCATGTATTAGAAAAAGAATGCTTCTTTCTTGTCATTTGTTTTATGACGGTGGCCTGGGACTTGCCTCCTGCTGCCTTAGCACACTGAGAAGGATTTGTCCACCTCTTTCCTTTACGTCTTCTTTCAGAACAAAGGCCTTACGTGTGTGTCACACAATGTCCTCAGCTCTGAAACTAAATCTTCAGTGAGCTCCTAATTCGGGGCTTGTGAGTACAGGAAGAGACATAAGTTTCCGGTACAATTGTAATCCAGACAGAAGTGGGGTCAGTGAAGGTTTGTGTCTTCACAGTGACAAAGACTGAGTCTTTGAAAAGTACAAAATGGATGCTTAGAAAATTCCATCATCAGAATGGAAACACTGGCTACTCAAGTCCAAGAACCCCCATCTATCTATGACATTGAGGAAAGCCACAGATCCAAATCAGGATTAGGACTTGAGTCTATAGTATTGGTCTTATCAACAACATATTAGGGTGCCTCCCGAGTAGGAGATGAAAATACCAGTATAAAATCTATTCAAATAAACTGCGTATATGAAATGGCCACTTCCTTCCAACTGTTGAAATAAGAAAGTCATGATATTTATTTCATCAAGAGGGTGTGGGGCTTAGCCAGGATTAATTTATTTCATTACTCCTTCTTGGGCACTTCAAAATTTATATGACGCCATATGTGGTTTGTAGGAACAGACTTAATGAGGATTTGATGGAAAAGACTCTGAATGTTTCATCAGATTGGCTTCATTGTAAAGCACAGCCACCTACGCTCCAACTTTCTGCGTCCTCACAGGAAATCTGGTGCTTCAAAAACTTCCCAAACGCTAGTCTTGGCCAATTCACTGTGTATATTGCGCGCGCTCTCTCTCTCTCTCTCTCTCAAGATTTATTTATTTATTTATTTACTTACTGTATATGAGTACACTGTAGCTGTGTTCAGACACACCAGAAGTGGGCATCAGATTCTATTACAGATGGTTGTGAGACACCATGTGGCTGCTGGGAATTGAACTCAGCACCTCTGGAAGAGTAGAAGTCACTGCTCTTAACCATTGAGCCATCTCTCCAGCCCATATTGCTGCCTCTTTAATCCTTCTATCGCCTCTGCATTTACTAATTACTGATGCTCTTATAGAACATGCCATCTTCATGGTTGTCTTTCCAAGCAAACTGATCAATGAGAGGGGATCAGATACATTTCTTCATTCTTTGAGTCTAGTATCTTCTACCAGAATGAGTAGACAGAGGGTGATTCAATAAAGATTTGTCAAACAAGTGCTGAGAGAACCCTCTGCTCAGTTATAAGGCAGGACCAGCCTGTGTCACCACATGTGGCTACCTTCCAGCTGTTCTTCCGTGCTGGGCACCATTCTAACATCTTCCCTTTCTGCCCATCCTTAGCTGTTACTTAAAGCATGGGCTCTCAACCTTGCTAGTTCATTAGAATCACCAAAGTGAGCTTTACACATGAAATGGATGCTGATGCTTATGTGTGCTCTCCTGGTGCCCCCCCCCCCCCCCCGGCAGAGACTTTGCTTTAGCTAGTCAACATGGAGCTCTGGCACTGGTATTTTATAAAAGCTCTCACACCGAAGCCAGGCTTGAGAATCACTGGTTGGAACTACTTGAGCCCCAGTACCCTCTCCTAGTGTCTTCTCCAGAGTCCCCTGATGATTTCACCTTTCTTTAGATTTACAGTAGTTACTGTTTTAGCCATCCATGCAGGAGTTACCCAGAGACCACCCTGTGGTGGCACTTCAGTATCCCATACTCTGCACTCCCTCTTGATTATTCATGAGTACATACATGTGGCATACACAAAATCTTCCATCCTTGACTGGAAGATGCTCAAGGTCAGAACTATGCCTTCTTCTTCCTGGCACTTCTATGCCATGCACTTGGTGAGCTCACAAATATTTTTAGACGATTTTAAAGGTCAAGGATAAGAGTAAAACCTAGTAGAAGCCACTTTCATTCTACTTGAAAGCCATGTCTTCAGTTAGAAGAAAAATATTGCAAAAGACTAGAGCAGGGTTGAAACAGTGCAGGGAAGGTACAAATAAAAGCCAAGTGGAAAGGGCCCTGGATTAGTTCAAAAGAAAGCATATCACAGCTTTGCAAGAAGGTTTTTATAAACCTGGAAGCAGAATAAACAAGAGGCTGAACTTGGCTTGTACCCTGATAAGGAGATTTCATTCTTAGTTATATAATTTTACAAAGTTTCCAGGGTGTAAAGAAAATAATCAGCCAAGGGGGGCTCCTTCCTCTGGACGATACAATTTACCTCCTAGGCTGCTCAGCTTGACCTGACTCCCTGCTGGCCTGGTGATCCCAGACTTAGCCCTATATTCAGGAGCCCTGGTGCAGGATAAAGCATAATTCTCACTCCATAAGTTTGATCCCTTGGTAGAGTGGTCTCTGTTTGCAGACTGAAAACACAAGGCACACAGACTATACTGTCTTCGAGTTGGTGTCTTAGAAGTAAAATGACCTACATGCTCTCCTGCTGAGAAGCACCATAAGAAGGTATTTCTAGACTAACTTGAAAGAATTGTTTTGTTACCCATATCATCAAAAAGCCTTATCTTCATACAGCTTCACTGTGTTATCATGAACTAAGACCACAGGAAAGAGCAAATGAATCACTAAGCTCACTATCTGTTCAGGCAAGATAAGGTCATCAGACTGAGACATGTTTCCTATATCCTAGGTATTATAATCCTAGGTATTAGGTAACACATTTAACAACATATTTCTACTGAGAAATTAAATGTAGGTTATCTTGTCTGGATTGGTAGTCCAGTCATATTTTTATTAATTGTTCATTGATGTTGGAAAACAAGACTCGAAGGCATTCAAGTCTGCTGCTGACTGATTAGTAACCAGGGCAACACGTTTTCCTTTGTAGATCATACCAATGACCCATCTAATGGGATATGAGTTCATAGACTATCACTGATCCATCCACACTTTGTTCCTGTGGCTTCTTGTGATCAATGGCCTGTGTTTGACTCTAACAGCCAAGAGCCACCCACATCCTCAAGTCACCAAAGATACAAAATAAATAAATAAATACATAAATAACAAACATTGGTTCTGTCAAGTACTTTCTGTTGGCTCTGACAAAATAGACATGAGTGAACATGTTATAAGGAGACCAAAAATATGGTTTTAACTTGATTTATTTATAAATTTTATCTAGAATTAGAAAAACTAGAATCCAGAAGCCATGGTATTATATGTGAAAGGTCACAGAATCAGTATGTTCAGGAAGAAAGCCATCTCAAATTGAAGGCAGATATACTATGGGTTTTCAAGATGTAAGGTCCATGAGGTGAAAGAATCAATACTGATGTTGAGAACACAGAGGTCCCTGTACTCCCAGATAAGCACTAAGGAAACCAGCAATGTTAAACACACACGCTTGTCTCTTTGATGGAAGGAATATATACCTGCTGTCTTAGTCAGGGTTTCTATTCCTGCACAAACATCATGACCAAGAAGCAAGTTGGGGAGTAAAGGGTTTATTCAGTTTATTCTTCCATGCTGCTGTTCATCACGAAAGGAATTCAGAACTGGAACTCAAGCAGGTCAGGAAGCAGAAGCCATGGAGGGATGTAACTTACTGGTTTGCTTGCTTCTCCTGGCTTGCTCAGCCTGCTTTCTTATAGAACCCAAGACTACCAGCCCAGGGATGGTACCACTCACAATGGATCCTCCCCCCTTGATCACTAATTGAGAAAATGCCTTACTGCTGGATCTCATGGAGGCATTTTCTCAACTGAAGCTCCTTTCTCTGTGATAACTCCAGCTTGTGCCAGGTTGACACAGAACCAGCCAGTGCACCTGCTCTGTATACCAGAAGGCCAGAGTATATATACAGTTAATAACTGGTAACCTTTGCTATCGGTAGGGCCAGGCCTCACCTGAATCCCCCAGATTGTTTATTTCAGACTCTTCCTCCTTAGACCTTTATCTTTGTTTCTCAGTCCATAGAATCCATCCTTACGGATGTCACATGTCCTTTATAGCCTGATGATCTCTATGTTATCTGTATGACAAGACCACACCAGATCCTAGGCCCTTATTTCCAAAGTTGTATTGTACTTAAATGTGTCTAAAATAAACTGCTTGGTGTCAGATTTTTGTAGTTTGAACCAACATCAGCTAAGTTCATAACTGGATTTCCTTCTTGCCACACGAGGACCGTTATTCTGCCAGCCCTGGTGGTCACAGAGACCTCTGCCCACACCGATTCACCAGGAATGTTGCTAATTTTCAGTGTTTTTTTTTTCCCCCCCTGATAGCTACTAACTGCTTATTTACCAACATTCACCACCTAAGGGACACACCAATGGTCATTAGGTTCTCCAGAAATCTTCTGGATGTATTCCATCAAGAAAAGTGTTGGCATCAGAACTAGGATACCGAACCACAGTAGAAAGGTGTCTCTGAGGTAACAGACGTGCCAGGGCCTGAAAACACAAGAATACTTCCTTGGATGGAATAACCAGCTTTATCTTTTCAGAACAGGGATGACCTAGTGTCCGGGCTGAAATGTTGTTTACACAGGGCCAAGAATATCAAGAAGAATCCCCTGGTCTGTAACCAGGGATATCCATAAGTTGTCTGGAAAAGGCAAACAAATGCCCATGTCTGTATTTGATGATTCCTGCCTCCTTGCTAGAGAAAGAGTCAGTTTATCTCCTGCTATAAAAGCAACGCCATCCTGCCCCATCTCCCCTGGGAAGGCCCACCAGTGCCACCCCGTTCTTTATTAACCTGGGTTCTCTGTGTATTTAGCTGGCAAATCTGGCATGTGAATTCTGCTCCATTTAAAACATCAGGGTATCCACCCAATCTTTTCCCTTTGCCCAATTTCTTGAGAGATGCTAACTCAGTCTGGTCAAAAAGTGGGATAAAGTTGAGGCAGGGCATCAGGAGATATAAACTTCACGAGTTTTAAAAAGATCATCAGGCTTTAGGGTTCCTTTCTCTGGATTTGGGAGAGAAGATTAAGAAGGGGGTGGACAGTATTCTTTTCTGAATAGAGCGATTCTCTCTTGAGGCCTAAACAGGGGGCCCTGAGAAAGCCTTCACGCTTTCAGAGCATCCTCCAAGGTCACTCTGTTCTTTAAACCACTAGCATATGTGGCAATGTAAAAGGATCCACAATCTGGGCTTAGCACTAAGCAGAAGTTGTCCATCTTAAGGTCTCAAAATATACACAAGCTAGGAAAAAGCATGGCAACTATTTAATTTGCTCATAAATTAGCTAGTCCTCAACAAATATCTAATGGAATAATCACTTAGAGATGGAGAATTTTAAATCCATCTAAGAGTGGTCCCCAGACATTCATAAATGTTGAGGAAATGCTAACCACAGGACCCACTCTCTTCCTGTGATATGGTTAACTTCCCTTCCCTCCGCCGCCCCCCCCCCTTTGATTATAGTTGTCTTTATGTTCCTTATGATCCTCTAGTCAGTCAGTACTTGCCCAGGACAGATAATGGAGGCGACCACCTTCAGATGCTCTGATTTCTAGTTCATTATTTTCTCTGACCTTCACGCTTGAAGAACTCTGTGGGAGCACTCACTCACCTGCCTTCTCTCTGAATCAAGGTACTGGAGAATCAGGCGGGTGTTCACACAGTGACCCCATGTGTTTCCTAGTGCGGCTACCAAACAGCTGGATCCAGAAGTGCCTGAAAGAAGACAGCAAAAACCAGTTTGCAGACAGTACAGATAAAACAATAGAATAACAGTGAGACTCCAGACTCCAGTGTTAAGATCATGGGTTTTAACGGTCAAAAACAAAACAAAACAAACAAACAAACAAACAAACAAAAAACAGTTTGCAGAGGCCCTGCCTTACATGACATTTGATGTAAGCTCAGTCATTGTTCTTACTCAGAAGAGTACTCAAGGCTCAGTCTATCACAACAAAAGTGGATGAATTAGAGAAGGCTGGCACTCAGGAACTGGGGGTTAAATAAGAGCCAGCCTGGGGCCCTTCAGCCTTAGCAGAAAGTGGCCCCCAGTGGGCAAATAAAGTCAGTTACACATCAACAAGAAGAGGCACGGTGTGGCAACCAAGCTACTGCTCATAAAGAACCACGCCTCTCCCATCCCTGGCTCAAGTGCGCAAGCGCTGCTCTACCGCTTATGATCGGTCTTTGCTTAGTTGAAAGAGTAGATCGTCCTTTAGATTGTTAAGTGTCTTAACTCAGTTTTCCTTATCAATCTCGTGGCATATACATATATCGTTCTTTTGCCCTCTGTCCCCATGTCCATCCACACCCAAAAAGGGAATCTGGACGAGCTTAGCCTTTTGGGTCTAGTCTGCTTTAGCTTGCTCTATTTCAGGAGAAACATTCCTTTACCCTTTAAGACTTTCCAGTAAGGAGGATCTGAACTGGACTTCATGTGAATTCCTAGCTTACTTCAAGTTGCATGTAGACAGCTATCTCATATCTACAAAGCTTCACTGATCCCTTTTGACACGACCAGGAGAAACCATCCCTGCTTCCAGTCCCCTCTCTTTCTCTCTTTTTTTTTTTTTTGGAGCTGAGGACCGAACCCAGGGCCTTGCGCTTGCTAGGCAAGCGCTCTGCCACTGAGCTAAATCCCCAACCCCCCCACCCCCCTTTCTTTTTAGAGGCAAGCTGCCAAGCCCTGCTTCAGGGAATCCAGCTCCCTCTAATTCAAACCTGACAGATCCTGAGGTTTCCTTCTCAATCTTGTGCCCTCTTTGACTCCAGGCCATGGCAGGGAAGCTGGCCTGAGAGGAACCCATTGAACACTTTGCTTCTCACTATTGAGAGGCCATCTCCTTTCAACGAGGAGACTGAGAACATAGATGTTGACTGAATTCAGGTAAACAAAATGAGGCATCATCTCATCTGCATCCAACTGTGGTCAGGTAGTAAGTGGTCCTCCGCCCCAGGACAGACAAAATTTAAGGCAGCACAGGCAGCACTGAGCCACAAGCTCTCGGGTCTAAAACCCACAGCAGAGAAATGATGTTCAGTGGGTCTTAGCCAGAGGTGATTTTGTTGGCTAATGCCTAGGTGGGAGGGCTTCAGGCATCTAGAAGGTAGAGGCCAGTGTTGTTGCAGAACATCCTGTAATGCACAGAACAAAAGTCTACCCCCCTCAATAACATAACAGTTCTGGAACCCCAAAGTTAGGTAATGAATGCACTGGGTGGAAATCAATAACATGGACTTAAATAAGGAGATTTAAAGAATTTAGTATTGTACAGAAAAGAGGAAAATTTAAAGTAACCCTGGTTCATTGTGTACACAATCCAAAACATGAACAGAGGAAAGGTGAAAATAAATAATCTGGCTGTGGGAATCTGATTACCTCACCCCCTGGTTTAATCCGTTTGGTCCTCCATGCCTGAGGATAAGATGCTAATGCCTGAACAGTATTTTCTGCGGGCTTTGTCTTCTGCCCCTGCCCCTCCCTCTGACTTTACCTCTTTGAGTTCCCTCACTGAATGGCTTCCAGTGACCTTTCCACTTCTCAGTTCTCACCAGGCTTGACCTCTAATCAGCAGGTGATAAAGCTCCCCGCTCCTTGCAACAGACTCTTCTGGCCTTCTCTGTTGACTTTTACTGGGAGAACGCTTCTTTGCCCTTTCTGTCTTTCATCTCTCTCTTCTTCATCTGGGTGGACCCCAGGGAACTGGGCATGGCCAGCTTTTTTCTTATCTAATTAGCAAGTGCTAAGGAGCCATTGAGTGGTTATGAAATGCATGTTCATTCTTAGTTAAGAGACCAGGTCTTTATTCAGTTCTCAGAGATGAACTCACATTCAATTTCCTTTAGCTACACAACCTTTCCATCTCCCTTCCACTGCCCCCTCCCCATCCAGTGGTGTATGTGCTTTGTTCCTGGTCCAGGGTTACCTTTTCCTACAAACGGACACCACCCTTGGAGTACACGCCTCCTGGTCTCTCTGCTTTTGCCTTTCTTCGTCTCCCTCCTCATTAGCCACCTTGGTGTTACTGGTTTCCTTCCCATACTCACACCATATGTACAGACATGATTTTGTGGATCTACATAAATCTAGGAAGTACACGTAAGAGAAAACACGTAATATTTGCCTTTTGGGGACTCAATTTACTTAATACAAATATCTCCAATGGCATCCATTTTACTGCAAATGATAGAACTTTATTTTTTTTCCTGTCTGAAAAAAGTTCCAGTGTGTCTCTGTACATCGTGTTTTCTTTGACCAGTCCTCGGTTATAGATGTAGGTTGATTCCATAATTTAGCTATTATTTTTATGTGTATGGGTGTTTTGTCTGCATGTATGTATGTGCACTGTGTGTGTGCATGGTGCCCACTGACGCCAGAGGAGGGTGTCAGATCCCCTGTAACTGGAGTTATAGACAGTTGTGAATCACCATGTGGGTGCTGAGAGCGGAACCTAGGTCCTCTGTAAAAGCAGTGAATGTTCTTAACTGTTAAACCACCATCTCTCTCTAGCTCCTCTTTTGATTTTTAAAAAGAATAGCCAAAAATAAATTTTTTGAGTCAATTTTTCTGATTTAAAAGGGTTGACTTGGTCCAAGACTATTGTTCAGTGGTAGAGTACTTGCTTACCAAATATAAGGCCCTGGGTTCAATTCCATAGCACCACACATAAGATTTCCCTTAATATGTACATTTTAAAAGGTTTTGTTGTTGTTATTCTGTTTTGTTTTGTTTTTCAAGACAGGGTTTCTCTGTGTAGACCTTATTGTTCAGGAACCAGTTGTGTACACCAGGCTAGCCTTGAACTCACAGTGATTTGTCTGCCTCTGTCCCCAAGTACTGGGATTGAAGGCATGTACCCCCCCTCTCCCGTGCAGCTAAACAGATGGGCTTCATGCCCATCAAGATTTTTCTACATGCTCATAGAAAATGTATGGTACGACCTCATGTCTAAAGTCTACCCTGTGTTCAGAGCTGCCTCTCTCAAATGCCAACCTCTCTTATCATCACATAAATAATTTTTGCCTTCTTCCTCTAAAGTTACAAAATGCTTTTTAAAATTCTCGTATTTACCTCCGTTTTCTATTGTGGCATATTATTAGTATGATTTTTGTATAATATACATTATAAATGAGCCAGAGGCACGTCTGTGTGCCAGCATACCCTGTATCACTTAACACAAGGATGCTTACACTGACTAAATGACTAATAAGTTATTGCCACTCAATGCTGAACCATGTTATAGACTTGTTTTAACAGCATGTTTACATTCTTAATTCTACCTTAAGCTAAAATTAATAGGTTTGTATTTTTTCAAACAAACTGTAGAAGCTAGCTGTTTATACATCTCCTAAGTGAGAGGATTAAGTGAAGCTGTGCTTTACAGTTTGCCAAGAAAAGGCTACATGTGAATAATTAGGAGTTACTAATTAGTTAAGAACTTACAACTTTTTTTTTTCTTTTCTTTTTTTTTTTTTGTGGTGATAAACCTGTGAGTGTCCTAGTTCTAAAGGAGGGCAACGGACAGTTTCAGAGATCAGAGACAGTCAGGGCATGGGTGACTGTTTTAAACATTTCATAAAAGTAAATAAGTAAGCAAATGGTTATAAAACAAACAAAATAAAGCAAACCAAAAACCTCTATACCACTAGGCCAATGGGAATGGGATGGATCAGTAGCAAATATGTGGCTGTTCTTTGGTCAGATATATTTGAGTCCTAATCAAGGGCTGCAAGAGTAAACGACAGAGAAAAGCTTCCAGGGAAAACTCTGAACAAGTGACCTTGAGGAGACATGTTTCAGAAGCACTTACAAGCATCAGGACAGTGAAAGAATAACTCCAGCAAGGTCTTAAACATTAATAATGATGAAGACAATGCCTTCAATTTTACTATATGCTAGGCACTATATAAACCCCTCAAAGAGAGACAGCTCACACTGTTTGAATTTCATATATCAGTACATGGGTTGTTTTTTTTTTTTTTTTTTTGAGCCCTACAATAGCCTATGAGATAGCAACACTATCAATTCTATTGACAGACTTAAGTTATGAGAGATGAAGTCAGTTCCTCAAAGTCACGTAGATTGATTAATGGCAGAGCTATGGTTCACTACTAGGCTGCTAACCCTTATTTTGATTAGCCTTCTCTGGGCTCATCATGTCTTGAAGATCAAATATCTTGTTATTTTCCTGTGCACAGGGGCCGGGAAGGGTCCTGGGTTGCCCAAAGGCCCAACTCAGGAACGGTCCTGACAAGCTATCTTATCACTCCTATGAAACTGCCTGTCATTCAGACTCCACAGTCAGCTTCCTTTGTTCCGATGTTCAGTGATAACCCAGGGCAAGAGGTCTCCACAAAGACAGCACATGCATGCCCTAGCTTGGAAAGTTATTTAACTTTGCTCAACTTGCCTAGCAGCTGCATTCACACAAGTAAGGTAGCCTACAGCTGACCTTCTCTAGTTAGAGGCTTAAACTCAGGTTAGGAGAGGAAAGATAGGTCACTTCACAGGGATGCAATCACAAGAGAAGATCTGGAGGTGGTCCTGGTGGTAGGGTCACTTAAGACGGGTCAATGGGGAGGCTGTCAGTTACAATACATTCATGGTCTTGTTTTCTATAGGAGAACTTAGTGGTCTTTTCTGTCTTTGGAGTTTCTAGTATTCCCACAAGAGGGCTGGAATAAATGATCATTAATGCTGTTTATGGGAAATTCAAAGCAGGGAGAGTCTGCTTATTGGCTTTGTAAAAGGTGATTTCCTGCCCAGTGACCTCATTGGTTAGGAAACTGATAAGTGGGTCTTCTCTATGTTCATTTTCAGCGGAAGTTCTAAAAACTGGGGCACTCTCCCTTCCTCCCATTTTTGAACAACTGTGATATTTAGACCTGCCAAGGTTGTATGACTTCATTGTCTGGCATTTGGTGGATTCCAATACAAATAAAAAAAATAAGTTAAAGAAATGAACTGGGACTTGAAAATATTTTCATTATTGGTTTTTTTTTTCCATCCTCAGAGGCTTGAGCTTGCAGAAGCCTTTGAGAACAGCCTACTTTACTCACACTGAATCACGGCTCTCTCAAATGCTGTGGGAATACTTATTCCCCACTCTCTCAGAGACTTGGTTAGGTTAGTCAAAACTTGCTAGTTTCCTTTTGTGATTGCTTACCCATCTGTAAAATTCGAATAATAATTCTTGCCTCCAGGCAACCTAAGGTTCTTGGTGACCCTAGATGGAGATACTTGATACGGATAAACATCAGGAACACAGATACAAACACAGAAGATGAAAGTTGAGGAAGAAAAGACATTTAATCACAGCTGTCTCCTTTTTTTTCCATTCTAATCATTATCGGAGATAGCAAAAGCTTAGGAATGAAGTGGTGAGGATCAGGATGGAGATTCTGAAACTTCTCCCAGGACTGCTATCTTTTGGAGCCAGTTCCCAGCCTCTGGTGGGAGCTGGATAGGAAGACACATTTCTCACATGGTCTCTCTGTTCTGTACGAACAGGGTGTAACCCTCCTGACTTCAGGCTGGAGGAGGATAGCCAAGTTGTTAGGGAGCCTGGTTCTAGAAGGTGATGGGCAGCTGGTACCACTCTGTGTCAGTCAGTATTTAGAAAGGGCCTGAATATGTGTGATGATGGTGGTGGTGGTGGTGGTGGGGATGCTGTAATGAAAAAGTTTCTTTTCTGAAAACATCTGAATTTACAACTTCTCCTCTAAACATTTCTGGTAAGTCAGACTGAGTCGCTAGTGAAAGACAAACATGTTTGCCCGTGGCAGAAGGCTCGATTTTAAATGAATAGACCTATGCATGTTTAAATATAAATGAAAACTCCCACCCCTAAACAAACAAACAAACAAACAAACAACAACCCCCTAAAACCAAACTAACAAAGCAGTGACTTGCAGAATAGGAACAGTAGGGAAGGGAAAGCTCATGGGTTTAAAGAAGTGAATGTGTTACATACTTGGTCCTTCTTGTCCTGTTGGATTAAAAAGTAAGTTCCTGAGATAAGAAGTGGGAAATTAAAAACAACAATGCTCAGGGTTTTCAGGACTGAAGTCAGTGTAGGGAACGATGGTGGGTTACCATGGGAACTTTCTATAGCATGCTTGATGGGTCTGGCCCCGAGGTTCTATTTCTGGTTGAGCTGCAGGTTTTCAACTAGAGCACTTGGGAAAAGGAGCATCCATAACAAGGCACACAGAAGTGAGCCTCAGGGATGACTTTCCCAATCCTCAGTACCTTCATCCATGGTCAGAAGGAGTTGTTCAAAGTGACTTTAAATGTGTTTACTTACAAACAAAAACAAACCAAAGCCAATAAACAAACAAACAAAAAAAGGAGCTATGATATTTTGACAGCAAAAATTGGCTTCTTATTCAGGGAATAAGAATTTTCTAGGAAGACTGAGCACACAGTATTTCCATACTGTCTTTGAACTGCCAGGTCATACTCAGCAACCATTTACACCTAATGACAGCACAAGTGTGCTGTCCCTTTTCTGGTAACAGGTTTCTCCCCAGACCAGGGATTTTTCTTATTCTGTTCTACCTACTACAACCTATGAGGACCAACTTCTAGCAAACACAATTTCCAATCAACAAAGCTTAAACTCCAGAGTCTGAGCGGTTGAATGGGACCAGATGGGGATCACCAACCATTTGATTCCATTTCTCCTGTTCCAGACCAGGCCAGGGAGCCACTGAGCTGTGGCAGACATTTTTCCATTGGCTCATCCATTTGATCTAGGGAAGCGACTGGAGAATCCAGGTTACCCCAGTAGAAGGATGAAGTAGGGGAAATATTCAGATTCTTTTCCCTTGGCTTTCCAAGTAGTCTATGCTGCCTAGTTGGGGGCTCAGCAGTTTTCACTGTGTCTGATGCAGGAAGACAATTTCAACAGCCAAAGTTGTAGATGAATGGGACACTGGGTGGGACAGTAGTTTTAAAACAAAGGTTCAAGGTAACCTATGAGTTCCATGAAGCCACAGGGCCAAAGTATCAAATAGAGAGAATGAGAAGGCTCAAACATTTGTTCTCCAACACAATTTCCTTGGGGGCTTGTAATTCACTAACTAAACCCATGAACCAGCTGTACTTAGTGTGCTCTCTGCTTCCTTGGGTCTCTAAAACTCACAGTCTGTATGTCAAGTTCCAACGGAAGTGACATTTCTGACCTAGCTCTATAAATAGGGGACTGGAAAAAACCATCAGCTGCAGAGTGGCCCAGGAACCACACACTATCTATTAAACAGCCTTAGAATCTGTGCTGCCATTTCAGATGAGAAAGAAATAGCTTGTGTTGTTTATAATCTTCTAAGTTTTGAGATTCTCAAAATACTTGGAAGCTATTAGTCTTTCAGATTTACAAGAAAGGATCTGAGGCATAAAGCCATGTAACAACTGTCTCACCCAATACCATGTGTTCACAGCCCAGTGAGCTGCTAGAGGACCAGGCCACTTTGCTAATGTCATGGGGAAATTGTCATCTCCAGGCTCTCTTAGCTAGAGGAGGGAGGGATGAATTGCTGTTTAGTGTTTGCTCATATCACATACTCAGCCTGACTCAGGTCTCAGTAACACTCATTACAGGGGAGGCTAAGAAAAGTGAAGCAGAAGCCATAAAAGGTAGAGTAATCAGCACCTTTGGAATGCAAGATTTAGAGGTGGATTAATCTCCCCTAGCAGCAGGTGGAGCAGAAGCGGGGGCGAGCTAATCGCTAGGATGAAGCCTGGTATGCACCAGCACAAATCATTCAAACAGTCCCACTGATTTTTGTATGGGGAGAAAATACTTATACTTTCCCAGAGTCTTGGAATGGTCATGTAAGTTATTATCCAATCGGGAGACTTTGGAAATAGAGATGGGCTCATCTGAGTCATAACAGGACAGCAGAGATGACTTGGGACTGTTCTGGGTCAACACAGGTGTCATCTGATAGGGTCACTGTGTAGAAACTGTCTGGAATCAGAGTGAGGAGGCTCGATCTTAGTAAAGGTCAATCTGAAGACTATCCCATTTGCTAACCAAACTGTCCCAACTATGTAGGGCTTCGGTGCTGTGCTTGCAGTGACAGGCATCAATATCTTTAAATATAACTAGGGAAAAAATAGCTGGAACAGTCCCAGTGTCTGAGCAGAAAGAAGCAATCTCTACCCACGGGTTCAGTTGGCAACACTGCCCAGGAGATCACTGGAGCCCTGATCCAGGAGCACTGCTTTCTCCCTGTTACTTTCTATCCGAGGGGACAGTCCTGAAGGATGTAACTAAGTCTCTCAATCTGTGAGAAGAAGTTGTGTGTGCAGGTGTGCATAGCCATGCATAGGATGACATCAGGTGTGCTGCCTTTCCATTGAGACTGGATTTTAAATTGAATCGAGTTAAGCTTCAAGCCCTAGTGATTCACCGTAGTGCTGGGTTACAGGCAGGCATGGCCATGCCTGGGTTTTTATGTGGATGTTGGAGATCTGAATTCAGGCCCTCATGCCTGCATAGCAAATGTTCTTACCTGCTGATTATCTTTCCAATCCTGAGGACAACTTCCAATTAATAATGAATTCACTTATTAGAGTAAATGCGTGCACATGCATTTGAGAGTGCGCGTGTGCACATACACACAATCCTTAAGCTAACACTAGCAAAAAAAAAAAAAAAAACACCAAGCAAAAAACTGAACTATTTAAAGAAACCTGAAGCACATTTTTTTTTTTAAAAAAAAATCATGCTCATTTAAAATAGGCCAGGATGTTTACATGAAATATCTCTTGTCCCCAAATGTATTTCTATCCTCTTGTTATGAATTTTTCAAATTGCACTTAACAGCTGCCTTAGTCTGAGCTTTGTTTTTCTGCTCCCATCATGGTATCTGAGGTGGCAGGAAGATGACAGAGCTGCAATCTCAGTAAATCTGTATTATGCATGGTCATCATTTCAGTTTTGACCATCTGATGTTTGACACTGGCTAATGGAGAAGGAACACAGCTGTTTAGTCTGACATCAGGTTGGTCGGAACCCTGACTGCTGGGGTGAGAGAAATTCCTCAGACATGCACACTCAGACAACTGCCTTTGAACAGAGCTGGAAAAGGTTAAAAAATGGCATATCCTTTATCAGTTACTCTTCCCTGGGAGACTTAAGTCACAGAAAATATGTAAAAGCTGTACATATTTCAGGCCTTAGTTCGGATAGTGAGAGAGCCATGTGATAACACATTTAACTGAAAAGCAAGGGGACTCTCCGAAAGCTATGCTTTGACTTTGGGAACTCAGCTCACAAAGAAATGGAAATCCCAGGTCTAGGAGCCAGTCCCTTCATGTTTAGTTGATGTGGACCCAGACCTACGTGAGCAGTTCCTCCTTCATGCCTGCATCAGCTCATTGGCTCTGCAAGCAGCAAGGTCAGGAGGCAAAAAATTTATCAGGAAGTATATTCTCGAAGAAAAATATTTCTGTGAAACCTGTGACTAAAAGATCTTTTTTTTTTTTTTAATTTTCATATTTTATTTACATTTCAAATGTTTCCCCCTTTCCAGATCTCCCCTTTGGAACCTCCCCATTCCCTCCGCCCTCCCCCTGCCTCTATGGAGATATTCTCCAACCCACCTCCCCACCCCACCCCCCACCCACTCTCGTCTTCCCTCCTTGACATTCTCCTATACTGGGGGATATAACACCCTCAGGCCCAAGGGCCTCTCCTCCGCCTGATGGGTAACAAGACCCTCCTCTGCAGTCTTTGTGGCCAGCTCTATGGGTCCCTCCATTTGGATTCTTTAGTTGGTGGATCAGTCTCCAGAAATATGGGGGGTCAGGCCAGTTGCCAGTGTTGCTACCTCCCTAGGGCTGCACACTCCCTCAGCTCCTTCAGTCCTTTCTCCAAGTCCTCCATCTGGGACCTCGTACTCAGTACTACTGTTCCTGCGAAGTGACTCTTGGGTATTTCAAACTTTTAGGCTAATAACCACTTAACAGTGAGTACAAACCATGTTCATTCTTTTGTGACTGCGTTACCTGGCTCAGAATGATGTTTTCAAGATCTATCCATTTGTCTACGAATTTAATGAAGTCACTGTTTTTAATAGCTGAGTAGTATTCCAAAAGATCTTAATACACAATGACATTTCAGCTAAACACAGTGTCTAATCCTGGACTGAACTCTGGAAAACCTGCCATAGAAGCATTACTGGGACACCTGGCAAAGCTCAAATATTGCCTGTATATTAGATTACAGTGTTGTATCAATGTTAATTTCCTGGGTGAAAGAATAAATGTATTATCACTATATAAGAGAAATTGCTGTTCTTGGGAGACAAATGAAAGTCTCGGGGGATGGAAGACCATGACATCTACAATGTACTGTTAGATGGTACCACAAAGACAATAGCAACTTCATGATATTACAAGATAGACGGATAATGACAGTAAGCCAGAAGATAAAACAGGTGAGGCAGAATGCCAACAGCTAGGAGATGGTACACGAGCTCACGGTAGTTTTCTTAGAATGCCCTGGATAAAAATGTAAATTAACTGTGAGGGATGGACCAGGCCACTCAAAATAGCACGATGTTCGGTTGGGTCAAATGTTTCTCACATCAGAATCACCTGATTAACTCTTTAAGGTGTTGAATACAGAGCTCCAGGATTCAAACCCCAAATCTAAGACACCAGCATTTCTACTGTTACTGCCCAGACACATGCATGTACTCACGAACGCGTGAGTGCGCATGTGCTCATACACATGCTCTCATAGTAGGAGTTTGCATTTCTGTTAGCAATGACTCAGGTGCGTTTGCATTGGGAAATCTTCAGTGTCTTGTGACACAGGCTCTGTGTCCTTTTCATCCTGAAAACACAGCTCGCAGAATGCCCTTTGGCCCAGTGTTTAAAAACGTTGTCTGCTGCTGACTTTATCCTTGTCTTAGCTCCCAAGGGGAAGAGAGAGGAGAGATGTGAGTGCTTTTCAGAGTGGCCATAACTCATCTGTCTGGAGCTGCTGTCTGAGGCGCCACCCAAAACATCCAGAAAGGGTGGAGGAGGGACAGCTGACAGTTTGTGGCATAAAGCAGGTCAGGGCTAGAATGGGCCAGGTCCCTCATTCAGGGACTCTCATTAAGGTGCTTCCTCTGTTATGCTCCTTGGCCTGAAGTTCTTCAAGGCACCAAAGTGGTTCAGCATTCAAGAGGTCCAGCTCCTGCTGTCACTGAGGAAGGAATACTCAGGGAGTCAGGATAGTAAAAGGAGCAGAAGACAAACACCCTCCGGTGTCTCTAACTCTGGGGTTGTACGTATAGCAGATAAAGTCAATTGAAGTTTCGTTCCTTTGATCTAAAGACACAGGTAGAATCATTACTCCCGTGTAAAGGGGAAGGAGGGAGGGAGGGAGGGAGGGAGAGATAGAGAGAGAGAGAGAGAGAGAGCACTAGCCACTGTAGTCCACCTTGCTGTAGACACTGCTGAGGCCGAGTCCAGGCCTCTCTGCTGGCCCAGCTGCCTCCCTTCTGGCATTTGAGAGCAGACAGCAGTGGAGAATGCTTTTAATTATCACCTAGCATGAATGTGAGGATTTATTGTTATGCTTTCCTCCCACCCATCTCAATTGCCCCTCTGGGAAGCAGAATGACTGATAGGAATCAGTATACACTTTTGCATGGAGAGAATGGAATGTGGGCGGCACACATGTCTGTGCCCCTGAAGGCACTGAGCAGGGGAGAGAAGAGCTCAGGTCCTTGAAGGTCTCCCCATGTCCTTGTCAGAGCATGAGTGCTGCCCTATCTACACAGGCTGCTCAGTTCCCTCAATATGGCCTGCCTTAGTTTGACATCTGCAGCAGGGTCTCCTTGAGCCAAGGCTAGATGCTGCCAGACTTCTCTTTTGGAGGGTTGTGCCACATGGGAAGGATAGATGACCCCCATCACCTCAACACAAGGCTCACAACAAATTAGGGGCACAGGAGAGAGGAAAGCTCTTCTTTGTACTGTATCACAGTGAACTCTAGATGGTAAATTGTAGGGTCCCAACAATGTGTAGATAACCAGTGTGTGTGTGTGTGTGTGTGTGTGTGTGTGTGTGTGTGTGTGTTTGTGTGTGTATCCGAGTGTATGGGTCTAAAGAGAGAAGGTACTTTTAGGCAATGAGGTAATCTCGCTTCAATAGTCTCTACTTCCCTAGTGGCATCCAGATCTCCAAGGGTTAGTCATAGAAAGTGGCCTCATGGCAGAGAGAAAACTGACAAGGGAGATATGCTGATATCAGCAGAGTCATTTTAACTGGGAGAACTGGTTTCAGTGGGTAGCAGGTAGTCAGGATACATCTGCAAAATATGAATTCTTAAGCAAAGTAATTTCCTTCTTCCTCACAGCCACTGTTTATCCAGAAATGGGATAGAACTATGGGTTTTCCAAAAATGACCAGAGTCAGGGGAGCAATCAAGACCACCAACCTGTGTAATGTGTCCCACATCTCAGACATCAGTTGACACAACAGTAAAGACTTATGAAGTAACATTTGAGGATAATGAGTGTGTTCCGGGTGCTAGGCTAAACACCTCAACTTATATTGTCTCTGTGAGGGAGGTACCACCACCACACCAATTTTCTAATGGAGGAAGCTGAGCTGCCAAGAGAGTTATTTGCCCAAGGCCACTTGGCAAGTGGCACAACCAGGGTGTGAGCCCCACGGTCTAACTCATTATTTCTCCTTTCATTATTTCCTTCTGGGAGGGAGACGTTACCGACCTTCCGCCCACGCCATTTTCCAGATAGCCTCTTCTTCCTCAGTAAACTGTAATATATAATTTCTCATTTAGAGTTCTCGGTGCCTTTCTAGAAAAGATATTTTAATGACATTCTCTAGCTATTGTTGGGAAATCTAGTCAAGAAACTGATACCAACGAAAAATAAATCTCCAGGTTTTCTTCGACTGGAAATATGTAAAATAATCCCAGCTGCTAAAATCATGGCTGAGTTTCTTTCTATGATCATAATCTGCACATCTGGATTTCTTTGCCAGAGATATGTGATTATGTATCTTTTTATGTTTTGGGACATGCCTGTATTTTATGACATCTCTAAGTAGAGGTGCTGTGTTAGTCATTCCAATTTCTATTGGTAATTTCATGGTTTATTTTCATTAGCATTAACTCTAATGTGCAGAAGGCACATGTGATAGAGTTAAGAGCCCTGGAAAAAGCCAGCTAGGGGCTACTTTGGGTAAGGGCACTTGCCACCAAGACTGACAACTGAGTTCAATCCTCAGGACCCACATGATAGAAGAAGAAAACTAACTCCCATGGCATGATCACCCACCACCAACCTGCCCCCTCCCAATCCCCAAAACCATCTTGAAAGATGATTAGTTTATTTTTAACCCATACTGTCCCTCCTTGGGGGGTAAGAAGACAGATGATACTCATGGCTAATACTTACAAGCATCTGTGTGGACCAGAAACTGTTGTACAAGTAAAGAGCCTTTTGTCACGCTGCCAGCAATAAGAGATAGTTAATATCATTGCTCCCCCTTTAGAGAGAAGGCAACTTTATCTCTATTTCTATAGCGATCAAGTGGTAGGGCCAGGATTCAAACCCTGCTGTCTGGCTGCAGAGCCTATGTGTCAGTCTTATGCTCAACTCTGCCAGGCAGTAAGGCTGGGACCTTGGGCCTGGATACTTCCTATCTCTGAGTTTGATCCTAACAGTGAATCATTACAGTCTCTTTGTTTTGAGACAGGGTTTCTCTGTGTAGCCCTGGCAGTCCTGGAACTCACTTTGTAGTCCAGGCTGGGCTACATCTGAAGTATTGCCTGCCTCTGTCTCCCGAGTAGAGTGCTAGGATTAAAAGTGTGTGCCACCACTGCCCAGCCCAGTACAAACTCTTAAACAAAGACTTCCATAAACTTTCCATGATACTATCATAGATTTATCATGCTTATGAAACAGCAATGGCACAAACAAAAATCTCACGTGCTAATGATTATTTCATATAAAAGATTATTCCTATTATTCCTGTTCCTTAGGAGAGTCACATTGCTACAGTCCCTGGTCAGGACTGGGTCAAATACCCGTTTGCATCTCTTTTATATCCTGGGTTGCTGTTTTACCTGGGAGGCTCCCAGGGATGACTGCATCTAGGAACTTCTGTAGCTATCTATAGCTCTGCTCAAGATAAAAGGCTCCATAGCACCTCCAGTTCTAAATTAAAAACAGCACAACAGGGCCAGTGTGATGACCCAGTGGGTAAAGGGGCTTGTCTCTAAGCCTAATGACCTGAATTTGATCCCTAGGACCCCCATGGTAGAAGCAGACAACCAACTCCTGCAAGATGTCCTTTGATCGCTACAAACAATCAATCAAACACACATGTACACACAAATACACATAAAAACAAACAACAGTATAATAACAGGCAGGCAGGACAAAACAGTAATAAGGCAAATGGGAGAAATGCTCCAGGGACATACACCTTCCCTTAAGCTGATCACTAAGGGAGATTCTTTGAAGAGGCAAGTGCTTGCCAAAAGGAATCTAAATTCATTATTCTGTGTTTTCCTTCCTGACTGAGAAGCTTTCTCCCCTCCCCTCCCCATCCCTTTCAATAGAGTACACCTACCACAGGTTTTTCAAAGTTTCACAAACTTTGAAAGTAGAAACTCTCACTTCAAAAGGGATTTTTAAATAAAAACCGAAAACCCCACAGTGGTCACAAACTGCTCTGGGGGTGGGGGTGTCACCTTAGGAGATACTACTTTCATAGTGCAGGAAGGAGAGGGATGGGAGAGAGGAGAAATCGGGAGTGAAGAAAGGGAGGCGGGAGGGGACTGGATAAAGAAGGAGACTCGCTGGCTTGAAAAAAGCGACATTGTCCAGAGGGGTGAAAGGGAACAGATGGCCGTGGAGAATGTGGCCCTCAAAGACCCCGACGAAAGGGCAGTGCTGACAGATCTTGCTGTTTCCCATTGATGCTAGGATGTTCTGTGTTGAAGAGTTGAGGCCAGAGTAGCAGCCAGACCTCTGTTCCCAGCAGCTCACTGGAGCAGTGGCGCTGAGGCTCCAGAAGAAAAAGAAAGGGGGAGGGTATCAGCTGCCAGCAGCAGCAGGGAAGGCCTAGGCCCACAGCCTCTCTTCAGGCATGGCCAGGGACTGTCTGCCTTGCTCTTGACTGAGCACTGGCAGAGGTGAAAGAAAGGACAGGAGTCCAGGCCAAAGTCTCTGGCTTTCTTCCCTGAGAACCTGCTGGGGGGAGGCATGTCTGGGATCAAATGGCTATACCTTAGGAGGGGGGGATGAAGAAAGGGTCCAGGCATTGAAGAGTGAGCCATTCAACAGCAAACAAGAAACCTGGAGCTTTGAGAGAGGACAAAAGAGTGACTTGCTGAGATCAATGCAAACATGGGTTAGGAAGGAACCTGGGTCAGAGGCCAGTCAGCCTCTGAAGAAGTGCAAGCATCAAAGTGGACTTGCCTGGCATAGCATGATAGGACAGAGGAGGAGAAGGCATGTCCCTGCGTGTCTGTCTGGCATGGGGACAGGATGCCAGTGGGCTTGGTGTATGCAGCTGCCATACTGGGGAATGCCCCTGGAGACTCAGAAATCATTTCAACGAACAGCTAGTGCAGGTAGCCCTGGCTGGCTAGTGGACTCATCCTTCTAGAAGGAGAAAGTCCAGCAGCCTCTGCAGCCAGAGGACCAGAGAAGCGGTGAAGAGTGGAACGGTTTGCAGAAGTAGGAATTACAAAGAGGCTTGTAAACTTCAGGGGACTAAGATGTAATCAGTGTAATTTCCTTACTATAACTTTGATCAGAAAAATCATTGCTCCAAGTGCCCCCATGACCTCTCTTTGTACCATTTACAGGGGGGATGATAAATTCAGTCCTGCTCCTGCCGGCTAGGAGGGGGGTTGCATGCTTCCCACTCAATGTTTAGTCAGCCCAGAGAGTTATGTGAACTCAAAACATTTTCCCAGTTCTGCATTTTCTCTTTCCCGCTGGCCCTGAAAATGGCAACAACAGGCTAGGATCCCTGAGTCTTGAAGCAATGGAGTATAGGTTTGTGGAAAATGATCCCTCACTGGAACATTTGGAAACATTCCCAAACACATCAGACCCCATAAACATTTCTCATTTGACCTTCTTTGGGGAAGGAGGGATTAAAAGAAGGCTCTGAATATCTTTAGTGACTTGGTAAACTCACCTTAACCTAGAGCCAGCCCACCATTCTGACCTGGATGAGGATGCCACAAAAGCTATCAAAGTCCCATGATTATACTGTATGTACATCCATCTGAGTTGCCGAGAAAATTCCCATGAAGCCACATAGTGAAAAAGATCGACCATGATAAAGACCTTGCCTTTTATTTCTCTCCTTTAGCAAAATTGGTCTGTAGGCACTTAGAAGTTCCACTAATAAGCCTTAAAAACCTCGAGCCCAGCCTCTGCATAGAAACTACTTTGTATAGCTCCTAAGTGAAATCCCCCGGGGGACAGAAGATGCCCATGGCTTTAACAATCGAGACATAACACAGCCTCAGTATGAGAACAGAAGACAAGCACGTTCTGACATCCCAATTGAAACTACAGGCTGAATCGGACATAGAAGAATGCAATTACCTTTTCTAGTCTGATGGTACACTAAAGAAACTGGAGAAGTAGGGTACCTATTAGGTCCCCACTAATCCTCCGCCTAAATTCAAAGCAGGGCTGGTCCCTGGAACTCATTTCTGAGTATTCTTACTCCCTGTCATTGTTAGGCAGCTCAATTGATAAGTGCTTCCAGCTCAGACTGCTTTCTGCTTAGCTCGCCCCCTCTTTCCCAGAGGCTCAAAGCACTTTACAAATATCACCTCATTATTCTTTATAGCACTCCAGCGAGCCTGATAGGTGGAAAGGTTCATTATCTTCTCCTCAGCAATAGGGGACATAGACAAAGGAAGGAGAAGTGACTCGCTGAAGCCAGCAAAGCAGAGGCTGGACTGGAAGCACAGCTCAGCCACTCTCCCGACTCCAAATGTGCACATGTCCCATGTCAGCTTGTAAAACTGATCTGCTGACAGGGTGGGGTTTTCTCCTAAGCACTGTTTTGTAATCGGCATGTCTGGAGGGAGGCTTTGCGCTGGGCTGCAGGGGAAAGGGCAGGAGTTGAGATGGAGGCTGCCTTCAGAGGGCAACATTTAGGTTGGACAAAGTTCTTCACCAGAGTCCCAGTGCCGTCCCTAGAAAAGGAGATGCTTAGTTTGGAGGATTCTTTCTGCTCTTGTGTGATGGATGAGGAAAGAGTTTCTGAAGATTGCTTTTTAGTACTCACTAGTCCCTGGGACCATTTCGTAAGTTGGAAATGGCTGGCACCCTTGTCTTCTTACAGAGTGCTCCTTGTCATCCACCATCCACCTACCACAGGAAGCATCAGGACAGCCAGTGTGACAAGGCAAAGTGGAGAGGTGGCCCTGGTGCATTAAGACCAAAAGAAATGGAGACCTGGGGAGCAGAAAGATACTGAAGGGGCTATAAAGGAAGAACTTAAAGTGAAAAGCTGGCAAACAGTGTCATGAACTGAGCCTCAGTTTGAACCAGAGACACACCCTATAGTCCATGGAATTTATACTAAGTCCCCTAAAGTATCGGAAGGCCTGGGAACAACAGAACTTGATTTGGCTTTTCCAGATAGAGGATTTGTCAGCCCTCCCCCTTGTGTGAACAATGGTCCAGTGTACCCTGTCGTGGCAGTTTTCCATTTACACAGAAGTTCATTTAAAAAAAAAAAAAAAAAAAAAAAAGCACTGATCTTCTAGTTAATCAGAATTGGATTATGCAGGTTTCAGGAGTTTATAATTTGGCACTTGAGTTCCATAAGCCTGAGCCTTTAGAAAACCTGCCGGGGCTCATCTCTCTCGTCTTTTAAGCTTATTTTTTCTAAATGATGCATTGCTCATTGTCCAACAAAGAGCAGGAGAGGCAAGACAGTAAAATCAATATTTGTTTGTAGGAGCAGCTCCTGCCACAAGAATAATGACCTTGGATAATAATAAAGAATAATGCTTTGGGGTGAGGGAGTGGTTGGTTACAGGGACCAGAGATAAAGGACTGACTATGCAACAGCCAGAGGAAGCACATTTTTGTAATAATTAGGTTGTTTTTGTTGGCCTGATCTTTGCATTCACCATGGGAACTGTGTCACTTGCTTGCTATTCTTACAGAGACTGCAGAACACTTTTCTTTATACAGAGTAAAAGGAATAAAAGCCAGTGTCTTCAGGGGTGGGGGATGAATTGTATTCATCTCCCTGTCTAGTTGTAAGGGCCACAGATTGCCAGCTCTGCTCCATCTGCTCTCGAAGGGCCTCAGCCTGACCTTGTGGAACCTTCTTTCTGGGAAGTTAAGGAATTTCCAGGATTAGCTCAAATCTTGAGGCTGCCAACTGTGACAATCTACAAAGCTCTCTTAGGCAACGATTCAGACCCCATTTCTGCTCAAAGCCAAGATGGTTCCCAGTGAACTGGAAACATTCTCATTTCCTGGATGTAGACTGTAATGGGAGTTGACCCCGGAAGAATTTTGGAAGGGCAAGCCTCAGCATTTCTGTGTACTACAGATTCAACAGCTGATACTAGATATAAGTGAAATGTAATAAAACCTGAAAAGCAAGGTAAAGAGGTCAAGTTTGAAAGAACACCACAAGAAAAGGGGGTGTGGTATGTTAATGACAATGATAGTTAATCTCATATATTTAACCACCCAAGAGGGTGCATTTTGGGGGGGGGGGATACCTGGTGAATCTCTCCTGAACTGAATTTCTGGATATTCTAGCATAAATCCAAGTTTCTAAGTCCTGATTAGATAAAATACAGATTCCCCTCAAAATCCCTAATTGGAAAAGAATAACTTGGTACGTTGGGCTAGCCCAGGTAAGAGGTAGGCCTCAGATCCAGCCAGAAATAGCACTGGTACACTAGGGCCCTCATCTTTCCCTTTGTCTCCTGAACACTGCAGACATCTGAGCCGTTGGTGATACATCACAATAAACTTCCATCAGGCCTCAGTCCCATCTGAAAATTGAAGAAACAGGACTAGAGAGCCTCTATCATTCATCCTCTGAGAATCCTTGTCACAAGTGAGTCTCTGCTGAGTCAGCCCCAGCACTTTCTACTACTCTCCACCTTTCAGGCTTCACTGAACCCTAGTCCCCAGGTATGCCTAACAGTGTCTGGGGGACTCTCAGATCACAAACCAAAGCTTTAATGGACAATTCAGTCAAATGTTTCTCCCACCCCTACAAGGCAGAATTGACTAGGAGTCTACTGATCCAGTTGACCTCAGGAACTAAGGATACTTTAAGAGCTCTCTGATTCAAAATAAAAGGAGGATGAAGACTACACATATGAAGGCTTAACAAGAAAACACACACACACACACACACACACACACACATATCTGCAGGTTAATTTTATAGTGCAAGCATCTAGGAAGTCAAGAAGACAGCTTTTGACATAAAGGGCCAGCTATTTTCTCAACATTCAACATTTCCAGTCCAGTCCATAACCCAGCTCGGCAGTTCTATCCATAACAATGTTTCTATAACACTAGTTGAGGGAATTTTAAGAATAGTCAGCAACTCCAAGGAGTTTTTCATTCAAGGACTCCAGAATGTTACGTAAGGATTCTTATGATTCTGAACAGATGTGGAAAAGCTATTCATTTGAGAAATGAGGGACATTTTACAGATTTGTCTAGAGTAAGCCAGGACTCGAACAGAGAGTCCAACAAAGATTCACTTTCAGATTTGAGCAATTCCTAATCTCTAACACATTAGCAGATACCTGAGTGAGTTACACAGAAACTTAGAAAGTCATGGAGAAAGAAGGGGGTCCCAAGTATCTGATTTCTCTAGCGACTCAGGGTCAGTTTGGGAACCTTCTGGAAGCCTAACTGGGGCAGACAGAATTTAGACTAGCCAAGAATATTAATATAAATACCCATCTGTTCTTAACTTAGAAAATTATTTCCCTCTCTTCTATATTATCTTTTGGTTCAAGTCCACGTGCATGCTCTTTCAAATGACTAATATTCAGAATATGTTGAGGTAATAAGTACAATGACAAACCACAAGTAGTCTGTATGGTATGGTCTAAAATTGAGGAAAACTCCCTCACTACAAGTATTTATATGTATACATTTGTTGAGTCATCTTTTTTTTAAATTTTTCATATTTTATTTACATTTCAAATGTTTCCCCCTTTCCAGATCTCCCCTTTGGAACCTCCCCATTCCCTCCCTCCTCCCCCTGCCACTATGGGGGTATTCTCCCACCCACCCACCCACCCACTCTCATCTTCCCTCCTTGGCATTCTCCTATACTGGGGCCTCTAACACCCTCAAGCCCAAGGGCCTCTCCTCCCCCTGATGGATAACAAGACCCTCCTCTGCCACATTTGTGGCCAGCACCATGGGTCCCTCCATGTGTATTCTTTGGTTGGTGGATCAGTCTCCAGGAGTATCGGGGTGTCAGGCCAGTTGCCACTGTTGCTGCCTCCCTGGGGATGCAAACTCCCTCAGCTCCTTCAGTCCTTTCTTCAAGTCTTCTATCTGGGACCTTGTTGAGTCATCTTATCAAGCAGTAGCAAGAGGACTCCTTTGCTTCCAGGCTGGCCTTGGGCACCTTGACCATCTCAGCCTCCCTTGTGTTTAGATTCCACTTCTGTCACTGCAGTGGGACTATAATCTTCATTTTTCTTTTCTGCTATATTTTTCTACTTGTAATTATACTGAGTTACATATATCTCATGTAATCATATTTTCTATTGGTATACAAAACAACATGGATAAACTTCATGAACAATGTGGAGAGGAAGAACCTGCACTCGAGAGTGAGAAACTGTTGTCACAATGTTTACAGAGAGTTTGAACACGGACAAACTAACTTGTGGTTGCAGAACCACAGAGTGGGTGGTTATTCTGGGAATGGGATGGGAAGGTAGGAAGGATGGTGCCAGGGAAGGGATTGTCCTGGAGACCAGTCGTGTTCTGCTTCATACTCTACATGTTGGCTGCACATATGTATTCATGGAGAAAGTTAGTGGCATTGTCCCTGTACAATGCACACTTGCTGCTAGTTGTATATCACACTTTAAAAAACTTACTTAGAACAAAGAAAATACTCAGAGGTGTCACCATACTATAGGTTCTTTTGGGTAGTCTAGGGACGGCTCTTTGTGGACACAGGAGGAAGAATTCAAACTATACTTTCAGCTGTATTTTTTTTGGGGGGGGGGGTGCTCATGACAAGGAGGAGACAACTTTACCTTCACAGCTCCGTGTCTGAGAAGGGGGCTCTGCAATCTGGTTCCATTAACCAGGAAGAAAAACACAAACTGACATCAGCAAAAGGTCATGACTTCTGCCAAGATTAGCAGCCTTTGAATCTTTCTGACAACACAGAATTGATGGCGACTCTGAAAGGCTGTGTTTTC
>JADRCH010000018.1:21058242-21072823 GCA_019843965.1 Rhynchomys soricoides
AAATAATATTTCCTGAACAATCCCTGTTATGTAAACAACCGAAGAATATCGTCAGAAGAAAAGAAGGTTTATAATTTATTTCCTTCCCTAGTCCACCTGGTTATTTCATTCAATGAGGTGATTAGGAACTTCAAGAAAATCAAGACAACATTTTCCAGGGTCTAGCCTGTAGGTGTAATATTTACCCCTTATCAAGAAAACTTCTCTTTATAACAGATGGTGACCATTAAAGAAACCACAGCCAATCAAAATGTATAGTTATGGAGTCCACTTCCTGCCCATACATCTACAACCTGACTCCTGTACCTAAGGCTCAGGTGTCATTGTGGATGAGTGGAATGACCAGAAATATAGGGAGTTGCTGTGAAGCTATGTCTCCTAGGAATGTCAGAAGCTACTACATCCATAAAGTCTCACCAACATGGCTGCCTAAACATGAGCTGAACAAGGATGATACTAATGAGTATGCTAATGTGGATGAAGGCAGGCTAAAGAGGTTTCAACCCCACACAAAGAATTGCAGGCAGCTAAGGAATGCTGAACACAGGAGAAATAGTCTTCCCCAGGGAGGAGCACATCAATTGGTTATCCATACCATTGGTCAGCCCTGAAAACATGCACACCAAAGTAACATTATATAGACTGAGCAGGTTGTATTTATGTATTTAGGAATACACACACCACCACCACCACCGCCAATAATTAATGAAAAAGGAGACCATGCATTTGAAAGAGAGTAAGAACAAATCTATGGGAGCTTTTGGAGGGAGTAAAGAGAAGAGGGAAACTATATAATTATAATGTAATTGCAAACAAACAAACAAACAAACAAATTGGGTTAGAGAGATGGCTCAGTGGTTAAGAGCACTGACTGTTCTTCCAGACGTCCTGAGTTCAATTCCCAGCAACCCCATCTGTAATGGAATCCAATGCCCTCTTCTGGTGTATCTGAAGACAGCTACAGTCTCATATACATATATTTATGTACTCATATACATAAAATAAATAAATCTTAAAAAAACTAAAATAAAATAAGTTATATTTATTCATTCAAGTGAATTTTGCCTTTGAAAAGTAAGAACTGACTTAAAAGAAGAAACTTTCAGGAGTCACTGAATGATTTAACTTCTAACAGGTCAGAGCTAAGAGTAAATAAGTAGTATTCAGGTTTTTTCCTTTTCTAGGTATAATGTCTCATTTAGGAAGAAGGGTCTGAGTAAACTAAAGGAATACAATACAACATAAGGCTGGGTGGAATCATCTCTGAGCATGAGTCTGGGTCCAGGTGGGCCAGAGAAAAACCCAACCAACCAACCAATCAACCAACCAAAACATGTATTGTAAGCCATTTAATGAAAGGTTTTCACTGGACTCTTTAATGATGTTACCTGCATATCCCAGGAATCTTCCAACAACCTACCAATAGGATTCAAAGTAGTCTTGAGGACATTTGTACTATCTAATAAATGGTGAGCCTGATCCAAGTTAAAGGCATATGATGAAACACAACCTCAGAATTTTAACTTCGTTAGCCCTGGTGAGCAAATCAGCTCTACAGAGTAGCGTTTGAATAGTTTTAAATTCTAAGAACTTGTGAGGAAGTTCTGCTTTTTGTCTAGACTTAGCAAAGTGCCTGACATGCCATTTGCAATAGCTGCCTTTTGGATGAATGAATAAAGAACAACAAAACTAATGTGCATTTGTACCAGATAAGAAATGTCTGGAGTTCTAACTTTTGAGGCTATAATTAGGAAGGCCATTCTATCCTCTCATGAAATACCTTCTGATGTGGCTTTCAAAAACAATATATCTAAGATTAGTGAAACTCTATGGAGAACAATTCTCCCCTGACCTTGACTTGTGGTTATTTGGTAATGTCTAGAGATATATTTTGGTTGTCACAGATGGTAGGGAGGGTGCCCCTGGCATAGCCTCAGTAGGCTGAGGCAGAAGTGCAGCTAACACAGAACAATGCACATGACCGCCTTCCACAGTCAAGGGGGCAGCTGGCTCCAGATGTCAAAAGTGGTCCTGTTGAGAAATCCCAGGCCAGATAATCCACTGGCCAGACCCAAATAACTAGACATATTTCCCAATGATCTTTATGCAAGATCCTATTTTTGTTCTTCTTGAGTCTTTTCTTTCTTTCTTTCTTTCCTTCCTCCCTCCCTCCCTCGCTCCCTCCCTCCCTCCTTCTCTTCCATCCTTTTTCTAAAATGGTTATTTTACTTTATATGCATGGACGTTTTGACTGCACACCACATCTGTGTCTGCCAGTAGAGAATGTCAAAACCCCTGGAACTGGAGTTTCAGATGGTTGTGAGCCATTGTGTGGGTGCTGGGAATTGATTCTGGTTCCTTTCTACAAGAATATCAAGTGCTCTTAACTCCTGAGAAGTTTCTCCAGCTCAATCTTTTCTGTATATGTATCTATCCATCTCAAGCTTCCTGATACCAAATATTATATGTATTTTTATCTACTGCCTATTGTATCTGATTGTCTCAAAGATACTCTGAGTTAATTATAGGGTGAAGTGAGAGAGACAATGGTCAAGGTCCCATAAAGGACAGAGATCCAACATGAGTTGTTTCTTCCCTTAATAAAGAACAGCCTGAAAGGATTATGAGTAGATGCTCAACTGATGCCTACCATACCATTCTAGTCCATTTATCATGACACTCTTACCAGGCAGGGTTAGAGGTAGCTTGAGAGGAAATTGTGGAGGAAACCTATAGTCTTTTAACAGCAGTTCATCATGATCAATACTGTTCTGGGCTAGGGTCGCATTACTCAATTCTTCTAAAAAAAAAATAGCTTAAAGCATATATATATATATATATATATATATATATATATATATATATATATTATTTGGCTAAGCCGAAAGACTAGATTTGGCTAAGCCGAAAGACTAGAATTCTGGTAAAGTTGTTTCTAATTAACTAATAGTTAACTAGCTATGAAGCTAGTCATTGGAACTTGCTTCCCTCATCCAAAATAAAGAGATCATGACCAGACTAATTTTGATGGTTGAGGGGATAAGGAAAACAAAATATATAGAGAAATTGGCAAGAGTGAAGGATTGGACTAATCATGGAAATGATTTCTTGGCTGTGAGTGATGGGTCTATATTTTAATTTAGAAGTCTATTAACAGGTGTCGATTAACCTGTAGTCACCCCATCAGTCAGATCTAACTCCAAATGATTGGAATGCCAACCTCACTTGCTTTTATAAGGCTGAAGCCATCACTCTTTGAAACCAAAGGGTGCTTTATGTGAATGCACACAAACCACAGACTCGATGGAGGTGGAATTCAAACAGAGCTTTCCTCTGCAATCTAAATATTGAGGCTAACACTAAAACAGTGAAGGGCTGGGTGCAGCTCAGGTACTAAAGCACTTGCCTTTAGTGGAATGCAGAGACTACCAAAGAAGTTAATGAAAGCAAATAGAATGAAATAGTAAGAACATTGAAATTTTCAAGGCAAGAGTTTGGATTATATTTTCCTGGAAATGACACCGGTGTGGTATTGCCAGACAGACTTCTAGGTGAGTTACTATCAGATACAGCCTAGTGACTGGTCTTTTTGCTGTATTGATTTGGTCCCCGTGCTTATAGTTTTTATATCAACTTGACACAAGCTAAAGTCATCTGGGAGGAGGGAGTCTAAATTTTAAAAATGTCTCCATAGGACCAGACTGCAGGCAATCTAGTAGAGCACATTCTTTTTTTTTTTTTTAATTTTTTAATTTTTTTATTTATTTTTTTCCTATTTTATTTACATTTCAAATGTTTCCCCCTTTCCAGATCTCCCCTTTGGAACCTCCCCATTCCCTCCTCCCTCCCCCTGCCACTATGGGGGTATTCTCCTACCCACCCACCCACCCACTCTCATCTTCCCTCCTTGGCATTCTCCTATACTGGGGCCTCTAACACCCTCAGGCCCAAGGGCCTCTCCTCCCCCTGATGGATAATAAGACCCTCCTCTGCCGCATTTGTGGCCAGCACCATGGGTCCCTCCATGTGTATTCTTTGGTTGATGGATCAGGCTCCAGGAGTATCGGGTGTGTGTGTGTGTGTGTGTGTGTGTGTCAGGCCAGTTGCCACTGTTGCTGCCTCCCTGGGGATGCAAACTTCCTCAGCTCCTTTAGTCCTTTCTCCAAATCCTCCATCTGGTATCTCACACTCAGCCCTACTGTTGCTGCAAAGTGACTCTTGGGTATTTCAAACTTGTGGGCTAATAACCACTTAACAGTGAATACATACCATGTTCATTCTTTTGTGACTGTGTTACTTTGCTCAGGATGATATTTTCAAGATCCATCCATTTGTCTACGAATTTCATGAAGTCATTGTTTTTAATAGCTGAGTAGTATTCCATTGTGTAAATGTACCACATTTTCTGTATCCATTCCTCTGTGGAGGGACATCTGGGTTGTTTCCAGCTTCTGGCTATTATAAATATGGCTGCTATGAACATAGTGGAACATGTGACTTTATTACATGTTGGAGCATCTTCTGGCTATATGCCCAGGAGTGGAATAGCTGGGTCCTCAGGTAGTATTATGTTCATTTTTCTGAGGGTCCGCCAAACTGATTTACAGAGGGGTTGTATCAACTTGCATTCCCACCAGCAATGGAGGAGTGTTCCACTTTCTCCACATCCTCGCCAACATCTGCTGTAACCTGAGTTTTTGATCTTAGCCATTCTGACTGGTGTGAGGTGAAATCTCAGGGTTGTTTTGATTTTTATTTCCCTGACAATTAAGGATGTTGAACATTTCTTTAGGTGCTTCTCGGCCATTTGAGTTTCCTCAGTTCAGAATTCTCTGTTTAGCTCTCTTCCCTATTTTTTGATAGGGTTATTTGGATCTCTAGAGTCTAGCTTCTTGAGTTCTTTGTATACATTGGATATTAGCCCTCTATCAGATGTAGGATTGGTAAAGATCTTTTCCCAATCTGTAGGTTGCCGTTTTGTCCTATTGACAGTGTCCTTTGCCTTACAGAAGCTTTGTAATTTTATGAGGTCCCATCTGTCGATTCTTGATCTTAGAGCACAAGCCATTGGTGTTCTGTTCAAGAACATTTCCCCTGTGCCCAAGTGTTCGAGACTCTTCCCCACTTTCTCTTCTATTAGATTCAGTGTATCTGTTTTTATGGTAGGGCACGTTCTTAATTAGTGATTTATGGGGGAGGGCCGAGTCCATTATGTGTATCGCCACCTTGGGCTGGTGGTCTTGAATTCTGTAGGAAAGCAGGTTGAGCTTCTGCATCAGCTCCTGCATCCAGGTTCCAGCTTGTTTGAGTTCCTGTCCTGACTTCCTTCAATGATGGATTATAGTATGTGGAAGTGTAAGCCAAATAAACCCTTTCCTCCCCAGGTTGCTTCGGTCATGGTATTTTATCACAGCAATCCTTGGTCTTCCACTTCTGACTCTTGCTAGACCTAGTGATCTCGATCTTATTGCATCCTCTGCTCATTTCTGTGGGAATCTTAATACAATTAAATCATCTTAATTATACACCCATATTGACATCCCAGGAAGCTCATGAAAACTACCTGGCAGAAAGCATAGACGTACATTTGCTTTAGCTATCTGGGCTTTGCTGGGGCATTAACCACAATCCATGAGTGAGATGTCACCTTAAGCCTGTGTGTGGCCAGTCAATCACATGTGCCTCAGTTTGGCTGAGTGAATATGCCTCACAAGTTCACTTCGGCCTTCTCCAACATTAGTTTTCCAAGATGACCAACAACTGACAGAGAGGAAAGGGGAAGTCACCTCTTTGTTGGCCAAGCAAAGCCAGGGCATTTTATGGAGTTCCCAGCAGCTAGTTGGAGGCATGATTTAAGCCTAAAAAAACCTCTCTAGAATCCCAAGGCTTCCACAAAAAGGCAATGTCAGAGAATGGCAGCAAAATAAAAGCCTGGGATCTCAGGACATGGTTCCAGGAACAACGAGTACAGAAAAGTGAAATGGAGTCACTTTTTCCAGGCAGGCCACTTCTACAGATAATGCAGTCACACGGCAATAAGCAGCATTTATGAGTATGTGAGGACACCCTGCATGTTTATAGACACCTCAGCAGCCGCCAACAGCGGAAGAGAGGGAGTGGATCCATTTGTGAACAGCAGCCTCTCTCTTCACCCTGCTCTAATTCCACCAAACCCATGGGAGCCTAGCTTACCAGTTCAGCAAGAACCATCTTGATTAAAATACGATGTCTCTGGTCACTAAGAGTTCTCCTGGGAAGTAATGGGAAAGTAGCCAAACCACACGATGTGAGGAGCAGATGAAGCCTCTCTCCTTTGCATGCAGACATGTTCTGGCCGGAGCTACAGCCTTCCCACCAGCTCCTCTGCTCTCCGACCCAGCTTCCCACGGGGTATACCTGGCTGCCTTCTACTTAACTCTTCACACCATTTTGTTCCATCCCTGGCAAAAGGATACCATTTACCACATCCCCTTGGAAGCCTAGGAAATCAGCCCTGGACAGAAAGGTAGAGAAAGCCAGAAAGGGGATTTCCTACATTGGCCTGTCAGTCTACCATTTCTCATCAGTTCCCTTCTTTCCCCTCAAAGCACTTGGAAGACTCCGAGCAAACCCTGTTGGCTCAGTACTTGGAAAAGTCTGTGAGGTAAAAATGACCTCCAGTTTACAGACCTTAATCAGAAAGATTTTGTTGGTTTAGGTCTTGAGACAGTCTTACTGACCTTGCCTCCTGAGTGATAGGATTACAGAGGCATGCATCTTTAGGCAGAAGGATTGATTTTAAAATCCACTTGTTCACTTACTCATTTAACATTCAATAAATACAGTGTACCTGTATATGCCAGGAACTGGGCTGAGACTGTCTAAGTCAGTACTGATGCCATGTGACTGACACCTGACAATGTCAATCTGTCCTTGAATGAGAAGCCCCATTTACTATATCCTGAAACACGTAACCCTGGATCAGCACAGTAGAGTGACTAACAGATACCCGGTCTACTCCCTTGCTGTTCTAAGAATAGAGAAGCTTTGCTGGAGAGAATGATTCTGAAAGCACCAGGTGCTTTTTATGGTCAGATTATCCTCCCTTCTATAATGGGCATCACGCTACCTGACTTATTTACCAGACGATGTCCACTGAGATCAAAATGGATAAAGTCAGATGCCTCACTAGTAGAGGCTCTTGCCACCAAGCCCAAGGACCAGGGTTTGATGCCCGAGACTCTCATGATAGAATATAGTGACTAACTCCCATAAGTTCTCCTCTGACCTCCACATGTGCACACAAGACAAACAGACAGATGGGTAGTAGACACACATGCATTTTGTAAACTATGATTTAAAATGCACAAATAAATTTCATCTTAGGTTTATAAGGGTTGAGAAATAAAAGGTAGGTAGTCCCAGTTGGCAAGGCTGATTAACAATTACTTCAATGCTCTGATTCTTTTTAAAGCTACACAGGTGTTTTTCCTGCATGTTTGTCTACATATTACGTGCATATAGTAACTGAAGAGGCTGGGAGAAGGCATTGGATCCCTCAAAAATGGAATATTAATTGGTTCTTAGCTACCATGTGGGTGCTAAGAACTGAACTTATGTCCTCTAGCAAAGCACAGCAACCAGTGTTCTTAAACACTGAGCCATCTCTCCAACCCTTCAAATCTCTCTCTCTCTCTCTCTCTCTCTCTCTCTCTCTTTCTCTCTGTCTACGTGTGTGTGTGTGTGTGTGTGTGTGAGAGAGAGAGAGAGAGAGAGAGAGAGAGAGAGGGTGCATATGTGTTACGGCACAAGCGGAGGCCTGGAGACCTGTCCTTCCTTGTCTTCCTTCTTGTTTGAGGCAGAGTCTCTGTTCTTCTCTGCCTCAAATACCAGGCTCAGTGGCCCATGAGTTCCCAGAGATTCTCTTGTTTCCCTGGTCCATGTAGGAGCACCAGGATCACAGACAGATGCTACAGTACAGATTTACATGGGCTCTGGGGGTTTGAACTTGGGTCCTTATGCTTGTGTGGCAAATACTTTACCCACTCAGTTATGTCTCCATCCCAATGCTCTGAGTCTTAAAGCAGCCTTTGTAAGAAACATACTCTTTACAGTTTAATGTACAGTTTTGGTAAAAGAGTTAATATCTTGATTGTAAAAACAAAAGGAACCCATGGGCTGAAAGAGTTAAGCATACTGTGGTGAGAAGAAAACTACTTAAAATTAAGATATTTTGCTTTATGGCAAATTCTATTGACTCATGGAGTCCTTTTAAAAAGTAACTATTTGAGATTCCCATAATACACTGAGAAACCTCCAGAAAATGTTACATAAGTTTCAGAATCATCAATTTAAGAAACTTAATATTTATTTTTTGCAGAGTCTCTCAACAGTAATATACTTTATAATTAAAAAAAAATCTTCAGTGATAAGAGCATAAAAATTTTAAAAATCTCATAGAACTTGCAGACCCCAAGTCCCAGAGCCCACAATTTGAGAAATATTGATTTTGGTCTCACCCTTGCCTTTTATGGGTGAAGGAACAAATGACTCTCCTAACCACACAGATGGCTCTTAGCACAATCCAGCCAGAAAGCTAGGTCGCCCGGTTTCTAGAACAGTCGTTTTTCCTTCTTTAGACAAGGCCTCCTCTGTCTGCTACTCAGCTCACTATCTGTCCCAGACAGACACTGGCTTTGTACTAGTCCAGAGATGGGGAAACAGATGGAGGCAGCAGGTTTGAGGGGAAGTGCCGTGGGTGTTGCTGCCATCACTGCAGCTGGGCCAGTATTCGAAGGGAAGGGACTCCTATGGTCACATTCTTCTGTGCATCTTTGAAACAAAGAAACTTTGGGTGGAAAACACAGGCAGCTTTAGGAGGAAGCATTTCTGCCTAACAAGTTTGGGCAGAAAATTCAAAGAACATGGTCCTGAGCTAAGAGCCAGAGAGGAGCTCCAGAGGTATGAGGTTATAATTCAGGGTGGCCAATTTAATCAGCTCATATTCATTAAACACCCACATACACATGGTGCTTTACCGCTAACCCCTTCCCTCACGCAGAAGCATCCACAGGCCTGTTTTAATCGGGCCACCCTGTTCATGTTGGGAATCTAGCCAGAGTGTTAAAGCAACTGCTTCCCTTCCTAAGAAAATAGGGTAGACTTACTACCGTGAGTCAAGGGGAAAGCCTCTAGTCTTACATCCCATCTGAAAGCTGGGAAGGACACAGGGAATCTGTTTTCCAAGGTTTGTTTGTAAAACTCAGTGATATATTGAACCTTCCTCTTTCAGACTGGCAACATCCCATGCCATCTACATTCCAGACTTTCCCCTGCAGTTTCCCTGGGTGGGGTCCCTCTCTTTTATCTGAGCTGAACTTGAGTACTTATAAATATTCCCACAGAGGGACTGAAGCATTATGGCCCTTGAGTTACTTATAATTAGCCAATCAATGATTTTGAGCACTTCTGGCCCTTGGATAATGAACTCATTGCAAGTAAAGAAAGTTTGTTCTTACCGTTGGCTGTTTGAACTGCCAAGAATGTTTTCAGCCCCACTGATTTACCAAGCAACTTTTGATTACCGTCTGAGGAGAGGACTGACTGAGGCTGTTGGGCTGAATCTCCCTAAGAGATGGGTTTGGCAAACTTCTAGTAAGAGGTGGTCTCTGAAAGCTGGGGAGCTGTGTAGGGCATCATACAACTTCATGTCCCTGTCTGCAGTGTTGGCAGATGCTGTGGTTTTCCCAAGAATCTCCTGCACTTCTGCAATGTGTCCTCAACAGAGAACATTAGATCATTAGGAAAGACTGAAAAACTGTCTTGACACCAGGACATGATGCTATTCTTCTCTTACATGGTGCTATCCACTGGTAAAGACCCCATGAAGCTAGTGAAAGACTCCAGGTATTCAACTTAGAACTTAGAACACAAAGCACAAAGAAGGTGTTCAACCAAATACTGTGGTGCTCTTCGTAGTCTAGGGGTAAGGTAAAACACAAAAATAGAGGCAGGATGGCTCTGAGTATCTCCAAAAATATGGTCAGGAAAAACAGGTATTATCAAGAGACCTAGGTGAACAAACCATATGAGCTATAAAATAATAATACCCTTATAGTTTATAAAACTCTTTAGGTTTCTCCAATAGCTCTAC
Source organism: Rhynchomys soricoides (assembly GCA_019843965.1). Taxonomy (NCBI): domain Eukaryota; kingdom Metazoa; phylum Chordata; class Mammalia; order Rodentia; family Muridae; genus Rhynchomys; species Rhynchomys soricoides. The sequence continues at coordinate 21,068,375 of JADRCH010000018.1, forward strand.
GGTGGATATAGATGAAATGAGCAGGTCCCTGTCTCTTTAGTTCAGGAGTAGCCAGGATTCCTCCATATTAAGAATCAGAACCTTGCCAGTGTGTGGAAGCATCGTCACACACACCTCCTCCCCCAGTGTTAAGCTTTTATTTTCAACTTGGTGACTTTCATTTAAGCCAGTGTCAATACTTCAGAAACCTGACCAGATTTATAGATTAAGACTCTCCAAGCCAATACAAGGCCCACAAATCTCTTGTGTTTCAGTTACCTAATGCCTTAATTCATTCAACAAATGTTTACCAAGAGCCAGTTGTATATGCCAAGCAAAGACACAAGGAGTAGAAAAACAGTCAGGAATGAGACAGACCAGTCTTTATAATGACAGGCACACAAGGGACTGTGAAAGGGCCTCTGTGGTTGAGTGGAGGGTATTCTGGACATGTAACTGTGGGTCACATTCAGGGCTATACATGAGGTCTGGGAAGGTGTCCCCACAAAAGCACTATGGAGAGAGATAAAGGCACAATGACCTGAGCTGTCAATGAGAAAACAAAGTCATTGTTTGATTATTACAGTTTGTTTGCCAGACCAAAACCTTCCAAATTTGGGGGTCTGCAGAGAAATGTAATCTACAGTGGAAGTCTGGAAAACACTACTCCAGTGTGGCCCTGAAGGGTGTGGGAAGGGGGGCATTCAGTGTTACCATCATACATGCACAGATCACAGAACATCCTTGAACCAGACAGGGTGACTGATGTCCTCTGATTTGCCTCTTTGCCCTCTCCAGACAGAGACAGAAGCACGTGCTAGTTTGAGACTGGTTAGTGCTCCATAGTAAAACATTATTTTTTTTTTTTTTAAGGAGGGGGGCGGGGAGAGAAAAGACCCTTGCATCCTGTCTCTTGAAGTGCTACTTCCTGCCATCAGCCACAGCTTGGTGGGTTTTTAAGTACAGAGTGCTAACTCTTGGTTGCTGAAGCAGCTTCAGCTCCACTAACCTTTATGCACTATGACTATGTCAGTTTTTCCAAGCAGGAGAAATGGATGGAAAGCCAGGCCACATCTTAATAAGGCCCTGGTGAGCTAATGGGTGTGATTATTTCATTGTCTCGGATTCATGCCAGCCTAGGCTCATCAGATACAGGCACAATCCAGGAGAAACATGACCTCACTTTTGACATGGTGCTGTGTGCACAGATGCCAGCAGGAATTTAGTGATCCCTCAGCGCAGGTAAAACTCAACTCTTTATGGTTGCAGCTAATGAGAAGCACACCAAAGTTACCTAAAACAGTAAAGCTAATATTGACATTAGCGTACTAGATATGTTGGGGTAAGGGAAGCCAGGAAAAACTGCTGAGACCATCTGTGCTAAGTGTGTCGCATCCATAATGAGGCACATATTTAAGATAAATTGCCATCTCTTTAAATGATTAAGTGCCAGATTTATGGAAAGCTGCAGCCCTACCAGGACCACAGGGTTGCTAAGTGGTTTAAGGCTGTAAAGGTGAGACTCTCACAATTCTAGGTGTGTCACAAACTGTTCGCTGACTTGCAAAGCCTTTCTGTGTCTCAGTTTCCCTGACAACAGGAGAGCAATTCCATTACTTAAACTGCTCAGTTATGAGTATAGTAGACTTTAGCAAATCAGGAACACACATTTTTTCAAGGATGTACTCTCTCAGATCCTTCCCACAGTGCCATCTCAATACACTAGGTAGTGCAGTCCAAGGCTCCAGGCATCCTAATTGCACTCACTAGTCATTCAATGTTTTCTCTGGAGCATCTCATATGTACTAGAGTTAGACCCTGCTGTAGGCACGAGAGATATGATATTCTGAAAACAGATGACTTGGAATCTGGGGTTTAGCTTACTGGTATAAAACAAAACAAAACAACCCGAGGGGAAAACAGACTTCTTCTCTGCTCTAATGGAGCCTAGAATTTGCTGAGGAATAGCACCAAGGTTGAGAGTGAGCACCTTTGTGAGCCATATGACACTGGACAACTTCATTCTCTCATCAGCAGAATGTAGATAACAGATACAACCTGTTTGGAATATGAACATGAGTAAAATTATATCTGACACATGTAAGTTAGCCAATAAGTGTTAATTCTTTCCTTCCTCTCTTCAAGAGTCACAAAAGGAAAACAACAAAAACAAAACAGTGCTCTCAGTTTCATTTCTTCAAATGACAGATGCTTCACAAATACAGATAACAAGCCACAATCAACTCTTTCCCAACAATAGGCATTGTGATAAGAAGAGCTGTAGTTTGGGGAACACAAAGTTAGAAGCTTGACACTTGTGTGAGACTTTGAGTAGACTACTTAAACCTCACTGGGCCTTTGTGTTCTCATCTGTGAAATGTCAACAAAATCACAGACTTGAGAATTAAGTACAAATATTGCTTTTATTTCCTCAGATGAAGGGATGAGTGGAGAGCCATACCCAAGCTTTATGAATACATGGCTTGTGCTGAGCCCAGAGCGTTTCTATCTAACTATCCCTAGACCCAGAAGCGTCTAGCCTTTGTACAACCTAATCTACAAGACTGGACTTTGAAGTCTTCAGTTTCCAGCCTCTGTCTCCTAACCTAGACCTAGAATGTTTCAGCCTCAGAGACCTACTGCTGAATAAACTCACTCTATCTAGCTCTTTCTGAACTCCTGTTGGCTGGTTCAACTCAGCTGTTCCAGCTCAAACACCTCTCCAAGCTGACTGATTCAAACTGGCTTCTCTTGGTTTCTGACTGAATTGCTCTGCTTGGTAAAACTGGCTCTGAATTCCATGAACTGAACTGACTGCACAAACTGAACAGAACTCAGCTGAACTCAGTTCCACTTCTCTCCCTGAACTGCTCTTAACTAGCCTCATTCCTGTCCTCTTGAGAGTTGGGGGTATCCTATCTCTGACTCATTCTAATAAATCTTTCTCTGATTCATCACTTTGCCACTCAATTAGATATCATTGTTTGGTACTAAAGGTGTGTATTAAAAATGTGTCTAAATTCTAGCCAGAGGGATGAAAGGTGTGTATTTCAGCAGGATCACACAGATCTAGAAGGTCTTTGGATGTGATCTCTTGCCAGAGCAGCATTGTTGCTGGATTAAAATTCCTCTACATCTAAGAAAGAGGAAAAACAGGATAATCTAGGATAGTCAGGAAGAATCAGCAGCTGCCTGGCTCATTAACAAACAAAGGGGCAGCACAACACTGTCTTAAAGTTGCTGGTTTGGCTTAGCTCTTATAGTACTTGTATTTTTCTTCATTTGCTTGTCAGATTCAGAGATGCAAAGAGATATCACAACTCCACAAACAGCATTGTGGTGGGATTTCTGTTGAGAAGCCGTGAAAGGGTCATCAAAAAGCCATGTCACTGCTTTCAAGGGTGAGCAAAGTCTGGCATTTGGATTTCCATTCTTTTGGTGACTCCAGAAGACATTAGCAACTTTAATGTCACTATTTCTTCTTAATTACCTACACGCCCTATGTTTTCTATTTCCCAAATATGAAGCAGGGATTTTAAAATATCAGGATCCTAATTAACACTAGGAAACAAATAGCATTTGGGTGGAATCTAAACATGTTCTGGGAAGTTCCCCAGTAAGACTGTTCTTCTTCACCCTCTCTGTTGGGTCTGTAGTACATACAGATGGGAGAGTCAAGAGCTCTTTCACAGCTGAGAGAGAGGCAGTTCGGACCATTCTTATCCCCTCAACTCTCCTCAAAAGCCACCCACTGGTGCTATATTTCCTGGTTTATTTCTTAGCTTCCATCTGCTTCAGGCCCCAGTTAAGTCTATGCAAATTTCAAAAGTGTAACTTAAGTCATGTCTATCTCCATTTTAAAAATCTTTACCATGTTTAGTATAAAATCCCAAACCTTCCCCTGGCTTTACATGCCCCAGCTCCAGTTCTACAGGCCTTAGCCTTTAAAAAACAACTTATTAGCCATACCAAACTATTATAAATGTAAAACTAGACATCCAAAAGAGGTTTAAAATTATTAGGGGTCAGCAGTGAATGTTGTTATTATTGCTATTGTTGGTGGTAGATCAGTTGATAGAGAGTTTTAAATATTTCTTCCAAACATAAACTGTAATTCCTGCCAATGGCTATATATCTTTATGGACAGATTGTGTTACAGGCAAATCCTTTCATTCCTGTTACTATGTTCAGGCATTATTTTCCTGCTATATATTTAACTTTGTCTTTTCCCCTTCTGGATGTATCTGTCCTTTGCAGGAAATAGCAGCTGTGCCACTATCCCTAGCCCTGGACCTTCTCCAAGTCCATTTCCATATCCTGTGAGAGAATCATCCTCTCAAAGTTTGTTTTTGCAGCAAAAAAAGAATAAAGATCATTTTATTGTATACGGCTTTTTTTTGTTGTTTTGGTTTAGAAGTGACTACTGTGTGATCCAGAGAGACGACCAGGCCACAGTCTCTAATTCTGTGT